>JARFIW010000905.1:600000-1065000 GCA_036346225.1 Platerodrilus igneus
ATGAATATATGAATATATGAATATATGAATATATGAATATATGAATATATGAATGTATGAATATATGAATATATGAATATGATGAATATATGAATGTATGAATATATGAATATATGAATATATGAATAATGAATATATGATTATGAAATATGAATATATGAATATATGAATATATGAATATATGAATATATGAATATATGAATATATGAATATATGAATATATGAATATATGAATATATGAATATATGAATATATGAATATATGAATATATGAATATATGAATATATGAATATATGAATATATGAATATATGAATATATGAATATATGAATATATGAATATATGAATATATGATATATATGAATATATGAATATATGAATATATGAATATATGAATATATGAATATATGAATATATGAATATATGAATATATGAATATATGAATATATGAATATATGAATATATGAATATATGAATATATGAATATATATGAATATATGAATATATGAATATATGAATATATGAATATATGAATATATGAATATATGAATATATGAATATATGAATATATGAATATATGAATATATGAATATATGAATATATGAATATATGAATATATGAATATATGAATATATGAATATATGAATATATGAATATATGAATATATGAATATATGAATATATGAATATATGAATATATGAATATATGAATATATGAATATATGAATATATGAATATATGAATATATGAATATATGAATATATGAATATATGAATATATGAATATATGAATATATGAATATATGAATATATGAATATATGAATATATGAATATATGAATATATGAATATGAATATATGAATATATGAATATATGAATATATGAATATATGAATATATGAATATATGAATATATGAATATATGAATATGAATATATGAATATATGAATATATGAATATATGAATATATGAATATATGAATATATGAATATATGAATATATGAATATATGAATATATGAATATATGAATATATGAATATATGAATATATGAATATATGAATATATGAATATATGAAATATGAATATATGAATATATGAATATATGAATATATGAATATATGAATATATGAATATATGAATATATGAATATGAATATATGAATATATGAATATATGAATATATGAATATATGAATTATGAATATGAATATATGAAATATAATGAATATATGAATATATGAATATATGAATATATGAATACATGAATACATGAATACATGAATACATGAATACATGAATACATGAATACATGAATACATGAATACATGAATACATGAATACATGAATATATGAATATATGAATATATGAATATATGAATATATGAATATATGAATACATGAATATATGAATATATGAATATATGAATATATGAATATATGAATATATGAATATATGAATATATGAATATATGAATATATGAATATATGAATATATGAATATATGAATATATGAATATATGAATATATGAATATATGAATATATGAATATATGAATATATGAATATATGAATATATGAATATATGAATATATGAATATATGAATATATGAATATATGAATATATGAATATATGAATATATGAATATATGAATATATGAATATATGAATATATATGAATATATGAATATATGAATATATGAATATATGAATATATGAATATATGAATATATGAATATATGAATATATGAATATATGAATATATGAATAATGAATATATGAATATATGAATATATGAATATATGAATATATGAATATATGAATATATGAATATATGATATATGAATATATGAATATATGAATTGAATATATGAATATATGAATTATGAATATATGAATATATGATATATGAATATATGAATATATGAATTATGAATATATGAATATATGAATATATGAATATATGAATATATGAATATGAATATATGAATATATGAATATATGAATATATGAATTATGAATATATGAATATATGAATTATAATTATGAATATATGAATTATATGAATATATGAATATATGAATATATGAATATATGAATATATGAATATATGAAATATATGAATATATGAATATATGAATATATGAATATATTGAATATATGAATATATGAATATATGAATATATGAATATTGAATATATGAATATATGAATATATGAATATTGAATATGAATATTGAATATATGAATATATGAATATATGAATATATGAATATATGAATATATGAATATATGAATATAATGAATATATGAATATATGAATATATGAATATATGAATATATTGAATATATGAATATATGAATAATGAATATGAATATATGAATATATGAATATATGAATATATGAATATATGAATATATATGAATATGAATATATGAATATATGAATATATGAATATATGAATATATGAATATATGAATATATGAATATATGAATATATGAATATATGAATATATGAATATATGAATATATGAATATATGAATATATGAATATATGAATATATGAATATATGAATATATATGAATATATGAATATATGAATATATGAATATATGAATATATGAATATATGAATATATGAATATATGAATATATGAATATATGAATATATGAATATATGAATATATGAATATATGAATATATGAATATATGAATATATGAATATATGAAATATATGAATATATGAATATATGAATATATGAATATATGAATATATAATGAATATATGAATATATGAATATATGAATATATGAATATATGAATATATGAATATATGAATATATGAATATATGAATATATGAATATATGAGAATATGAATATATGAGTATATGACCTTATGATCTTATTCTTAATAATTCCATTAATAAATCGGGTGGAACAATGATACTATAATGTAGGGTATTTAATTTTGCAAATGTTACTGGGTTTTATAACGTTACTAAAATTTGTTGAATTAAAGTAAGGGTAATGTTATTTACATTTTCTCTTAACATTTTGTCATGTTCTAGTGGGTTGTAATCGTTTTCTAAATTTTCGTTTATTGCCATTTCGTTAAAATTTAATTCTTCTATGTTAATTGGGTCTGTTAATGATAATTCTACGGAATAGTCATTTAAATTTAATATCGTTGTAGTGGCATAATTATCTTTTATTTGTACTAAGGCAGTTGGGGTCTCTAGTCCTTGTTGAAATGTTATGTGATTTATTATTCCTATTTTGTTGTTTGAATTTACTGTGATTTTTATTTTTCTTTCTGTTCGGGGTTCTATTGTGTATTTTTGTCCGATTTGAGTGTTTTGAAATTTAATGGGGATCTTTCCGTATTTCGTTCTTAATAAACGGTTTTTATGTTAATGTTGCCTCCCAATTTTCTTAAAAGGTCCATTCCGATTAGTTTGCCATATTTGTCGTTAAATTCGAAAATACAAAATTTATGTTTCATTTTTACATTAAATGTTCTCGGTAAGGGTATATTAGCTACGAATTGGTGTAGGGTTGTTTGATGGGCTGTTTTAATTTTAAATGGTTTTCTTTCTACGTAATCTAAATAGTGTTTTTTCGCGGTTCTGATGCTAATTAATGTCTTCGAGGATCCGGTATCGACTAGTAGTTTAAATTTGGCGTGGGGTATTTCTATGTATGGTAGTACTAGGTGATTTAAGTTATTTAAGTTTATTAAGTTTGGTCGTTTATGAATCGGTCTATCTGAAAATTTGAGCACGAGTTTTCTTCGTTGTCCTCCTCGTAAGTTTTGTATTGTTCGACGCGTTCATAAGTTTCTACATGGTTTGAATCATCGTTCGTATTGTTCTGGATGTAATTATTCTGGTCATTGTCAAAATTTTCTACTTCTTGATGAATTGGTTCTTCTGAGGTAAACTTGCATTTTTGATTATGGTTTTGTCGTATATGGGTTATTTTTGTATTTTGTCTGGTGCTGCCAGATGAGGTACCCATTGGCGTTGGTTTATAATAATTATTAGGGTTGTTATTATTATTATTATTATTTATTGGTGTATTCATAAAGGGGTTCGCACTGAATGCTGGTCTTTGCTAATTTGCGTTTTAGTTGAATCTTGGTTGAAATGCGAATTTTGTAAAATTTAGGTTAAATGTTGGTTTTGAAAAATGTTTATATTGATTATTAAAATTCGTATTGTTAAAATTCGGGTTATTCGTTTGCGGATGATTTGCTTGTGCGTTGAAGGGTATGAATTTTTGTTGGGGGGTTGTTTGTCTTGCGGCTTGTATAGTTTTTATTGGTGAATAACTTTTATTTGCGTTGGGGTTATATGGTCTATTTCGGTAATACATTACATTTTCTTCCTCTATTACCAGGTTCATGGCTTCTTCTAGGTTTTGGAGACCTTGGAATCTGATCTTATCTACTAATCGTTCTGGTAAAACGTTTATATGTGTGTCCAGTGCTTTTTCGTTTTTAAATGTCGAATATTTTGATCGGGTTCTTCGATTTTTAATTTCGTTAGGATTAGACTCCTCACGTCTTGTCATTTCATACCGAATTGATATGGGAATTGGTTGTTTTTTATTATGAGGTTTATTATTTCTTGTACAAGGCATTTTAGGTTACGTTGATTACCAATATATGCGATTAGTAGGCGATTAAAATCTTGCCATTCTTCAAGGTCATCTCGACTGGCAATTAAGGTTAGTGCCCATCTGGTCAGTTTGCGTAAAAGTAATGAATTTCTTTTGCTATCTCCGGGTTTGTAGAAGGTTTTCAAAAACATTTCGCATGCACCAATAAAATTTCCGAGGTGAGCTTGCTCGCTATTAAAAATTTATATAGTCTTCACATAAAGTTTCATATCTGCACTCATTTTGGTTAAGTGTTGCTTTTGCTTTTGAGTAATTTCAAATTTTGTAAAAATTAGGATTTATTTCGCTGTTTGTATCGTTACTTTTGGATAGATTTTTAAATTTCGGTTTAGATTGCGGCGGGTTATTTATAGAAACATAATTGCTATTATTTGTACTTGGTTATACGGTGCGGTAATTAACTTGTGTGATTTATACTCAATAATGTTGGGTTAACTGCTGTAGCTTAAAATTTGTTTGTTTTTATTTCGCGGACGTTAGTAGTGTAATAACCTATGTTCTGTCGCACTTCTATCCTCACCGATCGATCGCCCCACCCTGCCTAGCCCCGCCACAACAATCTGATTGGTCGATGGCTTTGCCCACCCCCTGTTTTCTGATTGGTCAATGGGTTCCCATTGGCATCAACTATTTGCGAATCATCCATAGAAAACCACCCTGCGTTTTGTAAATGTTTACTTTTATTGCTATTATATGAAACATATCCCTTCATTATAGACGTTAATCCAGAATTCCGAACACGATCTACAATGACACCACCAATCTCATATCTAATTTCATCAAAAAGCAGCAAAACCCCATTATTTACAAACTTCTCTGTGTGAGACGGCGTTCCATCTGTTTTAAGTAATTTGCCTTCTATGTACAGCATACTCTTCGATGGCAAGGTGTATACATCTTGTTGTTGTATAGGGATTCGAATTTCATCATTATTGTTTAAAGATGTGTTAGCATAAGGCTGATGAGTATGTTTTCCAATATTAACAATTGCATTGTCGAAGTAAACTTTTTTACGCACGGTCAGTATTTCACTATTCATTCTACTTTATAATTAAACAAATGCAGTCCTAACGATTGTAGAAACTGCCGGTTTTGTGTTGTTAGCGGTCTTGAAACAATCAATCGAGTGTCGATTGCTTTGAAATTTCCGGAATTTATAGCAATTCTTGACATGTTGCGTGCATTATACTTAATACCCATGGCTATTGCAGATTGTTCTTAAATGCAACCTTACGGTTAGTAATTCTCCTCCAAAATTAACTAAATTTCCATCTTGATCTAACACATTAAGTATTTTTTCATTTATTATACGTGACCTGATTGGTAGATATATAATCGTAGGTGGGCACTCGAACAATTTTTAAACCTGCAGGTACTTTAGAAAAAAATTCATGTATTACATGGGCTGGTTCACTATTTAAATAGGATCCACTTGCAATATTACAATCGATTAAAACTGCATTCGCTTTACAAATGTTGATCGCTTAGTCTGCTTGGCGCGTGGCATATGCTAGCAATTTTCGTGGATTGAAACCGAGTAGAGAACCAATTGAATCCTTTTTGGTAAAATTCACATCTTCACTACATTTAATACTACATTTAAGTGTATTATTGTCAGCTGTAATTTCTATATACACTGGCGTCTTTCTGTGGCTTCGTGATTGTTCCATACGACCACGCCATCTTTTATCACCTAAAGCTTTTTAAAGATATTTATTAATTTCTCTAATCTCATAAGCACTTTCAGGTATTTCTATGAATTCTCCGTTAGATCCATAATAAAATTTATTATTTATTCCTTTTTCTATGTTTGGAATTGTGTTATAAGACTCAAAATTTGTTAATCCTAATACGTACTCCGAATCATTATCCAAGTTTATAGGCGGATTAAAGTTGCTTGTTAAAACTGAAGTGTTTCCCGCTAGAGTAAAAGTGTACGACATGACAACTTCATACGCAGTTCTATGTACTGCTTAGAAATTGTAAGCATAAATGTCCGCAAAACACAGTACCGTACGATTGTTCTTGGTTAAAGTTATAAAGAATTTTACATTTACCCCCGCTATTCCAATAACTTATCAACTCTGTTGGCGGTCGCAGGTTTCCGTAGCTGTCATAGTATATAGCGCTACTACCGTACTTTTTATAAGAGGTCCAATGCGTACCTAATCCTTCTATTCCTTCTAAATTAATTATACCACATTCTTTTAAATTAACTTTCTTGGGAAGGTTGTTTCTCATAAACACTCCACGGAAATGTGGTACTTCTATTTGAGGTTTTGTTGGGGTTAAAAATGACCAAAACCTTTTTTATAACGTTTGATGTACATGCCGTTTCCGACTGCAATGTCCTCCATTGTTTTGTTATGGCGTTGTTTTTCCGCTAGTTGTTCCTTAGCTATTTTAGTATCTGAAACTGTTTTTGCAACAGCAGCTGCACCTCCAGTAAGAGTACCAAGGGCGCTTAGGCCTGCAAAAATTGGTATTAGTGGTAGAGAACTTCCTGTTTTAGGAATTGATATAATACGAGCTGATTTAATATGCTTCTTTTGTTTTGCTGTATTGGCGGCCTTAATTGCTATATTGATTGCATCCATAATATTAGATTCTTTAGCCTTTTTTAAAGCTGTACGTGCTTGTTTGATAATACTTTTAATACCTAGCGTACTTCTTATTTTACGTTTCTTTATCAGTTTTCTTTTTTTATTGATATTTTTTGTTCCTAGTGATGCACAGGCACCCATACCAAGTTTTACTTTAGCTTTCATTGCGGTAGCTACTCCAAATGCTGCTGCTTTTTTACCTAAAGACGATTCACCAGAATTTAGTCTTTTTGTAGCTAACTGAGCTAACTTCGAATCTGCTACATTACACGGTAGTAGCAAAGTTTTACTCTAGTACATTCCTCGTCAGTTGCAAGACATTCCTTATTTTCAACATTAAATATAATTATGAATTTCCTTATGACGAAGCAGTCATTAAAAATATTAAAAGATACCCGCAAGACATTGAAATTCTTATAAACGAAAAAAGTTATGTAATTGCACAGTTACAAGGATTTTTGCTTAAACGTATGGATGTAATCAGCTTTCGTGACAGCGTTGCTATCACAAACAATACCACAATGTTTCTTGATTTTATATTAAAAGTTCCTTTCAAAGCAAGTGGAGCCCTCGACATTCAAACATAGAATTATTTATTAATGGTATTTAATAAATCCTGATTAGAAAAAAAAAGTATTATGATAGTTGCTCTATCAAAAGTGAAAGAGGATATAGTAAATGAAGTTCGTAAACCAGCAAGGATAAATTTCAAGAGCCGCAAAGTGATAGTCAAAGGTTTAAATGACCTTCTTCAGACCGATTTGATTGAAATGCTACCATATTCGCAAACAAACAAAAGACTTAAATACATTTTAGTAGTTACTGATTGTTTCTCCAAATACATATGGGTTGTACCACTTAAAAGTAAAACGGGTATTGATGTTACTGCTGCAATGAAAACAATTTTAAATAAATTTAAAAATCAACCAAGAAATTTGCAGTCTGATTTTGGTAAAGAATATTATAACAAACACTTTCAATCCTTAATGCAGACATATGGCATAAACCATTATAGTGTTTTTTTTACAGAAAAAGCATGCATTGTGGAACGTGTAATTAGAACTATAAAGGGAAAAATGTGGCGCTTATTTAACCTGAACGGTTCTTACATTTGGATAAAAAATTTAAGCGATATTGTAAATTACCAAAATATTCAATTAAAGACTGTGAGAATTAGTAAACACAGGGAAGCATTTACGAAATGTTACACGCCAAACTAGTCAACTAAAATTTTTAAGATTAAAAAAGTAAACGTAACCAATCCGACAACATATATATTAGAAGATCAAGACGAGAAAGAAATCAAAGGTGCATTTTATGGAATGGAGTTGCAAAAGATTAAACATCCAGGAATTTACCTGGTAGAAAAAGTCCTAAAAAAGAGTTTAAATAAAGTCTTTGTAAAATGACAAAGGCTTCTCTAACGTACACAATAGCTGGATCGATAAAAATAATGTTTGCTAGAAGTTGTTATAATAGTTAATAAGGCCAACATTGTAAAATTATATTAAAATAAATAATACAGACACAATCTTTCTATTTTTTTTATTATTATCAAACCAATCTTTTAATAACAAGGTATTCTGTTTTGCACATTGCAGATTATTATTGCTGTGTCTATAACAATGGATGTTACATAGTAAACGATTGTCGATTTTTAACTCCGATAGATTAGGACAACCTAGTGCAAGCACATCAGTTACAACGTTTTGCATTAGATAGGTTTCAATCAATTTCTTCTTTTCTAGACCCTTTACAAATACTTCTTCACCGGATCGGATAATTTGCTTCAAATAAAGCGCTATATAAGATGACACCATTCCAGCCGTTGAAGATTCATCCCAAGAAAGACCATGAATATTCCTTGTCACCCAGTCGTTATGGTTTATATGATCTTGGCTCAAACAACTAGACTGTATTGGCAGTTTAAAAATTTGACGCCAAACATTACCTAACAACAATTCTAAAACCGCAATTTCTTTGCACACAAACTCGTTTTTCTTGTATTTAAATCCCTGAATATCAATTATATACATGTTTATATATGTAAATATGTAAATATATGCAGTAAACTTCGACTAATTAAATTAATATTAGGAGCAATCTCCTTATATAGCAGATTATCACCATCTGCGTACTTTGCTAACCTACTTTTCAACCTACACAAAAGTGAACACGCATTTTGAATTGAAACCGCCTCATGTGTATTTGCAGCCTCTAAACATAAAAAAAAAACATAAATCAGAATCCACTTTAATTAAACACAATTGACTTGAATGCCATATTTTGCATCTGACCTACTTTATAACTTTTCGCTAAAAAACCGAATTCAAAACAGCTTCACATTTTTCTCTGCACTTACATTTTTCAATGTAGCATACGTGTGTTTTGAAGTCACACACGTATGTTCCATTGTAAGTAATATAAAACTGGTCTGACGTGGTCTGACGTGTCCACACGTATTTTACATTGAAAGTATATAAGGCCGGTCTGGATTTAAATTATTAAAAACCAATTTTACAAAACCGATTTCACTAAAAACGATTTTAACCGGTTTTTACCAAAGCGGTTTTTACCAGAACCGGCTTTCGGTTAATAAAACCGCTTTGTCAGAAACGATTTACCAATACCGATTTTACCAAAACAGGTTTTAGTAAAAACCGATTTTACTAAAATCCCGTGTTACCATGCAATCAACATAGCAATTAAGGCCGCCAATACAGCAAAACATAAAAAGCATATTAAATCAGCTCGTATTATATCAATTCCTAAAACAGGGGGTTTTCTACCACTAATACCAATTTTTGCAGACCTACTTGGTACTTTTACTGGAGGTGCAGCTGCTGTTGCAAAAGCAGTGTCAGATACTAAAATAGCTAAGGAACAACTAGCGGAAAAACAACGTCATAACAAGGCAATGGAGGACATTGCAGTCGGAAAGGACATGTACATAAAACCTTATAAAAAAGGTTTTGGTCTTTTTTTAGCCCCTGCAAAACCTCAAAGGTACGCAACTTGATTTTACCGAATCGAGCACTAAGCAATGTAGAATTAATAAAGTTTGTTAAGCAAATAGAAGTACCATATTTCCGTGGAGTGTTCATGAGAAACAATCTTTCCAAGAAAGTTAATTTAAAAGAATGTGGTATAATTAATTTAGATGGAATACAAGGTTTAGGCACGTATTGGACATCTTATAAAAAGTACGGTAGTAGCGCTATTTACTATGACAGCTACGGAAACCTGCGATCGCCAATAGAGTTGATAAGTTATTGGAATAGCGGGGGTAAATGTAAAATTATTTATAACTTTAACCAAGAACAATCGTACGGTACTGTGTTTTGCGGACATTTATGCTTACAATTTCTAAGTAGCGCATAGAACTGCGTATGAAGTTGTCATGTCGTACACTTTTACTCTAACGGAAAACACTTCAGTTTTAACAAACAAATTTAATCCGTCTATAAACTTGGATAATGATTCGGAGTACGTATTAGTATTAACAAATTTTGAGTCTTATAACACAATTCCAAACATTGAAAAAGGAATAAATAATAAATTTTATTATGGATCTAACGGAGAATTCATAGAAATACCTGAATGTGCTTATGAGATTAGAGAAATTAATAAATATCTTCAAAAAGCTTTAGGTGATTAAAGATGGCGTGGTCGTATGGAACAATCACGAAGCGCTAGAAAAACGCCAGTGTATATAGAAATTACAGCTGACAATAATACACTTAAATGTAGTATTAAATGTAGTGAAGATGTGAATTTTACCAAAAAGGATTCAATTGGTTCTCTACTCGGTTTCAATCCACGAAAATTGCTAGCATATGCCACGCGCCAAGCAGACTACGCGATCAACATTTGTAAAGCGAATGCAGTTTTAATCGATTGTAATATTGCAAGTGGATCCTATTTAAATAGTGAACCAGCCCATGTAATACATGAATTTTTTTCTCAAGTTCCTGCAGGTTTTAAAATTGTCGAGAGCCCACCTACAATTATATATCTACCAATCAGGTCACGTATAATAAATGAAATAATAGTTAAAGTGAAAATTTAGTTAATTTTAGAAGAGGACTGCTAACTGTAAGTTTGCATTTAAAAAAAATCTGCAATAGCCATGGGTATTAAGTATAATGCACGCAATATGTCAAGAATTGCTATAAATGCTGGAAATTTCAAAACAATCGACACTCGATTGATTGTTTCAAGACCGTTAACAACACAAAACCGGCAGTTTCTACAATAGTTAGGACTGCATTTATTTAATTAAAAAGTAGAATGAATAGTGAAATACTGAACGTGCGTGAAAAAGTTTACTTTGACAATGCAATTGTTAATATTGAAAAAAATACGCATCAGCCTTATGCTAACACATCTTTAAACTATAATGGTGAAATTCGAATCCCTATACAACAACAAGATGTATACACCTTACCATCGAAGAGTATGCTGTACATAGAAGACAAATTAATTAAAACAGATGGAACGTCGTCTCAGACAGCAAAGTTTGTAAATAATGGGGTTTTGCTGCTTTTTGATGAAATTAGATATGAGATTGGTGGTGTCATTGTAGATCGTGTTCGGAATCCTGGATTAACGTCTATAATGAAGGGATATGTTTCATATAATAGCAATGAAAGGAAACATTCACAAAATGCTGGGTGTTTTCCTATGGATGATTGGCTAATAGTTGATGCCAATGGTAATTTTAATGTTGCAATAAACCTTTCAATGGTTCTCGGATTATGCGAAGATTCTAAAAAAATTATTTTAAACCTCCGCCATGAGTTAGTTTTACTACATTCTAGTTTTGATACTAATGCTATAATTAATCCTACACCCGATGAAGAAATAAAAGTTGTTTTAAACAAAGTTTTATGGAAAATGCCGCATGTAGCGGTTGATGATACTCAACGAATTAATTTAATAGAATGCGTTGCACAAAATCAGGATTTGCATATTCCGTTTAGAGGATGGGAGTTGCATGAATATCAACTTCTACAAAAACGCAACGTCATACATGGAACATTAAGATAACAATATAATTAGAAAAACCAAGATTTGTGATTGTTGGTTTCCAAACCAACCGAAAAAATAGATACATGAGCAACTACAGTCGTTTTGATTATTGCTATTTAACCAACATGAAACTATATTTAAATTCAGAAATTTTCCCGTACGATAACTTAAATTTGAAGTTCGAGAATAAACAGACTGCGTTGTTATATGAAATGTATGCCCAGTTTCAGCAATCATACTACGAAAAGGAAAATGAGCCACATTTTAATCCTGAAAATTTATGAAGTATTGCACCATTAGTAGTCATAGATTGTTCTAGACAAAACGAAGCGTTAAAATCCGGTACTGTCGATATTAGATTAAAATTTGAAACTAGCAGAAACGTTTTGCCAAATACATCTTGTCATTGCCTTATACTTCATGATAAGATAGTCAAATACAATCACTCCGAAACAGTATAAGAATATTATAATTACTTTATTATTTCTGTACCTTTACAAATTATGGAAAAACAGAAAAAAATAATAAATCATTTAGCAATCACTGTCTATTTATTATTATTTTACATGTTTTTTTTACAATATCAAATGTTTGATTGCTAATGGAGTAGGGTAGCTAAGCCGGTTTGGCAACAGAGATCCACAGCAAGATATGTATACGCCGGTTCGAGAACAATATGAACAGCTAAGCCGCTTTGGGAAACAAAACGTGCAGCAAGATATGTATACGCCGCTTTGAGAACAAAATTGTCTTTGTGTGTAAATTTGTTGCGTCGGGGGTCGTTAGGTCTTTGGGTGTGCGTTCGGCGGGGTCGTTAGATTTTGTTGTGGGGTGGTGCGCGTGCGCTGGGGTGGAGATATTTTCTTAGGAAATTTTTAGCAGCGTTCACGACGTTAACTATTAAATATTAAATTTTAAAAATGTTGGTTCGTATTTTTCTGGGGTAGGTTAAGCTAAAAATTAAAACGCCGAGGTGAAGAATTTTTTAATATTAGGCAAACGCGTGCAAGTGGTAAAGAGTGTTTTAGCTCTCCTCATAAGCTGCGTTTTGTACGAAGTAGAAAATAAAATTGAGAAAATATACGAAATGTTATATGATGGAGGTCAAATTTTAAACGTCTGCAGGTAAAATCTTGTAAAAAGAAGTCGTTCACTTCTCGCAATTTCAATGTCACGATAAAATACTAAGAATTTGCATGCAGTCGAATATAACCTCGTGTTTTTATCTGGTAATATATATGCAAATTATTCAACTTTTAATATAATGTATTTAATTAACATAAGGTGTGTTGCAAAACCATTCAAGACAGGTATGTCGTATATTTCCTTTTGGTTACATCATCCCAAAATAATTTATACAAGTACACTGAACTTGCAGTCGGATCTAACATATAATCTTTTAATTATACCCGTATGAATTTAAAATATATGCAAATTATACCACCTTTCATCACGATTTATTTTACTCTCAAATTATTTGATTTGATCTTATATCAAGGCTTATGTATTAACTTTACAACTCAAGGTGTAGCATCAAGGTTTTACGTCACTCTCAAACTATAGAACTTAATAAAAATAGCTTTCCTTAGCACCAATATCATTTAGAAAATATGTGTTTCATTAACATATACTTATTTATTAAATATTTCCTACCAAAATTTATTCAAAAATTTAAAAGTTCTTTATTTTCATTTTCATATAGGTAAAATCACCACGTTGCTATGCTCTCGGCTACCTAGTTCCGGCTACTTTTCCAAGGTCGTTGTGACGTCATAGCCTTTTATAAATATAGAGCAATGTAATACTATTCTAAAATTCTAAAAGAGTCTTTCTTACTAACCACAAATACATACAGCTTGTAGAACGCGGATGTATCCAAGTCAGTCCATCGGCACATAAAATAATCTTTTAATCCTTTCCTCTTTCTCTAATAAGATGTTCTTTGTCTAACACATCTTTGTATTGTTCGCGTATTGTCGCAGTGTCTTCTATTTAGTCCAACTTTCGCCTTTTGCATGCATTTCCTCTAATTCCAGCTGTCTTTTCTTCCACTTACAGAGTATGGCGTGCATAATTGGGCAATTTCCTGCAGCGTCAACGGAGAGAGTTTACTGCCAATATTTACGCGTTGTCGTACAACCTCTGGGCGAATGTTAGGCGTACTTATCAACCCCGATACCGAAATGGTTATTTCTTTTGGAATTGTAGAATATGGTGTTACAGATTGTGTAAAATATGTTACCTGCTTTAATGTAGCACTTGTGTAAGATTTTTATTTTATCTTGGCTGTTTTCCTACTCTACTATCTCCAAATAATTTACAGGTAAATAGTTAAAACTAAAAGCTGAAAGCACATACTTTATCAATTTTTCCCTTTTCTCTGGTTTTTCTGACAACTTAATTTGCAAGCCGTCAATTTCTTTGTATTGCCGTTCCCCCAATACATGTACTGTAGCAGGTTATTATACACTAAACAGCAGCTATTTTGAAGCTTGTCCGATAACTTTCTCCACATTTTAGCGATACCAAGTACATTGGCGCCTTTAGGAAGTATAACTTACTATCTTCCAATAAGGTTAAACAGTCTTTTAAGGGATTAGCGAATGTTGCTCTTAAATGTGCATCTGGACAACGTAAAAAATCTAGTATATAATTTCCAAGTTGTTTATTAACATCAGGATTTGTTATCTGACACACAAATTTGTTGTATATCTTAATTCTTGCATTGGTTGTTAGCCATGTTAAACAATCGAATTTATATTAAAATTAAGTTTAAATGGCTCCATGCTTGGCATTAAATATTTTTAAATTTTGTTATGTATAATGCCAGAATAAAAATTTTAAAATGGTATTACATTGTTCTTTATTTATAAAAGGCTATGACGTCACAACGACCTTGGAAAAGTAGCCGAAACTAGGTAGCCGAGAGCATAGCGAAGTGGTGATTTTACCTATATGAAGAATTTTGTTATGTTAAGTAAAAACGTGCAAGTGGTAAAGAATTTTTTAGCTTTCCTCAAAAGCTGTATTTTGTATGAAGTAGCGAATAACATTTAGAAAATATACGAAATGTGATATAATGGATCATATTATAAAGTCTGCATGTAAAAACATGTTGTTCACGATTTCATTACCAAGATAAAATAACAAGAATTCGCAGTCAAATATAACCTCGTGTTTTTTTATTGAAATTATAGCTCTCTGGTAATATATATGCAAATTATTCAACTTTTAATATAATGGATTTAATTAACATAAGGTGTGTTTGCAAAAACATGTTAAGACTATTTCCTTCTTGGTATGCAAATTATACCACCTTTCATCACGATTTATTTGACTCTCAAATAAAAAATTAATTTGATCTTATATCAAGGTGTTCTTGCTTACATTTAGCAATTTCAATATATATTTAATATGTGTGTGTATATGTAAAAACATGTTAAGACAGGTCACTCGTTATTTTATTCATGATTGCATCACCAAAATAATTTATACAACCACACTAAACTCGTACCCGGATTTAAAATTTAACCTTTAAATGTATGCAAATAATGTCGTTATTTAAAAGGTGGTGAAGAATTTGGATGGGGATGTACTCATTCTCAAATGCGGAATGGTACTCCATAAGGCGTTCTGAACGGAGGCTTTGCACGCATTAGGTGATTGAATACTTCGGAGATTTTAGGTTAAGCAAAAACATGCACGTGTTGACGAATCTCCCGAGAATTTCAAAAATTATTTTTGTTTAAATATATAATATTAAAAGAAACACACAATATTTTAATGTTTTATTTACAAAACTTACATTCTTTAATTGTCCCTATCTTTTGTAGGTGGCGGTAGCAGATTCTTATTTGAATAAAATATAGATAAGACTTCCACATTAAGAAAAATGTATCTTAGTTAAATGTACGGGATTTTATTAATTATAGTTTAGTAAAGTGCATGGTAGTTAATGACCTCGAGGTTGTGATATTTATAACAACATACCGATATATGTAAATTATATATGGAAACTGCATAACTTCAAATCATTTTAGCATAATTGTTAATTACCAAAATTCATAATTTCTACTTCCGTTAAAACACATTAAGTAAGTAAGTTTATACATACCGATAATACAATGGTAAAAATTCTTCTACAACACATTAAACAGCTTATTTATATTTGCTACCTTAAACAACTATGCGGAGTGCATATAAATGTCAGAGGAAGATTTCTTATCGTTCCCTTCCAATCTTAAAATTTATATCGTCAATAAAATAATAAACAGATTACTAATAATAGGTCGTCAATGGAACTAAAACAACATATACAAAATGTGTACAAATAAAAGACCACTTATTAATTAATCATGACTATAAATTCCTTTAAAGATTTGATATTCATAGGTAGTAACAATGTTGGTGCTATATATATAAACGACTTTTTATGAGCATAGTTTAAATTAAAATAACACCGAAATTTATGTAAATTTAATAGTTCTGGTTTATAGTTGGTTGATCTTTGGAGAATAAATTTTATGAAACTTAGGTTTAAGAAATTAATCATTTTACAGGTGGGATTAAATAAAATGTACTACTTTGATGATAAAACCTATGCAATGCATTTTATGTTTACACAACTATAACATACTTTAAAATTTAATACCTCGGTAGTAGAATATAATTTTTAATTGTATTATTGTAACATAAAGTTTGCATAAAAATGCAAAATACATATCCGTTAAGAGGAATTTTTCAATATGATACTTACAGATTCGTTAGTAAGTTTTACAATTAAACTTATTTCAAGACATTTTTGAAACACATCTTACTAGTCTCAAGGAATATGTATGTATGTAGGTATAAAATATACAAATAAAACACTACTTAATGTAAACATTATTCTTTATTAAAATGAATAATTGGTTATATGTACAAACCAGTTTTTGAGTACAATTACATCTGTGGTTGCGCAATTGAATGACGAATGTTTGTGGTATGCTAGAAACACTTGTGTGAATTGGTGTAATACTTTAATTTATGTAGAGGAGTACACCCTAAATCTTCTAGGTTAATAACATTTAGGTGTGGAAATTCATTGTAAATTGCCATCATCTCAAGATATACCGTGAAAGTTGCTTAACCATATCTTTTGGTATTTGAAGCGAGCTGATAGACAGTTCCAAGAATATGGTGGTTTCAGCACATATGTTATTGCAACTCCATTCGATAGGGATAGTTGTAAAACAGCCATTTCTTTAAACACAAAGTTATTATGTGCAATTTTAAACTTTTGAACGTCGACAACTAATGGACTATTAATTTTAGACTTCACTCACAATATTGGTTGCAGGATTGTAGCGGACCAAACGATCGTGTAGAATGAGGCAGTACGCTGTAGTGTGAGCTTTAAGCGCTTCTTTCATTTGAAATTCTAATCGTACGTCAACCGCTCCCACTTTCACTATTTCGTTTTGATGGGAACAATCGATGACTACAAGTGGAGCGTGCGTTTGAAATTCATTGGGTGTTAATATCGGCTCGCTGATACCCCCGTAGTACGATTGTTGAAACTGTGCATACATCTCATATAGTATAGAATAGCGATTGGTATCGAAATCAATGTTAAGATTATCGTAAGGATACATAGATGAACCCAGATGTAATTTCATATTGGTCAACTTACAGTGGTCGAACTGACTGCGCCCTTTTGCGCGATGTATCGGTTTGAAAGCAGACAATAACAAAACGTGGTTTCTCCACTTGAGAAGCCGTCTTCACGGCCCACGTATGCGTGTGTGTTGTATGTAATTCTGGATATTCGTGTAGTTCCCAACTGCGAAAGCTTATGTCCATGGTGGCATTGCGTTGAATATGTTTGAGTAGTTTTAAGCGCTCTGCATCTGCAACGGTTATATGTGGAATCCGCCATGATATATGTGTAATAGTAATTTTGATTGACTCTTTGGTATCAGAATTCGATATAGCTGCATCGTCAGCACTACTTCTAATAAGAATAAGCTCTTGTTTGATATTCAAAAGAATTTTTCGGTAGTCCTCCGCAAATCCTAAAACCATGCGCAAGGGAATGCATACGTTGAAATGACCATTAGCATCAACGAGATCAAGCTTATCGATGGGGGACCAACCGGCGTTTCTAAAGCGACGACTTTCGCTATAATCGTAGGATAGGAAATTTATAATAGTCGTAGTTATACCTGGATTACGAACGCGGTCTATAGTCTTTCCACCAAGTTCATAACGAATTTCATCAAATAAAAATAAAACTCCGTTGTTGACAAAATCGGCGGTAAGCGAAACGCCACCATCTGACTTATTCATTGTACCCTCAATATAAATTACGCTGTCCCATGGTAGTGTATAGACATCTTCGTTTTCTATTGGAATCCGTATAACATCGTTCTTCTCATACGTGGTATTGGAGTACGGAGTATGCATATGTTTGTCGGCATTGATGATGGTTGTATCAAATATAGCACGTTGCGTAACATTTAAAATATTACTATCCATTTTAGCTATGTAGCACTTTGAGTCCTAATGTTTGCAGAAATTTAACGTTTTCCGGTGTTAATCGGTGCACTGGTGTCTTGTAACTGGTAAAGGTGCTGATAATGCGTCTATTAATAGGTTTTGGTGGTTTATGCTCATAGCGCAAAACCATTGTTTAAAGACGCTTTAGATAAAGTCTAATCGTGATGGTTTCCCGACGAAAAGTGATGAGATTACCGTTTTGATCAACTATTTTAACAATGATGCGATCGATGATTCGTGTATTAAGTGGCATATAGGTGACGTTCACGGGGTTTTCAATAATCTTGTACCCTGCAGCAACTGCAGGAAAGAATTGATGCAAAATGTGTACAGGTTTGCTATTCCGATACGATCCGACCACAAGATTACATTCAATACATATTGAATTGATTGGAAAGACTTGTGCCGGATGGTCCGAAATAGCAGTAGTGAGAGCTGGTAGTTTACGTTTCTCAAAACCCAGCAACGAAGCAAGTGAATTTGGTTGTGTAAAGTCCACTATACCTGATGCTTTAATTTCTGTATGTAAACTGTTATTATTGGCTCGAATATCAATAAGATAACGTTTGGATGAAGTGCGTTCACGGGGATCGTTCAGATTACGTCGTACGAACTTATTAATATCTGCCACTTTATAAGTTCCTTCTGGTAAAGTAAGCACGATGTCATCAATGTAAAATTTATTGTTCGCTTCCGTTACATTGGGAATTGAAAATATGTATCAAAGTTTGTAAGACCAATAACGTATTCATGGTCATCATCGAGAACAATTGGTGGGTTGATGATTGCGGTGAGCGTAGATTCAGTTCCAGTTAAAGTAAATGTGTACATGTTCGGTGGTTGACGATAAACTAACAACTAGTCGTATTCGTAGTTGGGATGGGGTAATAAAAGCAAATTCCTGAAACACTTGCAATATATGGTTTTTAATTAAACACTTTTATACAAAACAGTTAAAAATACACTAAAATCAAATAATATATAACGTTGTTAGAAACTTAGCGGAGGACTATTTTGCAGTAAAATTTCAATACGAAGTGTCCACAGGTAACAGTGTTAAGCGGTTGAAATTGTTCATAATTATAATAGAGAGTGCATGGTCCTGATGAGGTTAAGTATTTGACAAGTTCCCTCGGAGGTCGTAGATTACCAATGCTATCATAATAGACTGCCCTTGAACCATCTTTTTGTACGCGGTCCAATGAGTTCCCACACCACGTGTAGTATCATGATTAAGAATACCACATTCTCGCCAACGAATTGTGTTTGGAAGTGAATTGCGCATGAATATTCCACGAAAGTGGGATATTGGTAAACGTTTTATGTATTTGTTCAAGTCAACATTGGTCAACGCTCGCATAGGTAGATTTAACGAATGCGTTGAGTTTTTTTTGTTGTCTTTGTTTACGCAAACCTTGCCCGTGTGTAAGAAAAGGCTTTAGGTACAGTCCATGTCCACGGCGATAAGGTTTCAAATAGAGACCCTTTCCAAGTGTCACTGCCTCTTGTGCCATATTATGTCGTTTCGCTTCATCTAATTGTTGTTGTCCAAGTTTAGCATCGTTGACAGCTTTTGCAATCCCAGCTGCTCCACCCGACAACGCTCCAATTGCGGAAAGGGCTGCAAAAATAGGTATCAAAGGTAGGAAACCACCAGTTTTGGGTACAGGGATTACACGTGGGATGCCACGAATTTCATCTGTTATTTCTTTAATCGGTGCCACTGCAAGTTTAGCAGTTTTAATAAGATCAGTCGGACGAACGTTTTTAATGCGTTCCCAAATGGTGCGAATTAAACGCTTAAATGGTATACCACTTCCTGTACGTAGACGCTGACCACATCGTTTTCCTTTACACCTTATCGTTTTTTTGCGACAACCCATACCAAATTTAACTTTGGCATTCATTGCAGAACCAACAGCAAACGCAGCAAGTTTTTCACCTAACGAAGCGTCGGGTGCAGTACGACGTTTTTGTGCTGTTTCGGCAAGACGTCGATCAGCTTGGTGTCGGGTTGTTAAGTCTGTAGAAAGATCGTAGGCGATGTCGTGTAGTTTGCAGGCTTCGTCTAAGGGATTACGACCTATATCACCACGCTCGAGGCGTTTCTGAAGCTTAGTACCCGGTCCACAGAAGCGATATCCTGGTAAATGTAATTCTACCGGTAAACGATTGATAGCACTATTGAGTAACCCGTAGCCACGATAGGATTTCATTAATCTTGTCAGTCGAAAGGTTTAAAGGAGACTGGTCATGCGTGTAGAATTACTCGCTTAAATGCTTACCATACTGCAATTACGTTTTAGTATATGGATAGAATGCGTCTGGTAAAGCAACAATTGGCGTTGCCAATTACGGACCACAACTGCAGCAACAACACTAACGTGCAAAAGCATGGACTACTATTACCATCAACAATACGGTGTATCATTACAGGTCCATCCAATTGTGGTAAAACTAATGTAGTCATCGGTCTCTTGAAACATCCGAATGGTGTACGCTTTGAAAACGTTTATCTCTACTCAAAATCCTTGTATCAACCAAAGTATCAGTACCTAGAGAGGTTATTACAACCAATAAAAGAAATAGGATATTTTGCGTTTAACAAATGGGATGCAATTGTTACTCCAGCGGATGCAAAACCTAATTCGATATTTATTTTCGATGACGTGTCGTGCGATAAACAAAATGTAATGCGAGAATATTTTCTTTAGGTCGACATAAGGCCATTGATTGTTTTTATCTATGTCAGACCTATTCCAAAATACCTAAACAATTGATTAGAGACAATGCTAATGTCCTAGTGCTATTCAAACAAGACGAACTCAATTTAAAACACGTATACGCTGACCATGTAAACACGGATATGTCGTTTAACCGGTTTAAAGAATTGTGCGGCGTATGCTGGCGAGATCGGTATGGGTTCCTGGTGATCAATAAAGATGGCGATTTGCAGAGCGGTCGTTACCGAAAAGGTTTTGACACCTATATATACTTATAAAGCACATAAATAGCATATCACTTCCTACCCGTTTCTAGACGATGGCAGACGACGTGAAAACCAAACAAGAACTCATAAAAGTACGAAAGGCAGTCAAGAGGAAATTACAAGCGCTAAAAGCAGGTGTGGTTGAAAAGGAGCTTGCATTAAGTAAAGTCTATGCACCTATTACAAAACGTTTACAAACACTTCAGACCGGTCTGCTGAAAGATATTAAACAGGAGTCCAAGATCGAAAGCCAGCACTGGTTACCACAACAACATGACGTACAATCTACTCCTAAAAGACGCCCTAAATTTCTCGATCAGGTGCGCAGTTCAACACCAATCGCCGCACCACCAATAGAGGAGGCATGGGAACACAATCCTCATAGCCCAGTCCAGTCTGTGGAGTCCACCTTCGAAGAATCGGAGAGTAGCGGCAACACTCCAGAGACCCATACAGAGTACGAACGGTACCTAAACAGCGAAGAACATCAGGCCTACTTACAACGATTCTTACCATCGGTAAGATACTATGTCGATAATCTGTTTTCCAACTTTACTGGTATTTATAACAATGACACGGAGCACTTACGCAGGGATAAAGTACGTTTTAATCCGGAGACAGGAAAATTAATGATTGGTGATTCGGACATTATCTTCGGGATTGGTGAAAAGGTGTGTGTAGAACGATTTTGCTACAACGGTAGCAAAGGGTTGTACGAGCAGCTGTTCCTTCTCAATCCTTTGGGTAAATTCTCACTTAAAGAAATTAACGATTATGCGGACATTAAAAAAAGAAGTAATGCAATGTATAGCTTACGACAGCAAACTATAAACCCGAGTGGTCGTGGTCTACTCATGGATTATAACGAGAAGCCACTAGAGTATGTATACTTTGATGATCCCAACGAACTGTGCGAACGGCTCAAGCTTCTGGTCGCCTCGCAAGATGCAGGTAACACCGGTCACACAAACGAAATTACATCGATTATGGAAGAATTACGCGAATTGCGTATAATAGCGTAGATTGTGCGACTTGTTATTCATTATCACGATGGTTATCGACAAGTTTGGACATGCGTCTGACTGTGCTTCATATATTTCTTATGATGATTACTACGATTTTGACAACATGAGATTAGCGCGCGTCGCTACACCACAAGAAGATGATGATGCAGTCACGAAAGCGTACTTAGAATCGCGGTTAGCAACGCTACACCAGCAAGAGGGCGAACCAACGCTTGGAAGTGGTTCCACTATTCAGCAGTATATAGACACGCTTGTGAAGGAGACAACAAACAGTATGATAACACAATTCTCGAGCGAGTATGTTACAAGATCAGACTTTAACCATTTTGAAGAGATGATGCGTAACCTTGTTCCAGCCACTGTGAACGCTAATGTTGCACAAATCGTAACCAAACGGATAGATGATTCTATGAATAGCATATATAAGACATTAGACGCTGCTATTCAACAAGTGAAAGCACAATTTAGAATAGACATTGCACGAATTCAAGCAGATATTCAACAGTTGCAAGAGAAACTTAAAACGCACGCATATAGCCGTCAACCATACACACACACATATATTAGCAATATGTCTGTAAAGGAGCAAATCGTCCACGAGTTACATAAGCCTGCTCGCATTAACTTTCCTAGAAGACATGTAATCACAAAAGGATTAAACGAGCTGTTTCAAGCCGATTTGGTGGAAATGATCCCATATGCAAAGATAAATAAAGGATTTAGATACATTCTAGTTGTTATCGATGTATTTTCTAAATACTTATGGGCCGTACCGGTTAAGCGCAAGACGGGTAAGGCTGTTTCAAACGCTTTTCAATCAATTTTCAACAAAGACCATCGTATTCCACGGTACATTCAAACGGATTTGGGAAAAGAATTTTATAATTCAACATTTAAGGCTTTAATGGAAAAATATGAGATTACACATTATAGTGTGTACAGCAATAAAAAGCTTGCGTAGTAGAACGCGTTAATCGTACCTTAAAGTCAAAAATGTGGAAACAATTTAGTTTGAATGGTTCGTATCGATGGCTGAATATACTACCCTCACTCGTGACTGCATATAACAACACCAAACATCGAACAATCGGCATGCGACCTGTAGATGTGTCAAAACGCAATGAACGCAAACTCTTCAATACAGTGTACAGTACGATCAAAACAGTTAACTTAAAGAGTAAAAATTTTCTGTTGGAGATCATGTTCGCATTAGTAAACATAGAAGTCAATTTACCAAGGATACACACCAAATTGGTCTAACGAAATTTTTACGGTGTACAAAGTGCATTTGACTAATCCTTTAACGTACCTGTTGCGCGATAGTCGAGGACAACCAATATTAGGCGGCTTCTATGCAGAAGAACTTCAACGAACACACTATCCGGATGTATATTTAGTGGAAAAAGTATTGAAGAGAGTTAAAATCAATATATGTGAAATGGTTAAATTTAGATTCTAGCCATAATAGTTGGATATCCAAAATCATATTTTGTAGATTTGCTGTTACGTGTTTGTTTACCATCATATGTCATTCATCAATAAAATTTTTTACTGTTATATGCTTTATTATAGCGACACACACACACACACACACAAATTACATCTATGTACTACTAATTACTACACTAGTTCTACGTCAAGAAAGTTGTTTATAATTCCTCATGCCCGAAGCGCAAAACGTTGATGTAGGTTGATTTTCGCTGTTTTGGTTGAACTTGAGTATTTCGATGTCCGTGAATATGTGTAAATAACAAGCAGGTAAAACACATTACCTTCTCAGCTAACAATTTCTCCCCGTACTTGACCAACACTCGAGGTATATATATTTATTGTAAAGGTATGCGACACGTACAATAGCATCCTCCATTATATCTAATAAGTGCTATCTATAGCGCATCAGGTAGGATTACCAAGATGACATAATTTACATACAAAAATAGTATTAAACTAAAACAATAACTTTAATAGCATATACACTTTTTATAATCATCTATACTATTTGATGGCCATTTTCCCGAATCCGGACCACACGTCCATCCTGGTTGCTGTTTTGAGCCCTCCATTGCCAAATTCTTGAGGAGCCAGTTATATGTTGTTCTATGAGGGCCAACTACATTAGGTTGGTACTTATAATTTACCTTATACTTTAAAATTAACTTCAATACTTTTTAATACCATAGGTTGTGCGAAATATACAACATCTACAATCATATCGTCAATCGCTGTGACCAGTGATTTATAGTTGCATTTTATATTCATGATAGGAAATGCCTTCGTACTCAATACAGCTCGGTTGGTTAGTAATTCTTCAAGGAAATATACATCGCTCAAACTATAATTACTCTCTATTGCGTCTAGTACACCGCGCACCTGATGACATTTTAACTCTGTTTTGCCGTTGCAAGCATCAATGAAGTTTGATACAAATTGATCGCACCTACTCTGTTGTTTAAACAGCATGTCCATTACATCAATGGATGTATCATTGGTCAGCGTTAGCCATTTGAAGGCTTTAAAGGGAACATGAACACCTACTCTGAACAGTATACGTTTGATTTTGTCTACATCATTCAATACTATGGCATGTTTCAGATGTTGGTGTAAAATGCGTTGTTCACTCTCGAACAAATCGTACAGTACATTGTCCATGTTAACTTGAAAACTTCGCACCACTATCGTTGTTGTTCCACTCACTGCGAGATCTATCCAAGTACCTAGCTTTTATGGCACATTCATCAAAATAGGTAATGCTAAAGTGTTGTGATACTGAGCATCACCTAGTTATTCGTCTGATAAACCCCCCACTAGTTTTTGTAACAGCATTAATAAATCAACAACCTTGAGATGATCTCTGGCAAGGCGACTCTGTTGAATTTGAGCAATATATTTAAGGAAAATCCAATTAGAGGTGTTTTGGTGGTGATAGATTGTTATTCAAATTATCTATGGGAATATCCTTTACTTTTAACGAAGGATGCATGCCCGGTAAATTGCAAATTAATCAAAAGAGTATAACGTTAATCATTACTCTACATAGAGCACAAAAAGCTGTCATAGCCATGCGAGAAATATGTTGCCTGATAAATACTCCCTGTATGATTGTTGTGGTTTTGACAACGATCCTAGGTCATGGATCGAAACGTAAAGAAAGATGATTTTAAAAACTATGAGTGGTTTAATTCCCAACGAAGATTAAGAAAAAGGTTGTCTGATGTCGCTAAATCTATATATATATATATATATATATATATATATATATATATATATATACCAATGATTAATACCTTGAAAGTAATAGGGAAAATAAAATTTAAAGTTGTCAACCATGTTCGGGTGGTAATGTTGATTCGGTCATTGATACCTACTGCAAGTTAAAACAAGTCGTATACAATGATGAAAAGTTTTTTGAAACTAACTAAATGTGATCTTGAATACATGCTTTGTAAAAGCGATATAGTTCAGATTCTGCTACGATTCTTCAACAGACAACAACAGATAACAATAAAAACTCTGTTTAAATTAATTTTTAATAACGACTTAACATTGCGTAATTCTATTAAAATGATTTGAAATATAACGGTATTATTTTTATTGTTTAGCATCAATTTAATAACATTTGTTGATATAAGATGAAAATTGTGAATTTTGGTAATTGACAATTATGCTAAAATGTTTTGAAGTTACCTTGTTGCCATATGTTCCATTTAACAGAATTAAAACTCAGATATATTATAGACATTCTTGCAATTATTTACCATATGTGTATATATTTCTCTTGACAATAATTATTAATTTAAGAATAACTTATTGAATTAAAGTAAGTTATTTATAAGCACTAAATTCTACAATAATTAAAACGAGTTTGAAAATAAAAATGTATTGACAATGTAGCTATACTTGTAATTTATTCTGCCAGGATCAACAAAATATAATGCAAAATAGTTGTTTTAGGTATAAACCAGAACCATATAATTTACATATGGAGATATGTTGTTATATTTATACTATAAATAGCCCAATCGCCGAGGTCATTAACTACCATGCACTTTACTGAACGAGGTTGTTAAAGGGCGTTATATGAACGTTTTTTGCAAAGAAATAAGTAATATTTATCTCAGTTTGCGAGATGTTGAAACGTTTAGATCCGTAAGTTATGCATATCTTTTAGAAAACATATTTGCTTTTATGGACAAATTTTTGCTTTACATTCCTTAACTTTAATAATTTCACTAATCATGTTTACAGAGTCTTTTTAAATAATAATATCCTTTGAACATACTATCATCTGGAATACAAATTTTGTTATACCTATATCTAGTACTAATAATAATTAGTGTCTCTAGCACTGTAAAATTTAACTAGAATAAATAATTCACAATCTTTTTATAGTGTTTAAATCGGTCTTTTAACTACAAAAAGAGGTATTTTGCACATTGCAAATTATTATTACCATGCTTGTAGCAATAAATATTACATAATAAATTGCTGGTTATTCACCTAACAATAAAATTTTACACTAAGAATATATAATTGGTGTATGCTGGGTTGCCTGCCATAGATATGCATATATTTTTTAGAATTTATGGAGTACCATTCCGCATTTGAGAATGATTACATCACTATCCAAATTCTTCACCACGTTTTAAATAACGACATTATTTGCATACATTTAAAGGTTAAATTTTAGATCCGGGTACGAGTTCAGTGTGGTTGTATAAATTATTTTGGTGGTGCAATCATGAATAAAATAACGAGTGACCTGTCTTAACATGTTTTTTGCACACACACCAATATTTTAAATTAAAACCATTATAAAATACGAGTCGAATAATTTCTCCTATTCTTTTGATATTTAATACAAAATAATGGGGCAGAGCCCCGTTTAGGGCACGTTTAGAAGCTCCTTCCCCACCATTCATCATTTTGAGAGTGATTATGTCATCCACCACATTTCCTATTTTTGCTTAACCTAAAATCTCTCTTTAATTAACTAAAGCAACGAGAATAAAAACAATGACGAAGCTCTAAAGATCACCGCTAAATTCTTCACTACATGCACGTTTTGCATAACCTATAAATTTTTATCACGTTTGTGCAATTAAACGAGTTATATATATACAATGTCTAATACGTCATCTACATACAATCACCAAACCGCTAAAAGTAAAAGAATTTTTCTTGCCACATAAATTAAATGTATAATTACATTTAAATATTTAAATATATTCAAATTGCTAAAATGTAAGCAAGAGATCCTTGATATAAGATTAAATTAATTTTTTATTTGAGAGTCAAATAAATCGTTATGAAAGGTGGTATATTTTGCATACCAAGAAGGAAATAGTCTTAACATGTTTTTGCAAACACACCTTATGTTAATTAAATCCATTATATTAAAAGTTGAATAATTTGCATATATATTACCAGAGAGCTATAATTCCAAACTCGAGGTTATATTCGACTGCGAATTCTTGTTATTTTATCGTGACATTAAAATCGCGAGAAGTGAACGACTTCTTTGTAAGCAAGACATCCTTGATATAAGATTAAATTAATTTTTTATTTAAAAGTCAAATAAATCGTGATGCAAGGTGGTATAATTTGCATACCAATAAGGAAATATACGGCATACCTGTCTTGAAATGTTTTTGCAACACACCTTATGTTAATTAAATACATTATATTAAAAGTCGAATGTCGACGTGATTTACATATATATTACCAGATAAAAGCACGAAGTTATATTCGACTGCATGCAAATTCTTAGTATTTTATCGTGACATTGAAATTGCGAGATGTGAACGACTTCTTTTTTACAAGATTTTACCTGCAAACGTTTAAAATTTGACCTCCATCATATAGCATTTCGTATATTTTCTTAATTTTATTTGCTACTTCGTACAAAACGCAGCTTATGAGGAGAGCTAAAACACTCTTTACCACTTGCACGCGTTTGCCTAATATTAAAAAATTCGTCACAGCGGCGTTTTAATTTTTAGCTTAACCTACCCCAGAAAAATACGAACAAACACGTGAACTCCATTTTCTACACACACAACATTTTTTTAAAATTTAATATTTAATATTTAACGTCGGGAACGCTGCTAAAAAATTTCTTAAGAAAATATCTCCACCCCAGCGCACGCGCACCACCCCACGACAAAAATCTAACGACCCCGCCGAACGCACACCCCAAAGACCTAACGACCCCCGACGCAACAAATTTACACACAAAGACAATTTTGTTCTCAAAGCGGCGTATACATATCTTGCTGCACGTTTTGTTTCCCAAAGCGGCTTAGCTGTTCATATTGTTCTCGAACCGGCGTATACATATCTTGCTGTGGATCTCTGTTGCCAAACCGGCTTAGCTACCCTACTTAATGGGTTATAATAATTATTTTTGCTTAAATATTTTTACATGTTGGAATTATTAAGTGATTTAGTAAACAGTCATAAACATTGTCAAATTTAAATAAAAGTTTTGTTATATATTTCTCAAATAAACTAACTGGTATGTTATTAACAAACTGGATTTTTTAACAGAACGGTTACTACTACTATTTTTTCTCTACAATAAATTTATACTAATATAGTTCAACTCAGACAGATTGAAAGGTATCCTATTTTTAGACACATCCAAAAAAGAAAAACGGTGTACCTGAGCAAGTTTAAACATAACACTAAAGTTTTTATAACTAAAAAAAATATTATATGTTAATCGGGATAAAATAAATTGCATTCTTTATTTGAGCCAGTGCTTGAAGCTTTACAAGTCATTTCTGAGTGTATAGTTATACCCCCAAGGTTTAGTATCAGTGGTTGAGGTACTAAGAATTCTTTTATCACTTGGATTAAGAACAATTTTGTTTTGTTTAATAGTAGACACATCATGTTTGACTGATCTAATTAAACATTTCGTGGGTGGAAATGTGGAGAAAGAATTATCCCGCAGAGGGTATGTATGTAAAACGGTAACCGATGGTCGGATTTTAAATCTGTTTGCAGATTCAAATTTTGCATACAATTCTAGACTAATTTGATGTATTGCATGGCTAAAAAATTTATAAGAACAGTCAGAAATCGCTATCGGTAAAAATCTTAAAAGGAGGGTAGCTTTCTGGGGAATAATGCTATCTGAAAAATTCCTAGAGATTCGGGTAGTTGAGAAAAATCTAATATTAATTGATACCAAACAAGATAGGTTTATCTCGAAAGATGCAATGGTTAGTCGAATAAAACTATTTGGTAGTGGTGGTGGTGGAGGATACAGGACCGACTTCCTCTATCTACTATAACCCTGTGACGTCACAATATCATAGGTGGAGGTCTGCACGTGTCAGGGCCCCTTTCAACAACCGCCAAATAGTAGGTAGGGTGGGGGAAACGAAGTGTGCCAGAAGGAGCAGGGTGGGGGATCGATCAATTGAGGATCAAAGTGTGCCAGAAGGACCAGGGAGGGGGGGATCGAAAAGCGGAAGGGTAAATAGCGGAGTCATCAACCAATCAGGTGGTCGGGGCGGGGCTACAGACCAATCAGAAAACAGGGGTTGGGGCTTGGGCGGACCCATCGACCATTCAGAAAATAGGGGGTGGGGAGAACCATCGACCAATCAGATTGTTGGGGCGGGGCTAGGCAGGGTGGGGGGATCGATCGGTGAGGATCGAAGTGCGTCAGAACGTAGGTATTTACACTACTGATGTTAATTTGTCGTAAATTCTACTTGAGTTTTGCTTCCTGAAAGATTCTGATGTGAATAAATAATTTCTCGCAGAACTTACCTCACCTTGTACGTTTTGCGTTAGTTATGGCTTTATCTTTGTTTAGTTCTGCTGATTTATCAGTCCATTGTAATTATATCTTTTCCGTGGGTGTTAATTGAATTGTTTAAACGTATAACCCGTTTGTCTTGTCACCTTAAATTTTAAATATAGGGTGTGCAGGTTTTCAATTAATTACTTTGTTACACTTTATCTTTGTAATTTTATCACCAGTTATGTCTACTTAAAGATGTAGTTTAGTCTCTTAATAGTTTTAATTGCGTAAACGCTTTTGTATAATATGCGATTATACTTATTAGAGTTATTAATACTTTTCTGAAAGGTGTTATTTTCTATGTTGTGGGAATTAAATAATTCGCTTCTTCACTTCGTTAATTACTTGCATAAATGTTGCGTCTGATAGTTATTTTTAGATATCTCCGTATAAGGAATATTCAGTTATGATGCACGTTTCTGTAATTATAGCTTTTGGTAATGTAATTTGTTTATAGGTTTGCGATGATGAATAGCTTCGTTCAATGTTGGTCGTATTTTTATGCGTTTTATTTTACTTCGTGCTGGATTAATTATTTATAAATTGTAACTTAATTTATAGAAATGTTCTAAAAGTTAATCCTTTAAATAATCGTTTTTCTACTGAAGTTTTTAAGTCCGGAATAAATCGTTTATTTTGCGTTGGTTTATAAGAATTGCGTTTGGGGTATTGGGTATTAAATGATGGGGTTAATTTGCGTTCTGTTTTAAGTTTGCTGTATTAAACCGTTGCGTTTTTGTATTGCGCCAGTTAACTTCGTATTAGTAATTATTTGTACTTCGGTTACGTTCGGTATTAATTTAATAAATGTGCGCCAGTTATTTTTGGTTACTCTTCGGTTTGTTTTAACAATTGTAATAAAATCTCTTAAAAATCAAATCTCCTTTGCTTTTAAAATCTCCTTAAAATTCAAGTCTCATAAAATTGTTTTTGTTTGCTTTAAATATAAACTTTCTCAAAATAAATTCTCGTTTAAAAATAATTTCTGTTTGTAAACTATTTTCAAAAAATATTGGCATACAATAAAATTCTGTACATAAAATAAAAAAAATGCTCTTATACTAGCATATATCAATTATAGTTTATGAAATCAATTTGGTTTTAAGGAAATGAACTTACATTAGTTTCTTCGATGGTTCCATGGACTCGTCGATGCTTGTACGTTGTCCACGTTGGTTTGGTTTGTTGGAGTCGGTCAATGCTTGTACTTCCTGCAACCTTGTTTGGGTTTTGTCAAAATTGCGAATTGAAATTCTTGGTCACCACTCTTCAGATTTTTGGATTCTTAGTGCCCTTTTGACATCCGTACGACAGCGCCAGTTAAGGTTCGGGCCTTTAAAGCGATGTTTTTAAAAAACGTTTCCAAAACTTAACAAATTTATTTATATTAAACAGAAATTAATGTGGAATTTTGACAAATTGTTCTTTGCTTTAAACCAAAATAATTAATTAATTGTACTAATATTAAAGCGAGTAGCCTAGGTAAACAACAATGCAAAAGCTGTAATACTCAGACTGACAGACTGCCGTCAACTGGGGCTCCAGGACTTTTTACAATATTTCTACCCTCTCACATGGCTGTGGCAACTTGCAGATCTCGTGTCTGTTTTACTATTAATTCTACACTTTGTTACATTGTTTCAATCTTATTTCTAGGTAATTGCGATATCTTAACCGTCTGTGACCTACCACCTGCAGTATCACTTTCGTCTCGGATACAAAGTTGCATATCCGTTCTCATGAACTGTTAATAACTTGTCTGGTTTATCCTTTTATTACATTGTTGCAATTGACTTATGATTTATTTAACAATTTCTAATAATTTCTATTAGATCCTATTATTTAATATACAGGTAAATTGGGGGATACATAACTCGCGTTTCGACTTCCTCCATTTTTGTGTTCAAACTATTTTTAAAATCCCTAAATTTCTTAGTGGATTTATCTATTTTTTCGCTTAACGGTTTCTTTCATTCTCTCTAACATTCTATTTGACTCTTCCCTACATTATCTCATTTCCTCTAACATTCTCATAATTAATTCGTTCCCTTGTTTTCCCGATTCCGTTTTTGACTGATCCTTACTACCTGCTGCTTCTTCCATTTCTATTTCCGCTTTATCAAATAAAGCACTATCACTACTTCCGATCTCAACCCATTGACTTCTTTACCACTCTTTCTTCAACATACGTTCACAACACTACACTTACGCACACACAAAAAATAAAAATATTTACAAAAAATCTACAACACAATTAACCCTAATCTCCAGGTCGTCAGTTTCTTGAAATAAAGTTTACTTCATTTGAATTCGAGCCCCTCACGTTCTGGTCGCCATAATACTCTATTGTAACTAAGCTTTTGAAGGTTATACAAATGCAAACATTGTACCAATTGCACTTTATACAATAATTAAATATATTTTTTATTTACCCTACGCTATCTTTTAAATGTTACCATATAAATGCTTGTAATATTTATATTATAAAACATGAAGCAAATTTACTCATCGAAAATTACTGAAAAATTTTCACTAAATTGTAAATTTCCATGCTAGAGCTACGGACATCATATCAAAATTTTAATTATTTGACTTAATTATTTAACTACATGTAAAAACTTGTACTTAATTATAATTTGACCTTTTTTAACCTATAAATTTCACAATAATATATATGTATATATATATATATAAAACATATTATATATATATATATATGTTTAATGCTGTAATTATAGGGTTAATTTAAGGGTAGGTTAAGTCATAGGGGTCGTAGAATAAACAACAGAAACTCCCAAGTAAGAGAAGCACAGAATTACAGATGTTAGAAGAGTAAATAGGTCATTATAAATATTATTAGTTGAGACCACACTGTATATAGCAGTACAAACAATTAAAACAGATATCCAAGAGTAGCTACGAGCAAAGATAAGAATTTGAAAAGGTAACAAAACACATTGAAATTAAATCATTGAAAAACCTGCATGAATTGGCTAGACAAATATTCAAAAAATGCTTGGATATATCATCTTAAACGCAGTTAGAAATTATGTATTATTTGAAAAGCGTACGTGATTTAAAAGTATCACATTTGCTCAAAAATCCAATTTATTAGGAAATAAACAAACACCAAATTTATTCGATTCAGATTAGAATAAGGCCAACAACAATAATACTACGTGATCGATTGAATAAAGATTCCTGGGATTTCTGAAGTAAATGCATAGGTATAGGTATAGGCATCGCGTTATGCTATTGAACTAGACAACTGGTAAAATTCCCAAAATAACAAGTGATAATACACTTGGTCTCGCCCAGCACGTGGAGTCAACGAATCAGAAACTAAAGGGGGCTGATCCTATAAATATCATAACAATTGAATATAGAGTTAGTATACTTTTGAAACTGGGCTGTCACTATACTTAAATGTGATAAATATTTACGTGAAGAGTTAAGTGAAAATTATTTTAAAGAGTGTATAATTGTGCAAAGAGAGCCGTAATTCTAAAAAGACGTAAGTAAATAAGATTTAGTAAAATTATATCATTTCTAATAATAAATAAAACAGGGCTCTAAATAATTACGATCTGAAGAACTACGTTCTGAATAATTACGATCTGAATAATTACGATCTGAAGAACTACGTTCTAAATTACATTTTGAACTACGTTCTAAATTACAAACGAAATAACGTTACGATTCTTGTTAAACCTTTAAATAACGATCCATTACGATCTTAAAAACAATTTTGCATACGAAACTCTGGAAAATGCTATCTGTTCAAACAATTTAATAATCTCTGAAAATGGTAAATATTCTATTACGGAAATGACAAACCTTTCATTGGAATAACGATTTGGATACTAAATTTTGGTTGGATGTCAACTTCAATTCTTGGAATCCAGAGCTCCTACAAAACCACTTCAGGTTAGATATTTTGATGATTTATTTTAAAACTTTTATTTCAATAATAATTTAAAAGTGTAAGAGCCGACAAATTGGAGTTGCTTGTATAAATTTATGAAAAGTTATAGACATCTTGAAACGTTTCAACAGGTCTCTAAATGTAATATAAGCTCGTTTTGCTGGCTTTATTTTCTAAAAATCTAATAGATGTAAATAATTCAAAAAGGGAGAAGATATTTAAAAAGGGAAAAAGTTGTAAATATTTAAGCATTATACTGTGTATTGTGGAATTGCTTTATTTAATTGAATCAGCTATTCGAGGCAAAAGAAAATTATAAATTAACATTTTCACAAGCGTTTGAGCAACATAAGGGTTATATCACAGCATTTAATGGGCTGCTCAACCATGGGGCGAGGTTAACACAGAATTTATGACATGCCCAATCGTGAGGCTAGATTAACACAACAATATATATATATATATATATATATATATATATATATTCATGCGGTAAAGAGTCAGAATGGGTTTTTGAACGCCCAAATTTTATGAAAAAACCCCTACAAAAAGGATTTCCCAATATTTAATTACTCTATCCTGTATAAAAATAAACGTATTTTATTACCATTAAAATACAAAACCATTCATTTCATTCGCGTCATTACAAAACATAAAGAGAAGCTTTTATTATGTAATTAAATTTTGTGTTTTGAATTCATTCCAACTGTATGTATAATTAATTACACCTGAGAAATACCTTGAAGATGAACCTCATTTCTAGATATAAATTCAAAACCATTCATTTCATTACCATTAAAATAAAAGGTATATTTCCGTGTGTAAATTTTAAAATATTTATTCTTGTTAGAGATACCTTAAAATGCGTTTAAAAGCACTAAAAATACCTAAGATTGAAGGTATTTTCCTTAAAATATGCATCTGTGTACCTTGTTGGAATACAAACCAATGCAAATCTTATTGCATTTACAAAGTATAACAAAACCCTTTTAAAGTATATAACTAATTTTCGTGTGTAGATTTTAAAAACATTCATTCGTGATAAAGACTCTTAGAATTTTTTTTATAATAAATAAAGGCGTCACGTTACTAAGAAATATTGTAAAAGCCAATTATTTGCAGTAAATAAGTTAATGCTTCGTTTCAAACAAACACGCGACGATTAAAAACCAGTAAAACATAGATAAGCAAGTTTAATAACCCTACGTATTACAATATAAAAGAAGGATACCGCGAATTTTAACTTTGTGCATTAGAAAAGAACAAACTACGCGTTTTACGATAAATATAGATCATAGCTTTACATTAATCAGCCCATTAAAATGTGTTATTCTCGTAAATATTACATCACCCGAATGTCTTAATTTGAAAAAAAACAGGAATCGTATGGAAAGAGGTGACGTAGTCGAAATTATTATATATAAACGGAAGTAGTTGAGATTTGGGATTTCATTAATTCTGTATTCGGCACGCATACAGTATTTGACATTTAAAATGTAACTTTAGAATAAAGAATTTGTTCGTTAATTTTACGAGATTGACCATGTAAGTTTGAGTAAAGACTAATTCGTAATGAGATTAGTTTCGACATTCGTAATGTAAGATTGCATGCAGTATTCAAAATTCATTCTTTACTAAATTAACCAGCATAAATGAAACCTATACGTTTCGGGTAGCAATCAAATCTATTTCATCATAAAAGTTCTCAACCGCAATTTTTTGATGAAGAATAATTGTTCGGTAAAATAACATAAAGATTAAATCTTTGTAAATACGAGAGCTACTGCAGCGTTTAGTTGAGGGAAAATAAAAAATGCATTTTGTAGAATCATATCCTAAATTGAGATTGAAAATGAAAACAAGAAGTGTTTAATAGTAATGAAAATGAGATTTTGAGTAGCTCTATTTTACCATCACAATGTGTAAATTTTTGATTCTTTGTTAGTAATTGATAAGAACATTTAAAGATTTGTTAGAATAAGTTCTTAATCTTATGAGAAATTTTTATTTGTAATAAGGATAATTTCCAACAAATTATCTTTGAAAGATCAATCACACTCACGAACGAGGTAATAAAAGATAGGCAAATTATTCACTTATAACTTTAAAAAGCTTTTGCACCTGTTAACAAAGATTAGATAAGGATTATTTTAGTAATAATTTAGGAGTAACTTTATGCATGAACTTTAGTTGTAAACTGTTCTATATTATTTTATTTAAAGGAAAATTGTTTTTGAATGCATATGTGTCTCTTGAGATTTCTGTTTCATTTATTTTGGTAAATTCCACACCATAATTTTGGTTGAGCTAACCAGGCAAGTAAAAGGAAGGCAAGATAGGAATTTGATATTTTCTTTTGCATTTTCATTAATGCAGCCCGCTGTACCTTTGTCACAACACCTTTTAGTGGCGCTGCAATGCGAGGCTTAATCACAGAACCCTACATAATCTACTATACTACTAATCAGGGTCTTTTCGCGTAGTTTCAACAAAATTAGGCATTTTAAAAAAAAGTCAAACCTTCTTATTAGTGAAACCAACGGCTTATTGTCATTTCGTTACATATAAGTAGTTTTGGTAGATTAATATTACTTGAATATTAGAAAGTCTCGAAAGCTATCGTTAATGTTTCGTGTAACAAACGTATGAACGATTTTATAGGCTAATCAGATTTTGTCGATAAAACTTTTCTGTATCAAACCTTATAAAACGTTAATACCGTTGGCAGTTTTAATGTGAACACATGATTAATATTAAACATAGACAGAAGAAAAGAACACATCGTAATTAATTTTTTTGCATACACATTAGCATCTAATACATTGGGTGTCGAGAACTAAAATTTGTATAAAAGAAATTGATAATTGTTTGAAAACTGTATGATATAATGTCTACATAAGATATACAGATAGCATTACGTTTTTTAATTTTTAGTATCAGGAAAGTACTTCGTCACTAGTAAATTGCAATTTTTCTATATCTATAACTTACCCGAAAGCACTATTTCCTGTATAATCCAGTTACTGATATAAGAATAGCTATTAGAGTTGAAACGAAAAGCTGATTGTACTTCTATCTTCAAATTTCACCTCCCCTATTGGATACAGTTACTATAAGAACGAATAGAATAGTTCGGAAACTTTTTTTAATTTCACAGTTTAATGCCATAATAAAATATAACTTTTTCTTTGTATGTATAATTCGATATTTTAAATATTTTTTATTTTTATTAAATTATTAATAATTTGCATATTTTCTTATATATTCTAATAACAACTGATATTAAGAACATTTAGATAGTAAAATAAAAACACAAAAAACAACTGCACAGCATTTCTCCGCATCACCTACAATACTTAAATTATAACATATTGAAAACTTTTAAATTAATAAACTCCCAACTAAGGTGAAGCAAGTTTTAAATGCGCGTTGTACTTTCTTATTAAGAATGTAATTATTGAAAAAGCCTTATGCCTAAGGACCTAGAAAAAAATTAGAGTAAAAGAGATTGTAGCCTTTCTCTATTTATTCTACATTGCAAGTTAATGTTACCTAATTAAGATATATTTTTTGAAAAAGGGTGGTTCTGAAGCAAAATCATCAGCCAATTCGACATATTAAATTTAATGGTTTTGGTGATATTGTTGGTGGCCTTTGAAGATTGAATAGTAGTTTCTCTTGCAAAGTAAAATGAGACGCGGTTCAAATTTCCACGAAAATCGATGTCTAATAGAAAACAGAGACTGGAATGATTCCGCGCATTTAATTTATAGTTTAAAATACACATTAATAACTATAAAATTAGTTGTTGCGAACTAACGTTCGTATAGAGGAAGCTTTTAAACATGCTGAAAATTGCTCGAAAACCGTCTAATATAACGTGTGCATCAGAAATATACAGATGGCTTCAAATTTAATTATTTAGAGTAGCAGAAAATTATGGGGCTATCAATAAATAATACTAGTAATCTATATCGTACTTACCCGAAAAAACGATCTTGTGTGAAATTTAAGCTTACAATTTTAATAAAAATTTATTAACGGATAAAAAAGGTAACGGAAAATAAATTACAACAGCTTCTGGTTGTCACATTAATTATTTCCCTAAATGTCGCATTACATTCTACAAGTCCATCGCCAGCACAAGAGCGCGCATATACGTCCGTTCACGACGCCAGACATCTACATACTTGCTTCTGATTCTATTGCAAGGATTTATAAAGAGCGCCGAAAACAAAATTTCAGTAGCGGCCCTTAAATAACACAAAAATACAATAGAACTATTAAAGATTAGGTTTGTTACTAAATTATCACTGCAGGATCTAAGTTATAATAATGTTGATGTAGGACTATGCCTCTTTGACAAATTCTAATACCCCCTGAATATATTAAGGATTTATCATGAAATATGAAATGTCGGTGTAGTGGATGACATAAATTACACAAAACGTACTTGCATAATCATCTACGCTACCAATTAAGGACTTGGCACATAATTTTAATAAAATTCGATGAGGACCTATAACTTTCGCCTAATGACAGCTAACTGAATATTAGCAATTCGCTGACATGTAAGCAAATTTGGTAGGTTTAGTCTTACCTTAATATTTGAAAGAGTTTCTAACGTTGAGAGTTTCTAACGATGTCAGTGATTCTTCAAGCAATCAATTCAGTTGCATTCAAACCATATATAATTTTTTTTAGGCTGATCAGATTTGTTAATGAAACTTTTCTACATCAGTAATAGATGGTATAAATACCATTGACAATTTTATGGTTTATACATTATTAATGCAAAGATTTATTTAAACTTCAAGTTTTCAAAAAGTAAAAGCAAAGCAAGTGGTTAATTAATTGCAAGATGAAAGCGAAGTTTTAAGCTATATCACTGCCATGTTAAATAATTTTTTTTTATTTAGAACATTTAGAAGCTATGATATTTACAAGAAACAAAATTAAAAAAATCACTTACCCGAAGGCAATTTCAATGCGACCAATTCAATCAAAATTGGTAAGCAAACAAAAAATCACTAAATCCTAAATACAACAAAGTTCTTTAATATATCTCTCTGATTTGCAACAACTAGAGTACTTCCCCTGAACAACTGTGCTTTTCTGAACTAGATACAAGAATGGAAGCGCGCATATGTACATCCGCTCACAACGCCGAAGTACGACATAGTGTGCGTATTGACTTTATAGCAGGTTTTTATAGAGGGCGTTAAACAAAGAATTTTATCAGAAGACTCTAAAAGCAAAACCTCTTACTAAGTTTTTATTGCAGGATACAAGTCAAAATTAGTTTGATGCAGGACCATATTCGACAAATTTTATTGTCATATAATATACAGGGTGTCCGGAAAATACGTGTACAACCTAAGAACAAAGATTCTTTGGCTCGAAATAGATCGATTCGAGCCAACTTACCTATTATACAAGTTGATTCGTTTAGCCGCTAGAGGGCTTCAAAATTCGTGAAAAATATTTGATATTTTAAAATAACTCGAAAACGCGTCGATAGATTTTGACCATTTTTGGGATGCGAGTTTGTACTTTAAATTGACATCTTTTGGTAGTCTACGCAATAATTTTAAAAGCATACGAGTGTCCCAAAAATGATGTATTGTATAAATATCCGACCATTACTTTTTTCCTGTTTATGCAATCACTACCAATTTTTTTTTATTAGTAGCCGACTTAATTTGGAAACTTTTTTGTCTCTTGTAAAATTTTTATTAGACGAGCGGTTTGACAGAAAAAAAAGTAATTTCAAATGTCTGCATACTTTAGTCATCATTGCTGCATTAACTGTAAAACGGGGCAAATAAAAGAACATAGTATAGTAGTAGACTTTGCTTTTGTTTTGTTATTTAATTCGAATATTATTTAACCTCAGTTTGCCTGTCAAGGCGTGAATTTCTGCTTAATTCAATAAAAATTTGCATCTTTCATCTTACATTATGAGTACTTACACAAACAACGAACAGGTGAATATGCTTTTGGTTTTTGGATTTTGTCAAAGCAATTGTCGTGAAAGCGTCAGAGTCTATAGGGAAAGATTTGCTAATCGCCGAATTCCAAACCACCAAACATTCGCAAATATTGAAAGCGTCTCCGTGAAAATGGTAGCTTTCAGTCAAGAAATGCGGATTGAGGACGTAAACGTACCACAAGAACTGCGGATCTGGAGGAACAAATTTTGGATAGCAATGAAGAAGACCCAAAAATAAGCACCAGACGCTTAGGACTTGAACTACAAGTTCCTAAAAGTATTGTTCATGACGTTTTAAAGGAACAGTTATTACACCCATACCTCGTTCAACAGGTACAAGACCTTTTGCCTATCGATCCTGAGAGGCGTCCAGCTTTCTGTCAATTTATTCAAGATCAGAGAATTCAAAATGCAAATTTCAGTCGCAAAATTTTATTTACAGACGAAGCTGTAGAAAATCCTCATACAACTAAAGTGACTCACTATCAACATGAATTTAAGATTAATGTCTGGGCTGAAGTTATTGATAATTTTATTATCGGTCCTGTTGTGATAACAAATCGATTAAACGGAGACAATTACTTCAACTTTCTACATCAAACATTGCCGAATTTATTGGAAGATCTGCCATTGTAACTTCGTCAAGACATGTGGTTCATGCACGATGGTGCTCCTCCCCACTTTACTCTAGCTGTTCGACAACATTTACACGAAGAATATCCGGATCGATGAATCGGAAGGAGATATGATGCTCCGACAAATTGGCCAGCACGATCGCCGGACTTGACGCCCTGTGATTATTTTTGTGGGGTACCTTAAAATCTAAGGTTTATTCGTCTCCACCTGATAGCGAAGAAGAATTGTATAGACGAATTTTAAATGCATCCAACTCTTTATAAAATGATGCACAAACAATGCAGAGGGTTCAGTTAAACTTCTTACGAAGAGTTAATTTGTGCATTGAAGAAAATAGCGGTCATTTTGAAAATTTATTGTAATGGTCCAACACTTGTACCGGGCTGTTAATTTTCAATGATAGTAATAAAAAATAAACAAAACAATGAAATAAAAATAAAAAAACAGGCATTTGAAATTACTTTTTTTCTGTCAAACCGCTCGTCTAATAAAAATTTTACAAGAGACAAAAAAGTTTCCAAATTAAGTCGGCTACTCAAAAGAAAAATTGGTATTCATTGCATAAACAGGAAAAAGTAATGGTCGGATATTTATACAATACATCATTTTTAGGACACTCGTATGCTTTTGAAATTATTGCGTACACCACCAAAAAATGTCAATTGAAAGTAAAAACTCGCACCCCAAAAATGGTCAAAATCTATCGACGCGTTTTCGAGTTATTTTAAAATATCAAATATTTTTCACGATTTTTGAAGCCCTCTAGCGGCTAAATGAAGCAACTTGTATAATAGGTAAATTGGCTCAAATCGATCTATTTTGAGCCAAAGAATCTCTGTTCTTACGTTGTACACGTATTTTCCGGACACCCTGTATAATGAATATTAAAGCAAACGTTTAAATTTTGCCGTGACTGACAGTTTATGCAACTTTGAACCATGGTAGTATTAATTTGTAACTATCATGATCTTTTGTACTAGTAATTTAGCGTTTTCAAGCTGTGTTTGAAGCAAACACGATTTTTTTATTTCAAACTAACCCTATTTTGAGTCGGTTGTATTGTTTACCAAGTGGTTAACAAAATTGTTCACCACCTGCAGTTTTGCTGATTCACTCTGAGTTCAAGGTAACGCTACTTTTAGTCGACTGACATATTTTGTGTTCAAGGTAACGCACATTTCTAGTCGATGGACCTACATTGAATACACGGTCACGTTGTTTTTAGTAGATACGTCTACAACCCAACACAGTCACGTCCCTTTTAGTCGATTGGCCTACATTGAGTACAAAGTCGAATAGTATTGCTACTTAGAACTACTTTTTATACGAACCTTTGTCAAAGGTTAGTCACTGGAAACCGTATGGCATATTATTTAAACACCTATTAGTTACTGGCTCTCGGGTGTTTTGGGAATAGTGTCATTCTACACGAAAAATACTACATAATCAACTATACTACTATTCAGGGACTTTCCACATAGTTTTAACAAAATTAAGCATTTTAAAAGAAACCCAAAGTTCTTTATTAGTGAAACTAACGGAATATTGTCGTTTCGTTACATACAAATACTTTTGCCAGATTGAATATTGCTTGATTACTAGCAAGTCTCGAAAGCAATCGTTAGTTTTTCATGTAACAAACCTAGAACGGCTTTATTTGCTAATCAGGTTTTCTCAATAAAACTTTTCTGTATCAAACCTTATAGAATATAAATACCGTTGACGCCTTAATTGTGAACACATGCTTAATGTTAAACATAGACTAAGAAGAGAAGGGCACATATTAATTAGTTTTTTGTGCATACAAATTTGAATCTAATAGATTGATTGCCGAGAACTAAAACTAGTATAAAGTAAATTTTTGAAAACGCCGATAATTGTTTGAAAACTGTATGATATAATGTCTACATAAGATATACATACATATAACATCACGTTTTTTTATTTTTAGTAACAGTAAAGTACTTCGTCACTAGTAAATCGCAATTTTTCTATATCTATAACTTACTCAAAAGCACTATTTCCTGTAAATTATGTAGAAGTTTCAATGCAACTTGCTTTAAAATATTTCCACTAAATACGAATCGGATTTCTAGAACAGAGGGAAGCACATGCACGTCTATATTCGACGATAGACAACGATGTACTGGCTCTAATAAAAAGATGTATAAAGAGCGCTGAATTTTACTGACATCCCTTAAATACAAAACTGGAATAGAATTATTAAACTTTAAACACGTTATTAAATTACTAGTGTACAATCTACGTTAAAATAAGGCTGATGTAGGATCATGTCTCATTGAAAATTTCTAATTACAAATTCAGTTACAGAACCTGAAATGCATGTGGATATAGTTGCTGACAGAAGTAAACATTCAACGTAGCTTTGAAATTCTTCGCGTACTGACAGCTTATACAAAATTAAACAGACGAAAATCAATTTGTACCTGTTATGATCCTTTCTAGTACTATAGTTTAATATTTCCACACTGGCTAAAGCAAACGTGACTCAGTATGTGGAAGTACCTCTGACAAGTTTCAGACAATTGAGTTAATCTGTATTCTCTACACTTGAACGTTGGTCTTGGTTGTACTTAGAATATAACTGTGCATTAAATTCGAGAAAGAAATTCGTTCTTTTCAGCACTGTTAGCAAAACAAGGATTTAGTAATTACAACGTTAACTCAATTTCATAAGTTTTTGTGGATAATTGAGTGTTTAAAGCTGCTTTTTATAAAGTTATATAATAAGTTATAAGTTATAAGTTTTCAGAGTTGAAACAAAAATCTGATTGTACTTCTATCTTCAAATTCCACTTCGCTTGTTGATACAGTTACTATCAGAACGAATAGAGTAGTTCGGGACCTTTTTCTAATTTCACAGTTTCCTTTAATGCGATAAGAAAATATAATTTTTTTATTGTACGTATGATAGGGTATTTTAAATATTTCTTACTTTGATTACATTTTTTAAAAATTTGAATATTTTCTTATATATACTAACATCAAGTTATACTAAGAACACTAAGATAATGAGATGAAAACCAAAAACCGACCGTACTGCATTTTTTCGTATCATCTACAAATATAAATTAAATTATAACTTATTGAAAACCTTTAAATTAATGAACCCCTAATTAAGCTGAAACTAATTTTAAATGCGCGTTGTATATTCTTATAAAAAGTGTATTTATTGAAAAAGCCTTATGCGGAAGGGTCTAAAAAAAATTTATAGTAAAAGAGGCTGTATAGCCTTTCTCTATTTATTCTACATTACAAGTTAATGTTACCTAACTAAGATATATTTTTGAAAAAGGCTGTTCTGCACCAAAATCATCAGTCATTCCGACACATTAAATTTAATTGTTTTGGTAATATTGTAGGTGGTCTTTGAAAATTTATTAGTAGTTTCTTTTGCAAAGTAAAATGAGATGTAGTCCAAATTTGCTTCGGAAATGACGGAATTCTGCACTTAAAGCTTAATAGAAAACAGAGACTGAGGTGATTCGATGCATCTTAATTTACATTTTAAAATACACATACTTGTCTAATTTATTAGTTTTTGTGAACTAACGTTCGTATATGGGAAGCTTTTAAACATGCCGAAAATTGTTCAAAAACCATATAATATAACCTGCGAATCAAAAATACAGACGGCCTTTAAATTTACTTATTTAGAGTAGAAGTATGTGGCTTCCAATAAATAATACCTAGTAATCTATATCTTACTTACCCGAAAAAAACGATCTTGTGTGAAATTCAAGCTTACAAATGTAATAAAAATTTAGTAACGAGCAAAAAGGTCACGGACAATAAATTACAAAAGTTTTAGCTTGTCACATTAATATTTTCCTAAACGAAACGCGGTTCAATTTTCTACAGGTGCATCACTAGAACAAAAGTGCGCATATACGTCCGTCGACGATGCCAGACAACGACGAACTTGTATCTGATTCTATAGTCCATTCGCTTTAATTTTAAGATGACGTCACAACTGGATAAAATGCTACATTGCCAATGTCAGTTTAAATTCCCATTGGCAAGAGGAATTAGTGGCAACACCGTACAGAACTACCAATTTTTATGTGTTACATGACAGTATTCTTCTAGCGGAATCTTAGGTATTCGTTTACATACAGTTACTCACAGTTTATTACTACATTTGACATCATCCTAAAGTTAAAACGAATGAACTATAATGCAGAGATTTATAAAGGGCGCTGAAAACAAAACTTCAGTAGCGATCCTTAAAAGCACAAAAATACAACAGAACTATCAAAGTTTATGCTTGTTATTAAATTATCAGTGCAGGATATAGGTTATAATAAGGTCAATGTAGGACTATGCCTCCTTGAGATATTCTAACACACCCATAATGTATTATGGATTTAGTATTGTAGATCAAAAAAGTGAACATATTTTCTGAATTGCATTATGCTACACAAAACGTACTTGCACAATCAATCGCGTTACCAACCAACGCCTTGGCACCAAGATTTAATAAAATTCGGTGAGAAACTAAAACTACTGCGTAATGAGAACTAACTGAGTACAACAATTCGTTGACGTGCAAGTAAATTTGGTAGGTATAGTCTTACCTTTATATCGGAAAGAGCTTCCAACGCTGTTGGTAATTCTTTAAGTAACCAATGCAATTGCACTCAAACTATCATCATCATTAGGTCTTTAGTCCTGGAACTGGTTAGACGCGTACCCTCATTGTTTCCTAATCCGAACTATCCTACACATTTCCCTGAAATTTGCACAATCTGCATCCATCACTATCTGCGTACAAAAGCTTGATCTCGGTCTACCTCTACGTCTATTTTCCTCTCTCTGCTTGTAATATATCCCATACTATTCCCCAAAAATGCATTAGAACGTATCTCACCCTTCTATTTCTCTAATTTTGTTTTGTTTTCCACAAATATTTTTTATTTCTCTACTATATTTATAATCTATTTGTTATTAACCTTGTCTGTACATGCAATCATCCTAATACATCTGAAGCACAACACTCCAGAAGACTTCTATGTCTTTCTGTCTGCTTTTCCTACTGCCCCTATTTCATAGACGTACTGTGCTGTGCTCCACACATATGCTTCGAGCAATTTTCTTCTTGTCTCTATGTTTGTTGTCTTTGAACTTACCCGCTGTTTTTTCATGCTAGATGAAGTTCGGTCACCTACTATTGTTTTACAGTTATATACCCTATTTCCCCGATATTCAGAGGTATGTGAAAGGTAAGCAGCCTGTGGCTGACAAGTTCTCCCCAGTACTTGACCATTTGCTGAATTAATAGTTTTACAGTAAATACTTTTGTCCAATTAATATCAGTTGAGAATATTGCAAGACCGATACTTGTAGTTGTTTATAACAATCATAACGTTTAGGTACATTTACCTTTTTCGTTATTAGTTTTTTCATCTTGGGACTGGTTGGATGCGTACTTCCATCAACTTCTATTTTGAGCTAGCCTACACATTTTCTTGAAACTCCCACATCCTACATCTTTCACTATCTGTATGCAATAGTGTAACCTAGGTCAAATTTCTTTTTCTCTTTTTTCTAATCTCTGCTTCTAATATATTCCGCACTATTCCCTCATGTCTTAGTATGTAACCTATCATCCTATATCTCGCATTTTATACTGTTTTCCACATATTTCTTTCTTCTCCTACCATTTCTAGTACCTATTTTTTCTTAACTTTGTCTGTCTATGATACCTTTGTCATACGTCTGTAGCACCACATTTCTAAGGCTTCTACCTTTTTCTTGTCCGCTTCTCCTACTGTCCAGGCTTTACAGCCGTACAGTGCTGTGCTCCACACATATGTTTTAAGCAATCTTTTCCTTGTTTCTGTTTGTTGTTTTTGAACACTAGTTGCTTTTTCTTGTTAAATATAGCACAACTTTGTGCTAATTTTTTTATATCTTTTGTGCTTTTCTCATTTTGGCTTTTTTGGTTTCCTAGGCAGCAAAAATTCTTAACCTCTTGTAAGTTCTCGTTACTTATTTGTATTCTCGTTTTTGGTTTATTTTCTCATCCTTTGCATGCTAGCACTTTAGTTTTATCCTTGTTAATTGTCATACCGTATCTCTCTGCTAGAACTGTTTCCATTTTAATAAGAGTAACTTCTGACTCTTTTTTACTAGATGCTAATACCGCTATAACATCTGCAAATCTAGGCATATCAATCTTTTGTCCCTGCATAGTAATTTGAAACGTCTTCCTACGTTTGACAGTATTCATTGCCTCTTTTATGTACAAGTTAAAAATTAATGAAGATAAGGCACATCTCTGTCTCACCCGTTTCCTAATATTTACTAATCTACGTTCCTGCTCTAATTCTATTACAGCTGTTTGCTCTTTGTATAAACTATGTACTATCTGTCTATACCTAAAACTACAATCTTTTTGAGTATTTCAAACATTTTTTCCATTTTACACTGTCGAATGCTCTTTCCAGATCTACAAACCCTATATACACGCTGTCCCCTTTTTCTATTTTTTTTCCATTATCACCCTCAGAGCTAAAATAGCCTCCCGTGTTCCCCTGTTTCGCCTAAACCCAAATTGATCTTCTCCAAGTATTTCTTCAGCACGCTTTTCCGTTCGTCTTTTTACAATTCTAGTTAATATTTTTGACGTGTGTGCAGGCAGACTTCTTGTTCGAAAAACGTCACATCTATCCACGACTCTCTTTTTTGGTATAGCTACTATGATGTTACGTTTGAAATCTTTGGGTATCTCGCCTGTCTCATACATAGCTTACAAGTTGGAAGATACATTCTGTTACTGGTTGCCAAGCGGCTTTTAGAGTTTCTGCTTGCACCTTATCTGTACCTGGAGCCTTACCATTTCTCAGATCCTGCAATACTAATTCAAACTCATCTCGCAGTATAGGATATTCCAAGTCATGATTTTCAATGTCTGATTGCTGTTCTAATGCTGTTATTTCTTCTCTTGCATATAAATTCCCTATATATTCCTGCCATCCAACCACCTTTTCTACATTTTCTATAATAACGTTTCCTCTCGTGTCCCTTATATTTTTGCTATACGGTTCTATATCCCTAAAACTTATTCTAATGAGTTTGTAGGCTTTGTTTGTCTTTCCTGTTTCCATCTTAGTTTGTACCCCTTTGCACTTTTCATTGATCCATTGTTCTTTAGCATTCCTGCATTTGCAAATACTTTCCCACTTTATGGTTTTGTATCTTTGATTTCCCGTTTCGTCTGACCTATTTTTGTATTTTCGTCTTTCTTCTATTAAATTCAGGATAACCTTTGTTATCCATGATTTCTTATTCTTTTTGTGTATACCCCAGAATACCTCTGGCCGCTGTGTCTAAGCTGATTTTAATGTTATTCCATTCTGTTTCTACTTCCTTAGTATCAGAAATTTTCCCGATAACTTTCAGCAATTCATTTGACTTTCTTTCAAATCTTTCGTGAATATCTTTATCTTTTAGTTTCTCAATGTCAAAGTGTCTTTTTCCTTTCCTTTCATTCAAATTTTTTAATTTAAGAGCGGCTTTTATAATTACGATGTTGTGGTCAGTGTCTATATCTGCTTCTGGATAGCTTCTACAGTCTTTTACTTCATTCCTAAACCGTTGTCTAATAAGAATGTAATCTTTTTGATATCTTCCTAAATTTCCTGGCATCTTCCACGTGTATCATTTTGTAGCATGATGTTGAAATAATGTGTTTGTGATGATTAAATTGTTCTTGTCGCAAAATTCTACCAAACTATTTCCCCTGTCGTTTCTCGTACCTAAACCTAATAAACCTACTACCGCTCTTTCCCTACCCTCATCCACCACTGCATTAGAATCCCTCATAATTATTAAATTTTCATGTCATTTGACATATCTTAATATGTCTTCGATATTTTTGTAGATCGCTTCTACCTCTTCCACACTGTGCTTGGAGGTGGGCATGTATACTTGTATTATTACTGTATTTACCGGTTTAGATTCTAATCTAACCATGAGTACTCTTTTGTTCTTTTGTAAGTAGTTTTCTACACACTGCTCTATCTTTTTACGCATAACTATCCTCACGCCAAAATTTCCTTCCACTGATCCTGTATAAATTATCCCAAAGTCTCCACTCCAAAAATCCCCCGCCTCTGGTCACCAAACTCCGCTGATCCCTATTATGTCTAGTGCTAACTTATCCATTTCAATTTTTAAGTTCTCTAGCTTACCTACTTCCTACATACTTCTGACATTCTACGCTCCGACTCGCAGAATGTTCCCGATTTTTTTCTAAGTGTTCTGATCACATCCTTCGAAGTGATTCCCTCCCGAAGATCTGAATGGGGGACTATTTTACCTCCGGAATCTTATACCTCTGAGGATGCCATCGTTTTAAATACAATTTAAGTACGCTGTGCACTTAGGAGGTAATGTGGTGGTTATCCGTTGCCTTCCACATCGCGGTAGTGTGTCCTAGAATGCCATACCGACACTTATGATCTCTGCCAATCTAAGTACCGAAAGAGCCGCTGCCCTCTTTCTGTGACCTCTCTTAGTCTGGTTCCTCACTAATGACGCTACTAATTTGGTTGAACCTGTAGTTTGGCTTTTTAAATCACTGGATCGCGGAAGCTATTCCACCTGTTCTAGTAATCTAGAACTTCGGAATGGACTCAAACTATATAAGAGGTTTTTTTGGGCTAATCAGATTTGCTAATGAAACTTTTCTACATCAAGTAATAGATAATATAAATATCATTGACAATTTTCTGGTTTATATATTATTAATACAAAAATTTATTTAAAATTCAAGTTTTCAAAAAGTACAAGCAAAGCACAGGGTTAATTAATTTCAAGATGAAGGCGAAGTGTTAACCTCGTTAATTTTTTTTTTATTTAGAACGTCAGGAAGCTATGACATTTACAATAATTAAAATTTAAAAAAAAACACTTACCCACAAGCACTTTCAATCCGACAAATTCAATCAAAGATTGTAACCGGATAAAGAACCATTAAGTCTTAAATACCACGAGGTTCTTTGATATATTACTTTGATCTGCAGTAACTTTAGTACTTCCTCTGAATAGATGTACTTTCTAGAACTAGATAGAAGAATGAGCGCACAAATATACGTCCGCTCTTAACGCCGAAGTACGACGTAGTGAGCTTACTTACTCTAACGCAGGTACTTGTAGAGGGCGCCGAATACATAATTTTACTAGGGACTTTCAACACAAAACCTCTTAATAAATTATCACTGCAGAGTTTAAGTCAACGTTAGTTTGATGTAGGACTGTATTCGACAAATTTTAGTGTTTCATAATGTATAATGAATGCAGTACGGAATATGAAATCGATATAGACGTAGTCATTGACAGGAGTAAATATTAAAGGAAGCCTTCAAATTTTGCTGCGACTGACAGCTTATGCAAGTTTAAACCAAGACAGTATCAATTTGTAACTACTATAATCCATTGTACTAGTAATTTACCGTTTTCCAAGCTGTGGTTGAAACACATACGATTCTTGTATGTATAAAACAACTATGTCTAATTTAAAGCACATGAGTTTATTTGATGCACAATAACGTGGGTAGGCTGAAAAGTGATGCAAACATGCTTGTAAAGCACGAACAGCATAACCTACAGAAGCGCGCATAATGGCATTCGGAAATCACAATCGCCCTATATACGTACGCCCATCTAATACACGATGCGTTCACCAGTTCGTTTTGAGTAGCCAAAGTATGAAGACGTGTTATAGTGCAATGCCAACGCGAGTTAAACAGAATGGTATTTTCGAATTTTTAGTTGTGGAAAATGTGACTCCTACTAAAATTCATCGCCGTCTAAAGGCTCCTTATGGCAACGATGCTCTTGATAGGTTAAGTGTAAATTGGTGGGTATTAAAAGTTTGTGGTTGCGAGCTTGGAAGAGTCATAACTGGTGATGAAACACGTAGCTGACGTCCGATCACTGTCACAGACAATAAACATCGCAAGCTTGTTGACGATTTAATTCAAAATGACCGGCTAATAACACAAAAGAATACCTTGGTGCTAATAATCTTGCAACATAACAACGTTCGTCCACACACCTCCCGCGCAACCGAAGAAGCACTGCGAAACCTGGAGATTTAACTGATTTTAAACCCCCCTTACTCCCCCATTTACGCGCCTTTTGATTTTTATTTTTTCCTCTACTCAAGAAAAACCTCAAGGGTAATCATTACACCTCGAACGCTGAGGTGAAAGTAGCAATCGCGACTTGGATGCGAGAGTAATTCTTCAGTAACGCGATGAAAAACTTTTTACACGTTGGGAGAAATGTGTCAGGCTCAACGGTGCCTATGTTGAGAAATAAATATATGATTTTGAACCTTAAGAATTGTGGTTTGATTTAATATTTGCCAAATCTTGCTACTTGCTTTTGTTCTTGTTCTACAAGCATGTGTGCAACACTTTTCAGCCTACCCTCGTACATTCCGACTTTGGTTATAGGATTAATATAGGTTTGCATGTGATTTAAAAAAAGATTATCATGTTTCTACAAACACCCTTAACAAGATAATAAGAGGTTGACTCGTGTTTTATAGGTTTTAGTTGATATTTAATTTAGTATCTAAACTGCTTTTAAGGAAGTTGTTCAAAAGGTTATAATGATATTTAGTTCCTAATATAAGAAAAGCCATTAAAATTTAAACAAAAAATTGAAGGTACTTTCTAGCTTTGAAATAAATTACGGCAGTTATAGTAAAATAAATGGAAAAAAAAATTGGAAATCTTGTTTTATCATAACCTATTCCTATCGTTTTGCTATTTAGGTTATTCAACAGTTACAATCTTAGCTGTGTATATATTGTATTTTAAATGTGTTACGTTCAAAACCCTGCAAATAATTTTGAAACAAAAATTTCTTGCGTATATCAGATAGCAAATTGGACCACCATATACCATAAACCCTTACCTGATATCACAAGAGAAAAAATTTCTTGTTAATAAAGGAAGCCCAAGGTCAAGTTGGATGGAAAACGGCTTGAGGAAAAGAAAAACTCTTTAGAGATAAACGGCTAGTAGAGTGTTAGCTCTGGGTAGATCATGAGCTTTTGTCATGGGTTGACAAATGACCAAAAATATAGAAAAAAAGCGCCACCGTATTTTTCAATACAACAACATACGAAGATACATGTACTTGTATAAGGGAAATCCGGAAACCTAAAGTCTACACCGCTTATGTAGCCACAAAACCTAAATATCAACCTTACAAAGCACTTACCAAAATATTACTTGCCAGATGTATTACAGATGTCTCTGCATAACCTGTGAACAAACAAATGCACAACATGGACACCGTTTCTGTCCTTAAAAATATTCACCAAAAAGTAATATATTTGAAGTTAAGTTCCAAAAATATATACACTAGGGTATTTGTTATCATAAGATAGAATAAATTTTTTGCTTATTAAGAACCAATAAATTTCCCTTGAATTTTTAATAATAAAAGAGTTAAGCAAAAATAAATTCTATTCAATCAAATTGTTTTAGTTTGTTTCAAAATTAATATTTTCAATAAAAATTTACATTAAAAGAAACTAGTATTGTTCTGTCTTCATAAAAAAACACAAACATCTTTAAACTCAATACTCCTACGTAAGTTTACTGTAAGGTATATGCTTACTTAATTTAAATTTCAAATTTTAATTATAGCCTTCAGTAGTACTACAGTCGACTTTACAAGTGAGAAACTAGATTATTTTACGTCATAGTAAAATGTATCATTCAAACAAAGAATAAGCTTTGCTTTATATCCTACAAAAATTTATCATGTTTTTTAAAATTAAATTGTATGACCTCAAAATAACCAAAGATATTTTTAATGTAACACAAAATAACATGTGGTAATTATATTGAATAACTAGATATTTTTGACATCATATGTCAATAACAATTTTTTTAGTGAAGCTATAACTGTCTGCTTGTGAAACAAATATGATAGGCAAACTACGGAACCATCTTTAAAATTTTGTAAAGTTACGAAAATAAAACGGGATTTTTCTTACTAAATGAATTTTAAAATAACTAAGTCAAAGTATAATTTCAACCTTTGATCATACGTAAAACATTTAAATAAATACTACTTAAATTAAAGGTTAAATGTTATTCACGTGCTTGTACAGTTCAATCAAAAAAACTTGAACGTTTAAACAAGAACCAAATATCAGATGTCGACAAATTTAAACACATCCGCAATGCACGCAATAGAATAACATACCATTATGCTGAATTTTACGCTGGAATTTTTAAAGACCTTCACAACAAAATATTATCCAACCAAATAAAATCTTCGTTACTTATGTCCAACAATTTTCATGTTTTCTAAATTTAAACTAAATCTTTATTTCAGTCGTATTGCACTACGGAAAACGTATTAATAAGTTTTATCTAATTATATATACTAACTGTTTTAATGATGGTTTACTTCAATCTTCTTTTACAAATGCGACAGCAGGCTATGTGCCTGAGCATATTGTCTTTTCTATGCTCCGAAGAGCAGCTTACTTGTTCAAGCGCTGATCGAAAAGTGAGGTCAAACTGACAGACCAACGATTAGAATCGTAACTTAGACATAGAAAGCGGAGGAGCACATAATCCAATATACATTTAATAAACTATTTTTAGTGATCAGACAATTATAAATTATATTTTTATATTATCGAAACATGATATTAGATTTATAAGGAATGTGTAACTAACAAGAAAAAAAATAGGTTAAAATTTTTCTGCATTCATATTTAAAACACCCTAAAATTTCTCAACAAGCTCAATTTCCTTCAGTTTGAAATTAGTGTTATTTAATAAAATTTCTCAAGTAATTGTTCTATAAAATTTTGCCTTATAAAATCAAACAAGTGCTTAGGAAACGTTACGTTACAATGTAGTTGCAAGATTTCCCACCACCTGCAGTGACTACATTTTCATTAAAAGCTGCATATAAATGCACAGCTTTCTTCTAAAAAATATAGCCATTTACCACCTGCCTACATCTGCTTGAGTTTGTTATCTATAAGTATACTTTTATTCTGCAGCTGTTAACATGTTTCAAAGTAATAAGATTGTTTTCCTTTGCTAAAAATCCTTTTTTAATTGCGTTATCTGTTTGTTGGGAAGCTGTTACAGTTTGTATTTCGGCAGCTGTTGTCTGGGAATTTTGCACACTTGATTCTTAGGCGATATCTTTGAAAGCCGAGTACCTACCCCCATACATTATTCTGTTCTTATAAAATAGAGACCGAGCTTTGAAAGGAAGATTAAATACAACATCTTCTTACCGAGGAGACATGTTGTAAAGTCGCGAATTTACAATGCTTTCTGTGCTAGTATGAGTTGAGTTGGTGGGTCCAGCATCCAACCCATAAAGAAATGCAGCCGCATTTTTCCATCCACAAGATGATACCATACACAAAGCCAATAGCTTAAGGTATAGCTTTTTGTTTTCATATTTTTTATGCAGCTGTAAAGAATAGACATTTCATTTGCTGTTCATAACGGTATTACTTATAATTATCCAATAAATTACCAACACCACGTTACAAAACTCACCTTCACAATGCACGAATGACTATGTTAAAAATTAGTCAATTAAAGTTTTTCCGTTTTACTGTTTCTTTTGTTCTTTTGGTATAGACATTAACGTAAAGAACTTACGCATCAATTTAAAAGTAGTTAATATTTGATTAATTTAAGTTAGGGTGTATAATTTTAATGTTATACTATTTCTTGAAGAGGTGCACTTCACAAATGCAGAATGTATAATTTATGTATATTTCTTTTCTTAGAATCACTGTAAAGTTTATGTTTAATTTTCTTTTGTATATATTTAAAGTGAACCATTAAGTATCTAGATTCTACGATGTTATATTTGCTTACAAATGTTATGTTTTTATGTTATGACGCTTTGTTTACTATCACGCTGTAACAAACGATTACGCAAATTATTGAATTTTGTTTGTTTTGTAAATAGTCTTTCGAGACTGTATGCTGACAATATAGTTTACTGAGGTTTCCAATGTATCCTTTCTATTTTACCACGTCACTCTACGACGTTTTTGAGCTAGCCCGAATTCCACAATTCTGTCCCCGTTTTGTTGAGGTATTCGGCGTAAACGGTTTCTTACTTACTCTTACTGTTTCCTTTCGTGTTTGTGCGGAATACCGTAACAAATGTTTTGGATTTATATGGGTTTTCAATAATTTGTTACGTGTTACGGAATTCTGTGCGGACAACAAAAAACACAGCACAGTAAGCAGTACAAAATTGTCTACACCAAATACCGCAACCAAACACAGGGTCAGAATCGAACTTCAAAAGGATTAGAGTTCGGGTTAGCTCAAAAACGTCAGGGAGTGAGGTGGGTGACCTAGAAGGAAAATTGAATTGGAAACCTTAGTAACTAAGAAATTATATTACGAAATTGTAGGAAAACCTAGTCCCAAAGGATTATTTACAAATGTCGAAAATACATGGCTGCGTAATTGTTCGTTACAACGTCATGTACATAAAGAGTAAATTACCATAATATACAGAATACAATCTACATAGAAAAATATCAAGAACAAAATCTTATTATCTAATTTGAAACATATTTACAATAGGTTCCAACCCTAATATGTAGAAGAAATGTCGGAATAATAATATAATCAGTAAACAGTTCTGTAAGGAATGCATCTCGTACCATTAAAAATTTTACATAGTCCATTATTAAAGTTCACAATAATTTAAACCGTAAAAATCAAACAGTGGAAAGCGTTCTAAGCGCATTAAAATTTTTACAGTAATTTATGGATAATTAAGCGTAAATTAACGTTGGTCTGCAATGTATTGTAGAATTAATCAAAAGCAAGTGTGTACCTTCCACAGCAACACAAAATAAAGTAAATAGAAAAACACACTGTACCTGAAGCTATCTTCTTTCTGGTGCCATCTCACGAAATGCAGTTGGGGACTGGAACAACTTATGGGTTCTGCACTAGCACAAATGCATTTTAAAAGCCCGGCTTTAAAACACTCAAAGAGCAGTCGAATCAGTAAAAAGCGTCGAATTAATAACAAAGGAGTTGAATTAGTAAAAGGGGAGTCGAATTATTAAAAGAGCTTTTCCAAAGTTGGAGTTGTATTCATACAGCTTTGAAAACCATGGAAGGGAAAATATAACCATTCCTACCGATATTGGTGTAGAATATTCTGATTAGGTAATCGAAAATATATACAACGGCAAAACCTTCGTAGAATTCAGAAAACAAAATAATGTAATTAATTCATTTGAATTTCGTTGGTTGCATAGGAAGCAAACTACATTTTAAAATGTCCCTGCGATATAGATAATTAAAACTACGGTAAACCATATAAAGTGGCATAGCTTTTTCGAACAGAATAGAGGTTTGTATGATTATCGATCCAAGCTATAAATATTCTCGGAATAATTTAATAAGCAGAGATCGTCGCTACCAATAAAACTTGAGCAACGAACACGTGCATCTGCAGATATAACAAAACGGAATTTCAAGCAATACGGGCAAATAACAAACACATTTAAGCATTTGATCTTTTTAAAGAACCTATTTAGAAGTGGTTTTAACGACCAGCAAAAATAACGAACAGCGGTTTAGAATATTTACCTTTACGGTTTTAGAATAACCTCTATTTCGACGAAACACCGTTTGAAGTAATAAACTAACTAGCACGTATTTCAAGGAAGAGGGTTTATTTAAAGTCGTTTGCCGAGCAAACATTTCAAAGAATTTAAGGTGTTTAGAAGAAGCAAATGCTTGTTTGGTTTTTTAATGAATGGGCAAATGGCTACAAGATATATTTCGCGTATTGAAGAATACTTTTGATCAGGACGGTTTTTAATACTTGAATATTTGTTAAGTTTGGATTATTTGGGAGAATAACATAAGAAGGGGTTTAGATTAGCGGATTCAGTTAAGGTCGTAATTTCTGAAAGTTACCGTAACAAATCTCCCCCAAGCTAAATTGAAAGGTCTGGGTAAGAAGCAACAAAACAGGCAGTACAGTAACAACAAAAGAAAATGTGTGTGAGTGGATGTGTGTGTGTGTGTATGTGTGTGTATTCGACCGCATTAGTCGCCTCTTGTAACAAGCAGGTCTTACCGTGGGACTATTCTTATTTGGCCCTACACGGAGTTGGGGTACAAGGAGAGAACGAAAGAAATGAGAACTAAGTAGAAATGTATGCGCAAGAAGTGTGTGTGTGTGTGTGTGTATGTGTTGGACCGATTTAGTCGCCTCTTACGGCAGGCAGGTCTTACCGTGGGGCTATTGTAGATCCGAACTCAGAGAGGGTTGGGTTGAGTAGTGTACGGGCAGAAAGATAAGAAGAGAACAAGGACAAATAAGAAAACCAATCAAACCAAGAAAATTATTTAGAACACAGGAAAAAGTTAAGTCCAGAAATTCAATCGCAAGGAAGAGGAGAATCAGCATAAGAATTGGTGACACCAACTAGCAATGGGATTTAAGACGCTTGCGTCTCGAGAAAGAAAACGAAGCAAAATCAAGAACATTAAGAATTTACTGACCTAACCTTTCAGGTTGCGAATCATTATAGAATATTGTGTGCCTCTTTTGAATAGTTTTCTGCAAAACAGTAATAGCGGGAGTGTAGTAGTTGTAGCACGCGGTTGAGGAGGTGGTGGTGATGGTGGAGGTAGTGTAGTAGTTGTGGTTTAGAAAACTCAGTACCCGTTATGAAACAATTGTTTTTAGGATTGGTTGTAAGAAAGTCAACGGTAGAAAATGGAACAGCATGGGTTGTCAGTACATCCACTTTAGAAAATGGAACAGCAGTAAAAGTTTATCAACATTAAAGAAAGGAGCAGAACCAGGTTGACCTTTGTCAACATTAAAGAAAGGAGCAGAATCAGGTTGACCTTTGTCAACAAAAAGGAGCAGCGTCAGGAAGAACTTCGTCAACATTAGAAAAACGAATTGGAGCAAGTATACTTTCATCAACATTAGATAAAGAAACAAGAACATATAAAATTTTGACAACAACAGTAACAGGCATTAAAGTTACAGGTTTGCTAACTTCAATAAGACCTCTGACAGAATTAAATGTTATCGTCACTTCAGCTACATCTGCGATTGCAGACACGACAAGAATTTGTTGAGTAGAATCATTTAAGAAAGTAGGAACACACTCTTAGGTTGCTACCTGTAAGTCACTGAACTAAAGTATGGGTTCCAAAGAACAGGCAGAGATGGGAATAAATACAGAGGACGTTTTTAATCATCCTTCAAACAGCTTAGAACAGAAGCAATTTGGTTCTTATTGAAAGGAGTTTGGTAAGTAGGGGGTATGGTAGCCGTAGAAATTAATATTATAGTCCGAAGGTTCATATGGCCAAAAAGGATATGATGTGATGGTAGTACGACGAGCAGGAGGAGGTACAGAAAAGGATGTAGAACAATAGACGAAAGAAATTTCGTTCGAAAACCTATTGACCGAAGAATGGTATGTTTTGGTAGTAGTAGTAGTAGTAGTAGTAGGATGACCTGGATGAGGTACAAAAGGGAGCGTAAAACCTGAAATAGAAGAAATTTGACTGCTAGAGCTGAGAACAGAATGTGAAGTATTATTCGAAGCCCTTTTAATAGTAGCATAACAGTTCAGACAGTTGCGACGAGTAACTCCCTTATGTCCACAACCGTAGCAATGGAGTACTTGAGGACGAGTACAACGTGTTGAAACATGACCAAGTGTATCGCAATTAAAGCATGTGACCTGATGAGTAGAAGTACATACAGGACTAGGAACAAAAGAAAGCACAGAAGTATTTGATCTACCCGTAGACGTAGAAGGAATCGTGACAGTTCGGTCATGTGAAACAAAAATATTTTTTTCAATTATAGCCGACTTGTAAGCAACATCGGGTGCAGCAGAAAAGGTGTGAGTAGAATCAGAAGTAGCTGCAGAAGTAGAAGCGGGACGGAAATTATCTAGTTTTGTTTCAAAAGAAATGCGGATATCGTCTAAAGTTTGAAGTAATTCCCAACGAATTTTGTGCTCCACTTCTAGTGGAAAAAACTTAATGCAACGACGAGCTGCGTGGATCCACAGGGAACTAATGCGTTTGGACGTAAGTGAAGGTTTGTCATAATCAAATTCAGCAAAAGGTTGTTGAAGCTCTTGTATAGCAGTTTTGACTGCTGCAAGGTCAGCATCGTTATCTAATATAATGGGGATGGGTGGAAGAAGTGTACCATCTCGCTCTATGCAAAAAAGCTCACTTCACGGATATGCGAAGTTCAGCTCCATAGACTTTAGAATCAAAACCACGAGAAAATAATTCGTACTGCAACTCAGTTTCGCGTAAATGTTTCACACGTATGCGTTCATTTTAACGCATGTCACAGTTCAAATTAGAAATCTAATCGAAACCAAACTAATAGTCTCCTTTGGGGAAAACTGATGGCAAATAATTAAGCCACGGCTTGGATAATATAGGGTCGGGATTCGTACAACGTTGGGAAGACACAAAGGCTCTGCAGAGGAGAAAGAAAACTCAGAGCACAAAAAGGGCGCCAAGGTCCAGGAGACAATAAAATAAAGACACTGATAAGTCCGGGGACCTAACGGACTCCTATAGTGTTCCCAGCGCAAAATGCAAGAGCTGTCACTTCTAATAGAACAAGAATTATAACATGGTATTTATTGTAGTTTAGCCTGAATAATAAAAAAAACGAGCAATACAATAAGAATGAATATAAATGTTTAGGTTTGTAGCGAGAGCTTGGTGTGAAACTACACAATGAATAACACAAAAAAAAAACAAGATTAAGGACAAACACACCAAGACCTCGTACAAATAATTAGGGATTAAAATTTAATAAGGATACGCACGCGCGAAGGTGTCAAATAATTAATTTCAAAACTCACCAAGGCGAGATACGCAAAACAATTCAATGAAAGGAATAATTTGGTACATAACACGCGATGTGGATCCACCTCGGCGCATAAGCAATTTTTATCGAGTGATAATAAATCGAAACTCAATGACGCGCTCGGCGGACGTTAACAAACCTGTTATAAATAGGAGGTTAATAATACTAATAATATTATTTAAGTTAAATACGGCGATAACAATTTAAGCAGTATTAATGTACTCTAAAATATAACCAATGACCACTTAATTAATTACAATTAGTTATAAACCCAAACAAAAATGCATAGATAAAACTCTTAATATTCACATATATTTTTAATCGGATTCCAGACTAGATAAACTTAGAAAACTTTTTTTTTTTTGAAATGGTAGAGTAAAACGGGATTCAGCTTAGCACACCAGTAACAACATTGCCAATCGTAAACATAAACAAGAAGACAAGAAAACAAAACCCTGTAATAAATTACATAGTAATTGAGTTGAAGAACTAGACCATAAAACGTACCGCAGGTAGCGAAATACGATTCCTACGGGTTGATATACAGAGAAATTAATCTACTAATCACAACAAGTAGACAATCAAAATTGAGCACTAAAATAATATAGAAATTATAGACGGGCAAAGTGCAAACAAACATGACTTACCTGTAGTATTGGCAAGGTTACAAATCCGCACAGCGCGAAATCTTTACTAATGGGAATCAACAAATCTCACCAACATACCACACTACCCCAATAGTAATTTAAGATAAGAGTCGACGTGCTAAATCCGCAAACGCGTAACAAAAAGCAGCAACGACTTTACCTTGCCAATAGTTGATACCATAAGGCCAGGAAATTGTATATATGAAATTAACGGTTAAGAATTATCAAGAATAACAAATGTGTTCTCCAGTTCAATGTTAACGCTTATCAATGAACTTTAACTAAGACGACAATACAAACAAGAGATACCTATTATTATTTATTATCTAAATTATACTGCTGCTTTATTATTAGCTAAAATATGTTTGATAAATTAATTTGTTCGGTTCTAACATTATTAAAGTTGCAGGATGATTAGAACTACAAGTTTAATAGAATTAATTTGCAACCAAAGAAAACGACGTTGCACGCAATAACAGAATAAGGAAGCCAACAGATGTTAAAGTATACCCGAAAGTAGAAATAAAATTCAAAGGAACCCAAAAAAAAATTGATAGGATTTATAAACTAGAATCTAAAACATTAATAAAAATAGAAGCAATAAATAAAACCTAAGTATAGAAATAGGGCGCTAGTGTTTCTAAAAAACTCGAATCGCCAGCGAATATACAATTCAGGTAACAGTACATAAAAAAAATTTCACAGAAAATTACCACGTAACGAACAAGGAACAGTAAAACGAACGTAACAAAGAAAAATTTTCATCAGTACAAAACAGCATATGTACAGAAAATTTGGGACTAAATGTTGGGTAAGGATAGACATTTTCAAAAATCAAGAACAATCTCTTAAGCAAAAAATACGGTTTAAGAAATCAAGCAAATCTTAAGAACAACATAAAGGTTTAGAAAATCGTAGTTCACCTTAAGTAAAAGAAAGGCCAGCATTAAACAAAAAGCAAGTGTTTATTTTCCAAAACAACAACACAAAATAAAGTAAATAGAAAAACATATTGTATCTGGAGCTGTCTACTTTCTGGTGCCATCTCACGAAATGCAGCTGGGGGCTTGAGCAACTTAACGGTACTACACTAGCACAAACGCATTTTAAAAGCGCGATTTTACAACGCCTAAAGTCGAATCAGTAAAGAAGAGTCGAATTAATAATAGACTAGTCAAAAAGTAAGACAGGAGTCGAATTAGTAAGAGAGCTCTTTTAAAGTTGAATTTGTATTTATACAGCTTTGGAATCCATAGAAGGGAAAATATAACTATTCCCGCGGGTATTGGTGTAGAATATTCTGAGAAGGGACACAAAAAAATATGTAGCGGCAAAACCTTCCTATAATTCAGAAAACAAAATATGATATTTAATTCCATTGAATTTCGTTGGTGATAGGGAAGCAAACTACATTTTAAAATGCCCCTGCGATATAGATCATACGGTGAAGCTTATAAAGTGACCTGGGTTTTTCGAATAGAATAGAGGTTTTTTGATTATCGATCCACGCTATAAGTATTCTCGGAATAATTTAATAATCAGAGACCGTTGCTACAAATAAAACTTAACCAACGAAAACGTGCAGATACAACAAAACGGATTTACAAGGAATACAAGCAAATAACAAACACATTCAAGCGTTCAATCTTTCCAAAGAACCTATTTAGAAGTAGTTTCAACGACCAGCAAATATAACAAGCAGCGGTTTAGAATATTTACCTAGAATTGCGAAGGCGAGATTTTTTCGACGAAACACAATATAAAATAATAAACTAACTAGCACATATATCAAGGAAGAGGGTTTATTTAAAGTCATTTGAGAAGCAAACAATTCAAAGAATTTAAAGTGTTTAGAGGAAGCAAGTGCTTGTTTAGTTTTTTAATGAATGGATAAAGGGATACGGGATATATTACGCGCATTGAGGAGCATTTCTATTCAGGGCGGTTTTTAATACTTGTTTGGATTATTTGGGAGAATAACATAAGAAGTGGTTTAGATTAGCGGTTTCAATTAAAGTCGTAATTTCATGCAGGATCTTTCTATTTCAGAAAGGTACCCTAGCAAATTCGAACATTTTCTTATATTCTCTAACATGAAGCAGGTATTCAAATTACTTATCTAGGTGGGATGAGATCTCCCTATAGTAGGGGATAAAGAATACTACTATAGTAAGCCTGCTTATCGTAAAATGCGATTAAAAGGCGCAAGGGGCAGCAGCCTTGCTGGTTAAAAGATATTGGCGGAGGGTCGGTTGGTCTCGGGCGATCCTCAATAATTTACATGCTTGTTAGGGGTTGGCCGTGACGGATACGGATTTTTGCTAAAATCTTTAAAAACTGCGTTGTGGAAAGATATGGGAGCCTACCACAATATTTCTCAGGTGTGCGTGGCCTAAAATACGAAATACATATGATGGAGAGCTCACAAGTAAAATTCTTGTCCGAAGGTAAAATACTCCCTCATTCGGATCTCCGGGAGCGGGTACTTGGCGCTCGTCATTGTAAGAATATAAAACAACAGTTCGATTTAGTGATAGGGATTTGGAATGTAAGGTCATTACTTAGGGTAGATAAGTTAACGAATTTATTAGTCGAAATGAGAAAGGAAAAGCTGGACATTTTACGTATTAGTGAGGCGAGATGGCCAGATAGTAATGACTTTTGGAAAGATAATTATAGAATAATTACAACTTTTTCAACTAATAGACAGGCAGGGGTAGGAATAGTGTTAGGTAAAAGATTAGGGCATAAAGTTAAAGAGTACTTACAATTTAGTGATAGAATAATTATGGTTAGATTGAGTACAAAACCCACAGACATTGTTTTAGTACAGGTTGACATGCCAACAACTTAGTACGAGGATGAGGAAGTAGAAAAGGTATACGAGGATATAAATAGTATAGTGAGAAAAGTAAAAGGAGATGAGAATTTAATAGTTATAAACGATTTTAATGCGTCAGTGGGAAAAGGGAGTAAGGGAAGAATGGTAGGAAAATTTGGGTATAACAGAAGAAATCATAGAGGAGAAAGATTAGTTGAGTTTTGCCAGGAACATAGATTAGTAACTGTAAACACCCTATTCTAACAACATGTTAGGAGAAGATACTCCTGGAAAGCGCCAGGTGATAGGGCTGGATACCAAATAGATTATATTTTAGTTAAACAAAGATTTAGAAACCAAGTTAAAAACAGTCGTAGTTATCCAGGGGCTGAAATAGATAGCGATCATAACTTAGTTAAAATGTAGTGTAAACTAAAATTAAAAAAATTGAGAAAGTTTAAAAGAGAGGGATGGGATCTAAGTAAGCTTAATAATAGTAGGGCAAAAGAGGAATATAAACAAGTATTAGATAATAAGAGCAAAGAGATAGCTGTAGGAGGGAACGTAGAAAATGGATGGAAAGAAATAAAACTGACTGTACATGATACAGCAACACAGACTATAGGTAAGAAAAATATAGAAGCGAGAAAACCCTGGGTAACAAAGGAGATATTAGATTTAATAGAGAATAGAAGAAAGCTTAAACCTTTCAGAGAAGTGAATAGTGAAAGTAAGCAAAAATATAATACAGTTAGAAATAAGATAGTACATGAGTGTAGAAAAGCTAGAAATAAATGGATGGAGGAGAATTGTAAGGGAATACAAGATGATTTGAGAGTAGGTAAGACAGACAGGGCTTACAGGGCAGTTAAAAAGTATTTCGGGGAAGATAGGAAAAATATAATGGTATTAGAGACGAGAATAATGAGCTTCTAATAAATAAAGTTGAGGTAGCAGATAGATGGAAAAGATATTTAGAAGATTTATATAAGGGAGACGATATGGATGAGTTAGAGAACGACCAAGAAGAGGATGTAGAAATAGGGTTCTCAATATTAAGAGAGGAATTTGATAGAGCTGTTCGGAGTCTTAAACTAAATAAAGCGCCAGGGATAGACGATATTCCCGCAGAATTAATAAAATTTGCAAGTCAGAAAACTTTAGACAGATTATATGAACTAGTAAAAGTAATATATGACACAGGTGAGGTTCCAATAGATTTCGAAAAAAATATTATTATTCCAATCCCAAAAAAGTCAGGAGCTGATAGGTGTGAGAATTTTAGAACGGTTAGTTTAACTTCTCATGCTTCCAAAATACGAACAATAATAATTAAAAATAGAGTAGAAGCTTTGACTGAGAATTATTTAGGCGAAGACCAATATGGTTTTCGTAAAGACAGAGGGACTAGAGAACCGATACTAATGATTAGGGTAATTATCGAAAAAAGGATTCAAAAAAATAAAAAGACTCATTTCGCATTTGTAGATTTAGAAAAAGCATTTGATAGGGTTAATTGGATTGTTATGTTCAGTGTTTTGCAAAAAATAGGAATCTCTCATAGGGATAGAAAAATTATTTACAGTCTATATAAAAACCAAAGCGTAGTAATTAGATTTGATGAAATAGAAAAGGAAGCTAAGATTAGAAATGGTGTTAGACAGGGTTGTATACTGTCTCCCTTGATTTTTAAAGTTTATATTCAGGAAGCTTTAAACTAAGCTAGAGAAGGAAAAGAGATAGGTATTAGTGTACAGGGACAGAAAATAGACATGTTACGTTTTGCAGATGATATAGCCATTATAGCAGAGTCTAGAAAAGAGTTAGGAAAGTTTCTAAATATTTTAGATGAGATACTACGGATTAACTATAGTATGAGAATTAACTCAGTAAAGACAAAGATAATGACAAGTGAGTTACAGCCTAGTTCTAAACCAAAATTAAAAATAGGTAATACCGAGTTAGAGGAGGTAGATGAATTTTGCTATTTAGGTAGTATAATTACAAAGGATGGACGTAGCAGAAGGGATATAGTAGCTAGAATAGCTCAAGCTAGAAAAATGTTTTTAAAAAAGAAAAACTAATAGAAAAAGTTGCTTAAAGTCGTACGTATGGAGCGTTCTACTATACGGTAGTGAGACTTGGACAATTAAAGAAGTAGATAAGAAAAAGATAGAAGCTTTTGAAACTTGGTGTTATAGGAGAATGTTAAATATTAGTTGGACAGATAGAGTAACAAACGAGGAAGTTTATAGAAGGATAGGTGAGGAACCCTGTTTGTGGAAACAATTGAAGGTCAGGAGAGATAGAATGATAGGGCACCAGTTAAGACATGAGGGACTATTTAGTAAAGTCCTAGATTATAGACTACCAAATAAAAATAGAGTAGGAAGGCCAAGACAAAGCTATATTAGTCACATTATTAGAGATTTAGGTTGTGAAGGGTATGCAGACTTTTTTAGACTAGCTCAGAATAGAAAAGAATTTAGAGCTGCGTCAAACCGACTTTAAGTAAGTTCGAAAACAAAACAAAAAAAAATAATAAAAATTTGTTAACTAAATGTCACCATGACATAACTCGCAATTAGTTAGTGGTCTGGCATGTTGGTAGCGATTCGTTGCTTAAGCCTTACCATAACATATAATTTAATAAACGTCACCATGACATAACTCACAATTAGGTAGCGGTCTGGCATGTTGGGAGCGATTCGTTGCTTAAGCCTTACCATAACATATAACTTAATAAACGTCACCATGACATAATTCACAATTAGGTAGCAGTCTGGCATGTTGGCAGCGATTTGTTGCTTAAGCCTTACCATAACATAATTTAATAAACGTCACCATGACATAACTCACAAATAGGTAGCGGTCTGGCATGTTGGTAGCAATTCGTTGCTTAAGCCTTACCAGAACATATAATTTAATAAACGTCACCATGACATAACTCACAATTAGCTAGCGGTCTGGCATGTTGGTAGCGAAAAGAAGTGTCTATCTTTTACAGCAGCATCAAAAAAAAATAACCAAAATAACTGTACCTTATTAGAACCAGCTGTCTGCATTTGTGGCACCATCTTAATAAATTTGGAAATGCGGGCTGCACTTGAAGGATTGGATACTGGATCAACCAATTTAACTCGGTTAGAACTCTAAGTACCACGAAGCATCTTTGTATGACAACTCTCGACATTTCTTTTCGCTAAAAGAATGTTGTATAGAATAGCACGTTGTATGGAATAGAATAGATTCAGCTCTTTCAAAAGCTCAACTTGTATGTATAATGTATTGACCAATGGGCGGGAGAGGGGAGGGTAATTTAAAGTAATTTCTAGCAACAGTGTGTGAAATATACTACGAATAACTGTAAAAGTATATTTCCCCGACAGCAGCTGCGAAGTATTCCTAAAACAACAGCCAATCAGCGCAAGTAAAATACATGATAGACTTCCTTTAAATTTTGTGTGTTGTCCGCATGAGAAGGCAACGTATATTGTAAATGTTCAGAAAACTCTGCTTACAGCCCCAATTCTGAGAATAAAATTAATTCAGGGAATAGTTTATTGCCCATAACTTGAGCTAGCTGAACACGTGTAGATAACGTAATACCGCGTTGATACAATTTCCTAGCACCATTAAAGCTTCTATATTTGTACACTGCAGATGTTTAGAACGCATTTCAAAAAATAACTGTTGAAAGTTGTTTGACGATAAGTAGGTGTTGGAATATTTCCACGAACTTCTAAAGCGAAGTAGTTTTACAATAAGCAAATATTTCAGAGAATTTATAAACGCGGTTTTAGAGTATATTCCACGTACTACTTCACTTAAAAATTTTCTTATATAGAACGGTTGTAATACTTATTTGGATTGGAAGGTAATTAATTGGTTAAATAAAAGTTAATATAATTTGGAAATAACATAAAAAACGTGCAGTTGTTTAGACATTTTAGTAGCCGCTTTATTACAGTAGTTGGAAATTAATGCAGAAGTCAATCAGTTTCAGATATTTAAGGCAACAACCTAATGGCCCTATTCAAGATTTTATACTTAATAGTCACTTTTGGGCCAAACTGAGCTCCCCTTCTTGCCATACGTATTCCTTAGCAACTCAATAACGATGAAGGGACACCATTTCCTTTAGGCGCTTCCGTTGTTCGCCATAATACGTATATTGATGACATCGTTACCTGTGAATATACTTTTCAGTCCGCTTTGGATTTAAAAACGCAACTGATAACTCTTTTAAAACGTGATGGCATTAAGCTTCATAAATTGTCCAGCAATGAGCTTAATTTGCTTAACAGCATTTCCGCTTTACACCAGTGTCTGAAGAAGCATTGCTTTGATAACCCATCAGATTCAACAGTGAACGTTTGAGGTCTTCATTGAAACCCCCGTTCCGATCATTTTCTTTTTCGTGGTCATTCCTGTACAATCTTCCCGCACGAAGCGAAACTTGATTTCTAATATATTCTGCATTTTTGTCGAGTTAGGAATTCTTTCCCCGCTTATTTTTTTAATTAAACACTTAATCTAACGTCCTTAAATTTTAAAGTTAGATTGAAATGCCCGCCCGCCTCCGGAGTTTTGTCACTTATGAAAAGAACACGCTAGTAGTCTCCCCCTACTTTTAGAATTTTTTTTCACCACCTTCTGGTTTCTACACACTAGGCCACATGTGAGGTGCATTCCTTTGCTGACGCATTAGAAGGCGACTATTGTGGTGTTGTTTATTTTCGTTTCGTTGAGAGTTTGAACGAATCCCTAGCTCGTTTGGTACATGCGAAATCTAAAGTAGCGCCACTGCGTTTTGTTTCCCTGCCATGGCTAGAATTGCTAGCCGCCGCACTATCTACTAAATTACTAGATTTTGTCTTGAATATATTTAATACTCGTTTCATTTTTAATAAAGGCTATTGTTGTTCCGACTCCAAGGTCGTACTTGCGTAGATTGGTCCTACTCCCCAGTGATCGAAAACTTTTGTCACCAATAGAGTTGCTTATATCCAAAAAAATACTTTTGCCGTCTCGTGACTTTGTGTATCTTTGAACGATAGAACTGAGGACGTTAGCTGGCTTGTTACTATTCGAGTTCCTTTAATGTTCGTTATAGTAGAGGTTTTAGCCCTTTCTAATCGTTTTTCAGGAGGTAAAATATGTTGCACGCTACAGTTCTCTGGAACCGCAAGACCTAGTCATTGAAGAACGGTGTCCCACTTTAACCATAGTTACTTCTGGTAGTTATTTGAATACTTTGCTTGAAAATCAGCTGCCTTATACAAGCTGCCTTTGGAATGTTTCGTCAAACATACTGAGCAATTACCTTTAACAACCGAAATCTGGTCCTTTTAAGATGGTATTACCCTTTCAAGAAAGTTTCAGAAATTAGTTTCTCTTTTCGTTAACAGCATTTTCCTGGCAGTTTAAGTTACGCCCCTTTATCTGATGATAAGAGATTCCCTGTCTTATGACCTAGTAATAGCAGCTTTACGAATTTGTATATTCAACACATTCATCACAAATATTTTCATGCAGGTGTTTAAACAACACATTTCCTTAAATGCCAGAGATTTTGAATAATTTCCGCGAGAAAATCTATTAGCCGAAATCTTCGTACGTGTATTCGCTGATGGAAAACGAATTCAAAACATTTCCGGCCTACCATGAGTAACCTGTCTTCTGATAGAATAACAAAAGTTAAACCTTTCTTGCATTACCATTACCATTAATCGTATTCCCGGCGCCAAAACTCTAGAGGCCTACCTGTGTATCTTTATTTACCTGTGCATTAAAGCGGTCCATTTAGAGCTGGTTTACAATTTGCCCGCTGAAGCCTTTTAGCCGTACTTTGTCGATTTCTTGCTTGCCGTGGTCGCTGTGAGAATTTGTACAGCGATTGTAGAAAAAACATTATCAGTGCTAATCGTCAACTAACTTTTCTTCAAAAACCGGATCATCCACAGAATTTATTACATGGAACTTTAACCCACGCTCTGTGCCTTACATTTGTGGCCTTTCGGAGGCCGGCGTAAAGTCTGTCAAAACCCTGCTACTTCGTCTCATAAAAGAGCAGATTTTAACCTTCGAAGAATTATCAACTATTTTTATTTAAATTGAGATTGTTCTTAACTCGGCCTCTTCACTGCAGTAAGCAATGATCCTAGCGATCTTGGTTGCCTAACTCCCAGTAATTTTTGACCCTTTCCGCTCTAACCGTTCCAGTTGGTCCCGCGTTAACCGAATTGACCTTCAATTATTGGTGTCGTTGGCAATTGCTGCAACGGATTTATCCAGATTTTTGGGCGCACTAGTACCGAGGATATTCTCTACAGTGGTCACTTGGTCGCATAGTTTCCGCGCATTCTGGTGCCGACGGCATGGTCGTGTCTCCACTGTAAAACTGTTCGTGGAAAATTTAAGCGTCCTACGGTTAAACTGTGCCTTCACCCGCTAATTGGAAGTTTAAAATGCTTATATTTTGGTGAGCAGTATGTTTCCTCCTCCTTTTTATATATTACTAATATTTGCTTTACTTTTCTTATAAAGAGTTTGCTTTATATACAAGTGTTAGTGTTAGGTTAACATCTGCTATACCGTTAAATATAAATTAGAAACCAGTCCGCGTTATCACGTTTAATATTCATTTTGTTTTACCATTCTTTGGATGTGTGCGCGACCGAGAAATACTTCCATGTGTGGCCACTGATAAAGTGCAATTTAAAATTGTGGTCAGTTTTCTTCCATTCGGACTACCACGCCTTTTTATGTCGAAAGAAGAACCACGCCTCACAACCGAGTTCTGGATCAAGAAATCCGGCACCACCGCTCTTGTACGTAAGGTAAAAATATCAAAGGCCGCGTACGTTTAATATCTGATTCGGATTATCCACTTCCGATCTCTTTTCTGGGTCTTGTTATTTACTCACTATCAATAGTATAATATAATGGCCATACTTACCAAAGTTCAGCCACCCTCAATTTAAATTATCCACTTTCACACTTAAATTTACACACAAATTCTTACGTAATTTAACCTAGCTAAATTATATAAGAAATGTCTTTTTAAAGATTTTAAAACAGTAAGATTCTTGTTTCGCCGTTAAATTATGCAAATCGTCCTTTTCCCATATCGTAAACCTGCAGTCATATCTAAAATCATTGAATGCAGTTAAACTATATATATATATATATATATATATATATATATATATTTCTTATTGCGGACTGCAAATAACCTGTCTTTTATTATTTGATTTGCCGCGAGAAGGTTTGTTACGTTTGCAAATAAATTTTGCTGTAACATTCCGCAAATCTCAAATGGCCACACGTACTTGTATAGCCATCTATAGGATTTACTATGTAGTTTCGATTCAATTTTTGTACTTCCACGCTTAGTAGTGTTGATGTTTATCACCTGATGGCGGTTTTATTTACTTTTGCCATAGTACAGAGATTGTTTCGAAATTATACCAGTATAATAGCTTTGATTACTTCATAGGGTTCTTGGAGACTATTTTACTCTGAGGAGGCTTAATAAAACCGAAACCGTCGGTCAGTGGATGTTTCCTCCCGTATAAAGTAATAAGCTAATGTTTTGTTAATGGCTATATAACTACCAGCCCGATTTGTATTCGTCAATAGGCTCTATTGTTTTCATAGAGTTTGTTTACAGATACATCTTATTTTATATATTGTTCTACACAATTTCTTATTGCCGACTGCAAATAACCTGTCTTTTATATATATATATATATATATATATATATATATATATATATATATGCGTTTCAAATTCATATATCAATATCGTTCAATTCGTTTAAAATTAATTTATCATTAAATGCATTTCAAAATTCATATACCATATATGCTTCCATTCAAATTAAAAATTCATCTTGCCCTAATTCATCTCGTTCATTCATTTAAAAACCAGTTTAAATATCTACTTCAAGACTTTACTTCCTCAGAGTAGTCATAACTTTCCAAGTCGTCTATTTATTGCTTTACTCACCTTGAATGTTACATTAACCCTAGTTCATCCTGCATAATTTTTAGTTAAGCTTCCACTTCAATTTTATAAAACTGACACTGATTATTGAAAGTTTGTTTATTCCTTGAGATTGCCATTGATCTTTGAAGTTATACGTTTGTTTATATAGTTGAATGCTAAAAACAACGGCATTTAGTTATGGGCAATGAGACCAATTTATAAGAAGGAACTTACGTGTTTTTAGACGAAAAGATTTTGTTTAAGCATAGTGCAGCATACTAAATTTATCTTCCATGTATTTTTACAGTTAGTTGAAATACTTTTATGGAAACTAACACAATAAACAATGCGAAGTAACGCTTGACGCCATGTTGACGTGTCGCAGTCGAACGTTAGCAGTATATTAAAGTTATAATGTGCGTGCGCTGTACATTCAATACGCAATATCGGAGACGTACTAAATATCCTTTCGTTCAACAAATAACCCGACGTTTGATTTGGCAATCGTAGTTTATTTAAATCAACAAGTTAGAGTAGGTTTGTTTCAATGTTAAATTTGTTACAAAACGTGTTCATTTGACACTTTTTTCAGCATTCATTTAACTAAAATTGATTTTTTTCAACGTTAATGTTGTATTGGACTAAAATATGAAATTTGTTGACAATATTAGTTTGTATTAAATACGACTGATATTCAATGAAATTCACTTTTGCATTCTTTTATTACCCACTGTTATAATGCATTCAAACAAACAAATTTAAGTCAACTAATTTTTGATGTTAGTTTAACCATCTACAAGCGGTTCAGTGAATATAGTTTCGTTTAGAACGACTAAAAAATACTTGATCAAATGCTTTACTCTTCAAAACAACAGAATTGGTTGTATAAACCAAATCACTTTTCTCAGTGTAGTTGTCAAACTTTAGTGAATTTTTTTTTAAGTTGCATGTTTGTAAACAGAGTTATAAGTAGTAACAAATTACTTCATTTTAGGTTTAGGATAACTGATAACAGGTAGACGTATTGCGTTTACAGTGTTTGGTTTATTCTCTTTTGAGGATTAAGCATAAGTCCTCGATAGGAAGAGGTTGCATGAGCTATGATTGCTTATGACCTGGATAGAGGTCTGAAGTAGACTAGTTTTGTTTGCCTGCTTTGGAGTATACATGATTGTTCGTTACTCTTAGTCAAATGAAAGGTCTATAAGATCCTCATTCTATTTTGTAGTGCTTGGTAGCATAGCTACTAAGGTTGAGCAGCAGCTAGTTGTACAGTTCTGTGAACGTGATGATTGAATTTTAGGGTTGACAAATTGTCATTAATTCATCATTTCACAAATGTTTTTGTATCTTTTTATGATTGCCTCGATTGAGTTGATGGTAATTGAATTAAATATTCAAGTAATCTGTGTTTATTCCACAGGTTTAGTAATGTCTTGTATTAGATAGTATAGATAGGTAAATTAGTTTATAGGTTAATACTGGTAAGGATATACTTTTATATATGTTATCTTAATGAAAAGTTGAATCATTTTGCATTTCAATTCCCTATTATACACCTAGTGAGTGATAGACTTCTCGATTTAGTTCTCTGATAGATAAAGTTTATACCCGGATATGACTTCTCAAATATGACCCTTTTATAGCGTATGGTACGCGTAGTTACCACACTCACAAATTTTCCTCCTTATTGATTCGTTTCTTGATTTCAGTAAAATTACATTAGATTAATAGTTTTGTATACATGTTTATTCTTTTAGATTAATTGTATAGTTAGTTATTAGATAATTATTATGATGGAGGTTTGTAAGGAATAATTCTTCGTTTTTAACATTTTTGCGCTCTGTTTACTCGAATTTTTTCTCTTGCGAAGGGGCTGCGTAACATGTAAAAATTCCGAACTGAATTATTCGTCAACATTACTGCTACAAAGCCGTTAATTCAGCATTTATTCATTTAACGCTTTACCTAATATGAATTGCAACACTTTTGTATATTTAATAAACCAATAAAATTTAAGCATTTTATTAATATAGCTAATAACACTATTACATATCTTGCGCGTGTTCCTTACTCGTATGTAGAATATCTAAGGTCTTCATGTTGTTTGTCAAATTATGTCAAATGCTCACATTTTGTCTGCTCCTCGAGCCGAAAGGTCACTGCTCTGCGATATAAAAGCAGACCACATGTTGCTGGAAATTATAATTTTTCCTGGCCTAAGCGCCGACACAAATAAAAATTTTAATTTAAAGTTATGAAGTGATTAGTCTTTACAAACGGTTTGTTTTATAGGTGATTGATTACGATTTTAATAATATATATTGCAGTGCAACTTCCGTAATTTATAATGTAACTTCAGTAAACTACAATGGTTTTTATGGAATTTTAAGATTATTCTATTTGGTTAATGTACAAATAATTTATCTATATGGAAATTCATTTCGCACAAAACGGTAAGCGGAATTGTTTGATAGTACCGATACGTGGCAGGATGCTCACATCGCAACAAGTGCTGACAAGTTGTTAGGTCATTGACGTCCGTGGGTAAGCCCATTTGATTTCCTGAAATTTTTGCTGCAAATGCTATATTTTATTTCGTATACACACACATATATCGACGTAATATTTTATTGTTCATTTTAAATTACTTTATGCTTTGATGTACAAATACCTCCAGTACAGATAATTTAGCAACCTATTTATTAATAGATAGAAGCTTAACTTTTAACGGTTCAACATTTAAAATATATAGAATGATTTTATTTTATTAATCAGATGTTCAAATTTAGAAGTCATTCTTGTCAAACTATGTATAAAAAAAATATTAAGTTACATCAATCATAGTAACATTTGGTTTGCAGTATTTGTTTAAACAAATGTTATTTCTTATCTTGATTACCGAAACCTTAGTTCAACATGTTGTTTGCGTGCCTTCATTCTAACAAATGTAATTTGCTTTGAGAACAATTAACCAATACAATACTGCATGTTTAAAGTATTTAAATCACTTGTAAGGTTCTAGTAGCGCTACTTCGACCCATTAAATATAAATGGATATTGTTAAACAAAATATACCAGTTAATTAAAATTCAGTAGACATAAAAAATTAAATTTTACATCTCCTGAGTAACGTAATTATATAGATTCGTAGGAAATTGTTTTTGTTGAGTTACATTATCATGTACATAATTGTTTAAAATGAGAATATAGAAACCTATCGTTTTTCAGTTTATTTTTTATGAATATTTAATTTTTCCCATTAAAGGAATTAATACAACAATTCAGTGATAAGTATTTGAAACAAAATTAAGGACTTCGTATAGTCACAGAATTATTAAATAAATTACATGTTTGCTAGTAGTAATTTTGTTTCAGAGCCATCCTAGAACTTCATCAAAGCAGAAAGAAAGTAAGTAACCTATTTGTGACAATCAATCGTGTATTTAAAGTGGTTTGTGATAGTATAGGTTTCCAAATTTTTCCATTAAGCAAATTCACTTAGTCAATTGCTTTATAAAAATTTAGGTGGCATCCATTACCTTGTTTTTTTAACTTTAATTAAATCCACTGACACAATCTCATGCGACCGTGGGTTAAAAGCTCGGCTAGCTACAAGTCATAAGAGTTTTCTTTTTCTATAAGCCGCTTGTCATCCAAACTTACCCTGGGCTTGTTACAATTTACAAGAATTTTCGAAAGGTATAAAAAATCAACCACACTACCGCCCATGGTCTGGGGCGTGATTTAAGTTTGATTAGAAAATAGATAACAAATTAACTACCTAAAATATTTATATATATATATATATATATATATATATATATATATATAGCTAAGATATCGCCTTCGCCAGATGTACAACAATCAATTGCCTACTGATCACCACCTCTCAGTGTTTTCAAAATAATCTAAAATTTACACAATTATATTTATACCTCGACAGGCTCAGTAATACCACACACAGAGTGAACGACGATATGATAACAGAGAATTTCTACTCACCCCTCTCCAACACTCAATACCTCCGAATCATACAAACTAAAATCACCAAAATTTGTATAATGAAATGAATAAGATTACAATTTACAAATCAGAGCCTTTTTTCATATCATTTACTTTCTATAGAGTTTTTAAATCAACCTTAAATAAATATTTCTATCAAATTAGCTCTTTACTAAAATTATAGATTTTTACACCTTTTATAGTAATTACTAGAAGCGGTTTGTAGTCCCTACGGGACTACTTTGAGCGCCTCTACTTGCTTTGTGGACCACTCTCTTTACGCCCCACCATCTTTACGCACAGCCCTCTCTACGCTCCGCCCATTCTACGCCCCGTCCTCACTACGCCCCGCCCTCTCTACGCCCGCCCTCTCTACGCCCGCTCTCTCTACGCCCCGCCCTCTCTACGCCCCGCCCTCTCTACGTCCCGCCCTCTTTACGCCCCGCCCCCTCTACGCTCCGCCCTCCCTGCGCTCCGCCCTCTATACGCTTCGCCCTCTTTGCGCCGCACTCTCTGTATACCCCGTCTTCACTTTGCCGTAGTAGAATTCATTAAAACGACTTTGAGAAGTTGAGCGAATCAAGATCACCTAGTTCTAGTAGACTTTGTCGAAATCACTTCTGGGAGTCAACCGGATCAAGATCACCTCGCTCAAGTAGACTTTGACAAAATCACACCGGGAGTCGATCGGATCAAGATTTATTTCGCTCTAGTAGACTTTGTCAAAATCACCTCTTGGAGTCGCTCGGTTCAAGACCACTTCGCTTTAGTGACCTAGTATAAACCACTTCTGAAAGTCGATCGGATCAAGACCACTTCGCCCTAGTGACCTTGCCGAAACCAAATTGGAGAGTCGAGAGGATCAAGACCACTTCGCCTTAGTGACTTTGTCGAAATCACTTCGGAGAGTCGATCGGATTAAGACCATTTCGCCCTAGTGATTTTATTGAAATCACTTCGGACAGTCGATCGGATCAAAACCATTTCGCCCTACTGACCTTGTCGAAATCATTCCGGGTAGTCGATAGGATCAAGACCACTTTGCCCTAGTGTCTTGACGATATCTCTTCGGAGAGTCGATCGGATCAAGACCACGACGCCCTAGTAGTCTTTGTCAAAATCACTTCGGGGAGTCGATAGGATGAAGATCATTTCGCCCTAGTGATCTTATCGAAATCACTTCGGAGAGTCGATCGGATCAAGACCATTTCGTCCAACTAATTTTGTCAAAATCATTTCGGGGAGTCGATAGGATCTAGACCACTTTGCCCTAGTGTCTTGCCGATATCACTTCGGAGAGTCGATCGGATCAAGACCACGTCGCCCTAGTAGTTTGTGCCGATATCACTTCGGAGAGTCGAGTAAACTTAGTCGAAATTAGGGGGGGCTAGTCGATCAAACTATTCCTTTAAATCATAGAAAAATTCTTTAAATCATAGAAAAATGATTTAAAACATATAGTAATGCTTTGAAACGAATAAAAATGCTTTAAAACGAATTGAAATGCTTTAAAACGAATAAAAATGCTTTAAAACGAATAAAAATGCTTCAAAACGAATAAAAATGCTTTAAAACGAATAAAAATGCTTCAAAACGAATAAAAATGCTTCAAAACGAATAACAATGCTTCAAAACGAATAACAATGATTCAAAACGAATAATAACGCTTTAAAACGAATAATAATGCTTTAAAACAAATAATAATGCTTTAAAACGAATCAAAATGCGTCTAAACGAATAGTAATGCTTTAAAACGAATAAAAATGCGTTTAAACGAATAAAATGCTTGAAATCGACTGAAAATACTTTAAAACATATAGAAATGCTTTAAAACATATAAAAATGCTTTAAAACATATAAAATTGCTTCAAAACATATAAAAATGCTTCAAAACATATAAAAATGTTTTAAAACATGTAAAAATGCTTTAAAACATATAAAAATGCTTTAAAACCTAGAAAATGCTTTAAAACCTAGAAAATGCTTTAAAACAGAAAAAGCTTGATAATGTACAAAATTCCGTCAAAATCTAGAAAATTGCGTCAAAAGCTAGATAATCCGCCAAATCAAGAAAATTCCGCCAAAATATAGATAATTCCGCCAAAATCCAGAGAATTCCGCCAAAACCTAGAAAGCCCCGTCAAAACCTAGTATGCCCCTGGCAAAACCTAGAAAGTAGCGTAAAAAATCCCAGGCGTTTCTCCTTTAAAAACCTGTATATTTTCTTTAAAAACATAGAAGTTTACTTCAAAAACCTAGAATTTATCTTTAAAATCTAGATTTTTTTAAAACCTAGATTTTTTTTAAAACCTAGATTTTTTTTAAAACCTAGAATTCTTCTTTAAAATTTTTTTTTTTTTCTTTCTAAAAAACCTAGACATTTTTCCAAAAACCTAGGTTTATCTTATAAAACCTAGATTTTCTCCAAACTCCTAGGTTTTTCTCCAAAAACCTAGTGTTTTCTTTAAAAACCTAGATTTGTTTTTCACAAACTTTGAATTTTTCATTAATAACCTAGAATGTGCTTTGAAAACCTTGATGTTTCTTTAAAAACCTAGACTGTTCTTTGAAAACCTAGATCTTTCTCTAAAAACCTAGTCTTTCTCTAAAACCCTAAAATTTTTCTTTAAAACCCTGGATTTTTCTCTAAAAATCTAGATCTTTCTTTAAAAATCTAGGATTTTCCTTTAAAACCTAGAATTTTCTTTTAAAAAGCTGGGTTTTTTTTTCAAACCCAAAATTTTTTCTTTGAAAACCTAAAATTTTTTGAAAACCCAGAATTTTTTGAAAACTTAGATCTATCTTTAAAAACTTAGATTTTCTTTCAAAATTTAGAATTTTTTTTTTACAAACTTAGAATTTTTCATTAATAACCGAGAATTTTCTTGGAAAACTTAGATCTTTCTTAAAAAACCTAGGTATTCCGTTGCATAGCCGTTATAAATTGTGATTATATATTTGTACGCTTGCATTAGTCACACCTCATAAGAACTATAGCAGTACCTGAAGTAATCACAATTTTTATGTTTTATTTAAAAATAGACCGTATATAATAAAATATTGTTTACTTTTAGAATCCTAATGAAGGAATAACACTAAAAGTATAATTAGCTAGTGCTTGTGTTGTCCAAAATATTGGTTTTATAATAGAAACAAATGTATCAAATCGGTCGAGGTCGTTTGTTCCCGGCGAATAAAATTAATAAATTTTATTTAAAATTAGATCGCGTATATTAAAAATGGAAATTTTTTTAAAATCTCTAATTTATTTCAAAGACAATAAATGGTCGTAACCAAAGTTACATTGTTTAAAAATATAATAATAAATACGCGTAAACGGTGCTGGAGATATGTTTTTAGTGGATTAGCTATACTTTACGTATATATAATATATTTTGTATAGGTTTAAGAATAATTTTGACAGTCAACTCGGTATAGGTTGTTAATAGTAATTTATAATTTTTGTTTGCTTCACAATTATGACAAAACTCGGTTAATTGAATAACGATCAAGGCACATCAATATTATCGAGTATATGCATTCTTTTAAAGCGGATATTATTTGAATCAGATATAATAGTACCTTAGCTTTATGCATTTGTAAATATTCTATGTCATGTATACTACTGAATGTGTATTCTGTTGCAAGCGTATGCAATCAACCTAACCTCAAAGTAATTTTTTAGCAAATATAAACAAACTTTTAGTAACTGTAAAGGTTAATAATTGTTATAAAACGAAGTTGATTCCAACTGTTGGACCAATGTTAGACTAACATATATAGTGTTGTAATGAAAAAACTTCGATAAACACATGTAGGATTAGAACATCGTCTTAAGAAATACAATAGCTTTCGTTACTGTTGTGAGTGTAAACTAAAGGTCTAAAAGAACAATATTTATGGCGTGAAGTAATAAGGTTTTATATTGTAGCATAAGTAGTACATTAGCAGTGACCGAAATAAATAAAAATTGTGTGCTGTTAATCCTAAAAATACAGTTCTAAGCTAAGAACAGAAAAGGTTATGTTTTTAAAATAAGGAATGTATAATGCTGTAATAGATCTGACTACCATCTATTGGTACCACGTAAAGTGACATGCTTCGAAACGTGTGGTTTTTCACTACGATCTCCTGGAAAAACATAAATTGGTAATGTAAACAATTTTTAAGGAAAAATATTAACCTATGACTTCCTGTGCAGGCGCCGTCCCTTGGGTATGTTTGTTTATAAAGTAGCCATGTAATGCAAGCTCTGAAAGATAATATCCGCGGACACACGATTCCATTCGTATTAAGGTGTTTTTGTTAAACTTTTGGAAATCTGTGATTACCATCGTTGTAGCATATCAAATTATACATCTCTAGAAAAACTTTATTTAGCGTTTAAGTAACAGATATATGTAATGTTCACCTTTAATAACGTTTGATTTGATTCGTTAGCAAAGAATTTGCAATAAAAGCAATAAATCGTAGATTTTCTACTTCATTAAAATTTCCAGATGTTGTAAGTATATTTATTGGACCCCGTGGCTAATCTCGGGGAGTAATGTTAATGTCGAAATTGAAGGAAATATATTGTGGGTGACCTAAAACAAACGTATCATCGTTACTCCAATATAAGTATTGGTGAAATTTGTAATGTTTACCTGTATTTTTGACGTATGTAGTGTATCTGACGCATTATAGTTATGTCTTCGGCAGAAAGGACCTGCAATAAATGTAATAAGGTGATATTGAGTAGTGGTATAAACGCGAAGCGTCCTAAATTGTACTTTTAGTCAATATGGCGATATTGTAACAAATGATATCGTAACTGAAATCTACGCACACCCGATATTTTTATTAAACGTTCTAGAACAATTCTATTTGGGATTATTTCCGATGAATAGATGGCGTTAAAGGTTGTTGAAAATAAAATTTAAAAAAAGAAACGCGACGTGAGTAGCATCGAACCATCAATTATGCGAATGGTAGCTGGATTTCTTAACCCTGCGCTATGACGCCTGACAAATTTTAAAACGTCATAGGCGGTATTTGTGTTGTGCAAAACATTATAGCTATAACAGGAATAATAGTAACGCATCGGGCGAGCTCGGTGGTTTACGGCGAACCTATTTTTATAACTTTTATTTAAATTTAAATCCTCTATATTCAAAATTGTTACATCTTTAAATGTATAATCGATTTTAAAGCTTAAAAACATATATTGGATATTTTATTTCGGCTTAATGTAGAAGCGTCTAAAATAAATCTGTCAGCATAGATTTGGATGGTAACCCGTCGTGCGTCTACGCCGACCCTCGTAACCGGCTTTGACATTTCTCGAATAAATTGCGCAATTTAAAATGAAATTTTTCGAAAAAAGTGTAAAACCTACAAACGAATGGTTAAGAATTCAGATTGTAGGATATAAATACTGTTTTTTGGCATATATTACATAATTTTTACTTATCGTATAACAATTCTGGTAACCGGGCGGATAGTCCCTCTCTCTCGAACCAAGGACATTGGATTACCGACTGACCTTGTTGCACCGTGCGCTCGGGTCCTTAATTCGGGAAAATTAGGCAGATCCAAAAATGTTTTGACACGCATAGCGCCGCGTAGCACGAAAATGAGACTTTTCATAAAAACCCGCTTTTATCCAGAAACACATCCTTTGACGCCACCAAAACCCTCCTACGCAACGTACGTCGACGTCCCCCATCAGACTCCAACACTCCCGAATCTCCACCACCTACGCCCTCGGAGGAGATACGCGAAAAGCGATCGATTTGCACCTCTCAACTTTAACACAAAGTCACGCTATCAAGATTTAGAGTTTTTAGAAAACCAGCAAGAAAATTGTATTTTTACCACCAATAGTTTCGTTAAACGTTCAAAGAAATATCCCCTTTCTTAAGCATACTTTTACGTACCAACCAAATTATTGTTAGCCTTTTACACAAAATATTAGTCACATGCAACTTTCTAAAACTCGCCTCTGAATACACATATTATTTAAAATTATAAATGTAACAATGCAACATACTAGAAATTAAAAAAATGGTCTTAACCTTATATTCTTCCTGTTTTTTTCGCTGGGAGCTTTCTGGCCGAAATCGGACATTTGTTCAGTAGCTTGGAGTCGTTAACCAGCAGCTTAGCGTGTTGACAAAGTACTTTGATATATTTACCAGCAACTCGGAGTCGTCTGCCCAATGATTTGAAGTATTAACCTTAGAGTTCTACTTAGAATATTCACTTTGTGCTCTAGTGTATTACCCCAGTAATCAAGTATATTAACGTCGTTCCCTAGTTTTTTATTAATGTCGTGATCCAGTGCCCTAAATTAATAAATTGCAAAGATTTTATTTTTTAATTAATTTTAGACTTACGTTTATTTTAACGGCAGAATTTTATACACACCTATTTCAACGCGCACTTTATTTTTTAAGACTTGAAATTATTAATTTATATTATATTTCAATCTCTTCAACCTATAACGTTCACTAAATTTTATTTACGTAATAATAATCTTCTTTCAACTATTAGAATCGGCGCGTCGATTATGGAATGAACATCCTTAATCTGTTTCGGTTAGTTTTATAGACAAATTCCTTCTCTAATATTCCACGCTTTCTCATTGGTTGACCCCCCCACTATCAGTCGTTTCTCCGTGGAAAAGGCGTTTCAATGATTATCGGTAAGGTGTTGGATTTTAGCGAGTCTAATATATACGTTCTAAATTTTACGTATTTTGCAACTTTGGAAAGGGACATATTAACAAATGGTATTTCGTGCATGCTTCAAACTGCACGTATGGGAATTTTAATTTCCATACTTTAATTACATATGCTTGTTTTGTTAAGTGTGGCATTTCATTTACGTTCTAAACTACACGTGTTTCTGAAATTTCAAGCAAGATTTGTTTAACAACTGGTATTTCGTGTACGTTGTAAATTGTACGCATCGCATCGCCTCTAATATTCAAACCTATTCTAATATGCTTGTTTTTAAATGTTTGCTTATACAAACTGATATAAATTATATGCGTTTATTGATTTCCTTACGCAACTGCGTTTAGAAAGGAATTTCATTTCACGATTTTTTTTTTAAATATGTTGACCCTGCATTTGATTTTAAGCTTAAAAATGTCTTAAATGTTCTAAAAATGATTGGATTGGTTCCGCAATTATTTATTTTCGTAAATGTGGTGAAGTTATAACTGAATGAGCTTTTTTTGATTAATTATAGGTTGTTATTGATTTTATACAAAGTGATTTGTACTTGTTTTTTGCATAATGTTTGAATTATGTACATTTTATGATTTAAATATTTAGTTTTCGTGATTTTTTTGATATTTACATGAAGTATTTCTGAGAACTTTTATATTCGAGTACTGTACTCGAGTACTTTTTGTGTATCCAGTACTCTGTATTCGAATACTTTCTAAATTTTGTATCTGGTATCCATATCGGGACTAAAAATAAAAGTATCCGGTACTCGAGTACTTTTTCAAAACTTCGGATACTTTAATAAAAATCATTTACTTGAATTCTTGAATAGTTAGCGCCGACGACACAACAGCATAGCAAACTAATCCGCAAGATATAAACTTGCAATATATTGTCTACAACTTTCATTTATGTTTCTCTCGTTCGTTTATTAGCTGATGTAAAGACTACAGATACAGAGAACATCTAAACGCCAAGAGTGCAATTGTGTCGTGTTTTGTTTTGTGTAAAATGTTGGATATGCAGTAAACATTGGAAACCAAAAAGTAAGTTTCTTTTTATTTTTACAAACTTAAATTACCCACACTATTTAAAAATTACAGTAAATAACGAAGTACAATTTCAAATAACAAAAACCAAAGTGTTGGTTATTTTATTGGTAGCAGTTACAAGTTAGTAGTAATGTATGTACAATATGCCTGGATTTACTACTTTTATTGGGTTATTTATGCAGAAATATATATTTAGGTAAATAAATACCTAATGGGGGTATAAACTATAAATACTATAAATATATGAAACTAAAACCGATATAGGCGCCAAATGTTATGCTTATAACTAGTGTTACTAATATAAGTTTATAAATCTAATAATACACACATATATTATGTGTGTATTACTGTGTTAGCATTCGGTTTTGCGTCTACTTACTTGAAGTGTTATATGCACGTTTTTAGAGGGTTGTAGGAACAATTATTATCCCTATTGAATTCTCAAAGTATCCGTACTCAGTATCCGAAAAAGTACTCGAATTCTTGTATTCGAATACATTTTTAGGGTAAAGAACTCTGACTTTTTTAAGAAGTACTCGAATACATTTTGAATATCCGGTACTCGGTATCCGAGTACACTTTCATTGTATCCGTCCCAACTTTGCCACGCCACAAAGCCTGTTGTCCTAAGTAAGCAGTTGAAGTATCAAAATACCTCGTGAGAGAGCAGATACTAAATATCCAGTGTTTTAAAGTTATTCCTATTTACCCTATGAGGACAGATATATTTTATTAAAAATAAATTAGAAATGAAGACTGTAATTTTGTTTATTTATATTATAGAAAGCTTTGAAAAATGGGATTGACAATTAAAAATAATAAGGATTATCCTGCAGGATATGGTATCTCTAAGTTACTACTAGGTAATTAACAATCTTTAAAAACAAATATAGAAAGAATATTTTTTGTAAAACAATACTAAAACAAGGCCAATACATAAAAAAATACAAACTACTTGGTATGGTATGCAACAAAACAGTTCTTGTCATGTTTCATGCACAATCCCACATTGCAAGTTGAACACTTCCACTTCGTACGGCTTCCTTTGTGGTGCTTCAGTTGGCAAATCTCAGCAACGTAGACCTTGCTGGCATGTGGCATGCTTTAGAATAGCAAAGTTTCAAGGTAACAACTGTCTTAAACTTATTGACAGATATCTGGTTTGATGGAAGGAACTACTGCCCCAATAAGACTCCTGGCTACAGACAAACGGAATACTTTCAAATTTAATTCTTTTGACTCGCTTCGTACTTGAAATAGAATGAATGCGTTTACTACACATGGGTCAACAAAATAAAAGAAGATTCTATGCCACCACTTATGTGATTTATGGTCTACTTTACAAAAGCCTTTCAACATATCGAACTAATCGAAATGGCCCATATGAGTACTGTATTCAATAACCATTTGAGGGCGTGGTATCTCCTCTAGGACCCCATCTTCCTCTCTTCTTCAAATACGACAGTAAGTATGTAAGGCCAGTCTGACTTCAAAACGTGTCCACACGTATGCTACGTTAAAAAAATGTAGATGCGTGCAAAAAATGTGGAGCTGTTTTGAATTCGGTTCTTTAGCGAGAAGTTACAAAGTAAGTCAGAAGAAAAATATTACATCTAAGTCAATTGCATTTAATTAAAGAGGATTCTGATTTATGTTTTTACTTTTGTTTAGAGGCTGCAAATACACATAGTCCGCGTTGACTAGAAAACGTGTCCACACGTATGCTAGGTTGAAAAAATTTAGGTGCATGTAAATAATGTGGAGCTGTTTTAAATTCGCATTAGATGTTCTCTAGTGAAAAGTTATAAAGTAGGTCAGGTTTAAAATATCACACACATATGCTATATTGAAAAAATGTAGGTGCGTGCAGAAAAAATGTGGAGCTGTTTTGAATTCGGTTTTCTAACGAGAAGTTATAAAGTAGGTCAGATGGGTTACTCTGCAAATACACATAGGCCGGTCTGACTTCAAAACGTGTTCACACGTATGCTACGTTGAAAAAAATGTAAGTGCGTGCAGAAGAAATGTAGAGCTGTTTTGAATTCGGTTCTCTAGCGAGAAGTTATAAAGTAGGTTAGATGCAAAATATCACATCTAAGTCAATTGTATTTAATTAAAGTGAATTTTGATTTATGTTTTTTACTTATGTTTATAGGCTGCAAATACACATAGGCCAGCTTGACTTTAAAACGTGTCCACACGTATGCTACGTTGAAAAAATGTAAATGCATACAAAAAATGTGGAACTGTTTTGAATTTGCATTAGACGTACTCTAGCGACAAGTTATAAAGTAGGTCAGATTCAAAATATCACACACGTATGCTACATCGAAAAAATATAGGTGCGTGCAGAAAGAATGTGGAGCTGTTTTGAATTCACATGTTCTCTAGAGAGAAGTTATAAAGTAGGTCAGATTCAAAATATCACATCTAAGTCAATTGTATAAAGAATGCTGTATTTAATTAAAGTGGATTCTGATTTATGTTTTTACTTTTGTTTAGAGGCTGCTAATACACATAGACCGGTCTGACTTTAAAACGTGTCCAGAGGAACTGGCTGCAAGGGAGCAGCAGATACTTTAAGAACGGGAGTTAATAAACACTTTTTCATTTATAAATAGTTAGATTTTAAGTTGTAAAAAATATTTAGTGTGATTCTATATTTCTAATTTTTAATAGTTAGATCAAAATATTCAACAATTTGTAAATAAAAGTATTTTATAAAAGTTTCTCTTTTGAAACAAGACTTTCTCTAAACAAGGTAGTAACCTCAAAGTAAAAGACACATAAATCAGAACCCTCTTTAATTAAATACATCATTCTTTATACAATCGACTTAGATGTGCTATAATAAAAAAGTAAACAGTAACGAACAAGATGTATATTATTATAATAAACTAATTTCTTAGATTAGTGACATATTATTCTGAAAATTCTATGTTGACAGCTAGACCGATCGATCCCTTACTAGTTATGTATACTTGTTTGTTCGAGCCAATACTTTCATTTAATTGTTTCACTCCATGTGCTTGAAGGTATTCAAAATATCTCAATGGCAATATACCTTTGAACTCTTCTGTTTCCACTAATACTCTTTCTCCATATTTTGTCTTGACAGCTTCCACTTTCAAAACTTCAAACCTCTTATTCACTACAAGAAATTTGAATCTACATAAGTTTTGCGATAAGTGGTTTTATTAAGAATATTAGAATTCATATTGCATTTAATTACTTGCTTCTATCTTACACACAAATCTCCGTTAACTAATTTATATTGTTATGATTGCTAGTAGAAGAATTCTCACTTATATTAGATAGGATTGACCTTGATTACCACAACTACTTTTCCTACTGTGGGCACACTTTGAAATGAAACCGGCCTACGTGTGTTTGCAGAGTGGGCGCACTTTAAATTCAAACCAGGCCTAGCATACTTTGCATCTGTCCTACTTTATAACTTCTCGCTAGAGAACCGAATTCAAAACAGCTCCACAATTTTTTTTTGCAGGCACCTCTAATTTTTCAATTAAAGACAGTGTTAGGATTAGTAAACACAAGGAAGCATTTACGAAAGGTTACACACCAAACCGGTCAAATGAAATTTTTAAGATAAAAAAGGTAAACATAACCAATCCGACAACATATATATTAGAAGATTAAAATGAGAAAGAAATCAAAGGTGCATTTTATGAAATGGAGTTGCAAAAGGTTAAACATCCAGGAATTTACCTGGTAGAAAAAGTCCTAAGAAAGAGTGGAAATAAAGTCTTTTTAAAATGGTTAAGCTTCTCTAACGTACACAATAGCTGGATCGATAAAAATAATGTTTGCTAAAAGTTGTTATAATAATAATGGTTAATAAGGCTAACATTGTAAAATTAAATTAAAATAAATAATACAGACACAATCTTTCTTATGTTTTTTATTATTATTTAACTATTCTTTTAATAACAAGGTATTTTGTTTTGCACATTGCAAACTATTATTGCTGTGTCTATAACAATAGATGTTACATAGTAAACGACTGTTGATTTTTAACTCCGATAGCATAGGACAACCTAGTGCAAGCATATCAGTTACAACGTTTTGCATTAGGTAGATTTCCATCCATTTCTTCTTTTCTAGACCCTTCACACATACTTCTTAACCGGGTCTGATAATTTGCTTCAAATAAAGCGAAATTCATGAAGACGCCATTCCAGCTGTTGAAGATTCATCTCAAGAAAGACCATGAGTATTCCCTGTCACCCAGTCGTTATGTTTTATATAATCTTGGCTCAAACAACTAGACTGCATTGGCAGTTTAAAAATTTGATGCCAAACAACACCTTCCAACAAATTCAAAACCGCAATTTCTTTGCACACAAACTCGTTTTTATTGTATTTATATCCCTGAATATCAATTATCTACATATTTGTATATGTAGGTATGTAAATATGCAGTAAAAATCAACTAATTAAATTAATATTAGAAGCAATCTCCTTATATAGCAGATTACCACTATCTGCGTACTTTGCTAACCTACTTTTCAACCTATCACAAAAGTGAACACATTTTAAATTAAAACCGGCCTATGTATATTTGTAGATTGGCCGCACTTTGAATTCAAACCAGCCTTAGCGTATTTTGCATTTGATCTACTTTATAACTTCTCGCTAGAGAACATCAACTGCGAATTCAAAACAGCTACACATTTTTTTGCATGCACCTACATTTTTTCAACGTAGCATACGTGTGGACACGTTTTGAAGTCAGATCGGCCTATGTGTATTTGCAGAGTAACCCATCTGGCCTACTTTATAACTTCTTGCTAGAGAACCGAATTCAAAACAGCTCCACATTTTTACCGGCCTATGTGTATTTGCAACCTCTAAACAAAAGTAAAAACATAAATCAAAGTTCACTTTAATTAAATACAGCATTCTTTATACAATTGACTTAGATGTAATATTTTAAATCTGACCTACTTTATAACTTCTCGCTAGAGAACATCTAATGCGAATTTAAAACAGCTCCACATTTTTTGCATGCACCTACATTTTTTTAAGGTAGCATACGTGTGGACACGCTTTGAAGTCAAACCGGCCAATGTGTATTTGCAGCCTCTAAACAAAAGTAAAAAACAAATCAGAATCCACTTTAATTAAATACAATTGACTTAGATGTGATATTTTGCATCTGACCTCCTTTATAACTTCTCGCTAGAGAACATCTAATACGAATTCAAAACAGCTCCACATTTTTTCTGCACACACTTACATTTTTTTTAACGTAACATACGTGTCGACACGTTTTGAAGTCAGACTGGCCTATGTCTATTTTGAGAGTGACCCATCAGACGTACATTAAAACTTCTCGCTAGAGAACCGAATTTAAAACAGCTCCACATTTTTTCTGCACGCACCTGTATTTTTCCTTGTAGCATACGTGTGTGATATTTTGAATCTGACCTACTTTATAACTTTGCGCTAGAGTACATCAAATGCGAATTCAAAATAGCTCCACATTTTTTGCATGCACCTACATTTTTTTCAACGTAGCATCCGCGTGGACACGTTTTAAAGTCAAGCTGGCCTATGTGTATTTGCAGCCTCTAAACAAAAGTAAAAAACATAAATCCGAATCCACTTTAATTAAATACAATTGACTTAGATGTGATATTTTGAATCTGACCTACTTTACAACTTCTTGTTAGAGAACATCTAATACGAATTCAAAACAGCTCCACACTTTTTCTGCACGCACCTATATTTTTCCTTGTAGCATACGTGTGTGCTATTTTGAATCTGACCTACTTTATAACTTCTCGCTGGAGAACATCTTGCGAATTTAAAACAGCTCCACATTTTTTGCATGCACCTACATTTTTTTAACGTAGCATATGTGTGGACACGTTTTGAAGTCAAACCGGCCTATGTGTATTTGCAGTCTCTAAACAAAAGCAAAACCATAAATAAGAATCCACTTTAATTAAATACAATTGACTTAGATGCGATATTTTGAATCTGACCTACTTTATAACTTTTCGCTAGAGAACCAAATTCAAAACAGTTTCACATTTTTTACATGCACCTACAGTTTTTTCAACGTAGCATCCGTGTGGACACGTTTTGAAGTCAAGCTGGCCTATGTGTATTTGCAGCCTCTAAACAAAAGTAAAAAACATAAATCCAAATCCACTTTAATTAAATACAATTGACTTAGATGTGATATTTTAAATCTGACCTACTTTATAACTTCTTGCTAGAGAACATCTAATACGAATTCAAAACAGCTCCACATTTTTTCTGCACGCACCTATATTTTTCCTTGTAGCATACGTGTGTGCTATTTTGAATCTGTCCTACTTTATAACTTCTCGCTAGAGAACATCTTGCGAATTTAAAACAGCTCTACATTTTTTGCATGCACCTACATTTTTTTAACGTAGCATATGTGTGGACACGTTTTGAAGTCAAACCGGCCTATGTGTATTTGCAGTCTCTAAACAAAAGTAAAACCATAAATCAGAATCCACTTTAATTAAATACAATTGACTTAGATGTGATATTTTGCATCTGACCTACTTTATAACAGTATAACAGTTTCACATTTTTTGCACGCACCTACATTTTTTCAACGTAGCATACGTGTGGACACGTTTTGAAGCCAGACCGGCCTTATGTTACTTTCAATGTAACATACGTATGGACACGTTTTGAAGTCAGACCGGCCTTATATTACTTTCAATGGAACATACGAGTGGACACGTTTTGAAGACAGACCGGCCTTACATACCTACCACTTACGACCCATTGTTGCTGGATTTTGGTAATTCTCGAGGAATTATACGCTTCTTCGATCCATCCACTTTATTCCGACTAGTTTACTAGTAAATATGCGATGATCTTTATCGCTTCGTTTCATATCTTTATCTGATTTTATCTCAGAAAATTTTTTTTACTTTCCGAAATGTATCATAAGCATATATTCCATCCGATAATAAAAATCTTTGCAATTCAACGGAATTGAAAAAGTTATCGAAAAAAGTTTATGGTGCTTTCCTACTAAAACTCGACTAAAGTCCCTTGCGATCCGTAGCTCTAAGCAAACAGGAAAAGGTAAAATCTTTTTGGAATGAGATGAATGATGATGATAGCATGGACAGACAAAGTTAATAACAATGAGGTTCTAGAAATAGTAGGTAAAGAAGGATATCTGTGGAAAACAAAAGGCATATGAGAAATAGAACAATAGGACACGTTCTAAGACATTTGGGGAATAGTACGAGATATATTATAAGCAGAGATAGGAAAAAAGTTAGAGAGAGGTAGACCTTGGTTAGACTATTGCACGGAGATAGTAAAAGATATAGGCTGTGAGGCTGCGAGAATTTCAATGTGTAGGTTGCATCAGAATAGGAAACAATAGAGGTATGCGTCTAAGCAGTTCCAGGTGATGATGATGAAACGAGTGTGGTGATATTTATTATTCACTGATTGTGCGCAAGTAAGCAACTTGCAAAAAGTTAAAAAAAATTAGAATAATCTATCGTCAACTTCTTTGGTTTATTAAAAATGTAATTATTGATGTGCTGATTATAGATAAAAGAGCCATTAGTAACGAAACTGCAACTTCCAAATAGATGAAACTGTAGTTAGTTTAAAGAAATTAAATTGTATTTCTTTTTATAGAAGATAATAATAAACCTAGACGGGAAACCTATAATCGAAGTTACATTCGAGTGTTTAGTGATGTGGAGGATAACTGTTTTATATCGCACCCTAGTAAATTCAGTGGTAACGATTTCTTTCAATGCATAATGACAACTAAGATCTTATTTTTCAAAATACTGAGCTAAGTCAACAGTACAAAATTTTTAAAGAACAAGGCATATTAACAGTATCAAATTATGAACCAAGTTTTAATGTAAGCAACGGTGACGTAAATATTTTTGACCCATTTGACACTACCATTGCAAAGGAAGTAATTCGAAGAGGACCACTAATGGCTAATATAGAGAGCACTCGATGAAGAGTGCAAAGTGCACCCCAGCAAGATTCAAAAAATTGTAGACGTATTAAAAAAAGTTACTGGCATGTTCAAGATCAGTCAGAGCTATATCAAAAATTGCTTTTAAAGGACTTCTTCGAAAATCTAACGAAACTTAAATCACACTATCGCCGTAAAGGTACAACAAAACTATACATAAAATCCGATAGACAATCAAAATCTCATATTTAGAAAGAATATAAAACAATTTGTAAATCTAAATACAAAGATGATCTTATTACAAGAAATTCTTTATTCCTAAACATTTTCAAGATAGTAACTTAAGCCTGTCCTCGGCAAACCAATGCGACCTTTGCTGTGTGTACTCCAAAGGTAACTTATCTGATGAAATTTATAGTAAACACATCAAGAAAAAAAACTGCATCAAGGGATGGGAAGGAAAAGGACAAATTCAACAATAGCGACAATACATTCGTCTATACCAGGGAACTGAAGGCACTGCTGCTTAGTTCTTCCCTTAATGCATCTGCCGTGTATTATTGTACAAAGCTGAAGGTGCAAAATCTTAGGATGTATAATCTAAGGACCGGATATGGATACTGCTACATGTAGAACAAAACAGAAGGGATAATAAATGCCAATGAATCTGATAGAACTTTTTAATATTTTGTAATTAATGAGGTAGACAGAAATAAATGTACAAACGTTATCATTTTCAGCAATGACTACCTCTTCCGTGACCAAGAGTAATAATATCTCACAAATTCTTAGAGAAAGTGCATACACAAATGGAGTGCGATGCAATGCATAGTTCCCTAGAAAGGATTTAAAAATCGAGAAATGTATTTTCCAGTAGGCTATATAGAATCCGCCAGTACGACGAGAATCATCAAAGAGCCCTATAAAGTTCAATATGTGGAACACGCGTTTTTCAAGGAATATAATTATTTAAGTTTTGTGTCTTCTATTCGCCTTGGATAAAAAAAAATGCGATTCTACAGTTACAAACTTAGTTTGCCTTGAGTACAAGCCCGATGGAATTATCCAATTTAAATTGAACTTTTCTGATGAGTTTTCCTCGCTGACAAGGAGAATAAGGACACCCACCACTGATGCAATGCTTTCTTTCCTTCATCCAAGAAGATATCTCTTTTGAGCAGGAGATACAAACATGTTCAAACAATGAGGAATGTCTTATCCAAAGTGGTTCATAGATTTTATGACAAGTTACCTCACTACTCGCCATAGTCGTCAATTAAATTATGTATGAGCAAAACACGTTCTAAAATTATCAAACTTAATGTAAACTACAAGGCTATAAACATTTAAAAAAATTTACCTATATTACTGGTTTTTATTAAGCACCATTACCTTAGTTGTTTAAAAACTTTGTTCCAACACTGTATTGAAGTCCGCTGTACATAGTATTTAAATAAAGGCATTAAATATTTTTACGGCCTGACCTCTTTCAGTTGTTTATATCACGTTTAGTATTTTTAACATTAAGTAAAATGTTGTTTTAAACAATGTTGAACTAACAAATAAACTGTATATTAAGCCCCGTGCAGGCAGTCTTTACATGTCCTACTACAGATATAATAGTTCTTTTAGAGTGTGTTTCTTTACCTATTTGATTTTAATAACATTGCAAGTCTTATTCACAAATTCTAGCAGACCGAATGTTTATGCAATGGCAAGATAAAGTTAATTTAATAACAAGTGAAACTACCTAAGTCAAATTTTAAAATAGAAACCTTAGATCTCACACATTTGCTACAAGTAAAACTTTGTAAATCAAATTACTACGTGAAAATTGCTTTATATTTCTAAAATCCCAACTGATTTATGATCAAATCCAGTGGCGGTGCTAACAACTTGAGGGTCCGCCCGCAAAATATTTGAGGGGACCCCCTTTATAAAAATAAGAATTACCCATGGCATGTTTAAATAATTCGTTTCCAGCCGTTAATCATTATAATTATTTTATGACCTATGAATTTATTTCTATGCAAAGACGAATTCAATAATAGAAAACCATTTACCAATTGTGATACCATTAAATAGTATGACACCACTATCATACTTACCTAGTCTAAATTATTTTATCTAAATCATGTCATCGTTTAGGCTGAAGCCTACAGTAGAAGTAGAATAAAACATAACAAAACAAGTATTGTTTTGTTCAATAACTTTTATAACACATGGGTTCCCCGGAAAACACAAGCTTATAGAAAGAATGCTTAATATTAGGCATAAAAACAAAATTTGTAAGTCCAGTTTCAATGCTATACTGCCAAATGAATACTTTTTCTTCTAAAATTAAATTAAATGTATTCGAAACTCCTAATCCGCGTTTTTTCTTAATTAAAAACTTTTCCACTATTTCACTTATGTCTACCTTAAGAGCTTCTTCATGTTCAATACTTAAAATTCACAGACTGCTTAGACGCATTTGGGTCATTGCGTTTCTTAAATAAGACTTTATAAATTTTAACTTGGAGAAACTTTTTTCAGCTGTAGCTGTGGTTACGGGTAACGTCAGATATAGTTGCCAAGCAGTTATAAAATCAGGGAAGCAGCTCATAAGATAAAAATTTTCTTCAAGTAATAAACTTGCAATTTCTTTAACACTTTTCTTCTGGCTTATTTCATTTTTTAGGAGAGTTCTAAAAAATATGACCTGATCCACTAAATTTTTAGATGTCTTTTATATATTTGTTCACCAGAGCAATTTTCTTTGCTTTTAGTTCATCGTTAGTTAGGTCTTTCAACTTCTGTGGTGATAAAAATGAAAAGTTTTCTACAATAGTTTTCAAACCCGTATATCTCATTTGTAGTTGATTTATTATAATCCAAAGAAGCATTAAACATTTTCACTTCAAAAGATTTCAGAGGATCGTCGATTCTGTAATCTGAAGCCTGTTCATCAAGAAAACGTTTTACAGTTTGCTTACACTTTTCCTTAGTTTTACAGGATATACCCCAAGACTGCGCTAACTGTGTTGCATCTTCCAAAAGAGCACGAAAGTTGGCTCTTAAAAGTTTTAATTTATCATATAGACGGCTTACCAAGAGCTATGGTTTATCGAGTTTCGCTGTTTCCTCCTGCACACATTTTGATACAATGTTTGTAATTTCCAGCACGTTGCTTTCAAGGATTAGGGCAAGTACGAAATCAAATCTATCAAGGTAATTCCTAATGGATAGAGCTTCATCTATTACAGGTTTCTTGAAAGTTTATAATATAATTTTGGTCAAGCATTTCATAATAGATTTGAAGTTAATTTTTATCGCAATTAAACAACCTTTATGGGATGACCATCTTGTTGGACACAATTTTTTTAATGTTAAGGATTTGTTTTTAGAAAAATCATACTTTACCTTAACGTTAATGATCTCATTTAATTCTTGCAAGCAAAGTAAGATTTCACTATATACCCTCTGCACAATATCAAAAAACTGATGTATTTCAGAAGTATGTATTACTAAGTCGTTTATAACTAAATTCAAATTGTGTCCAACGCAATGTATATATTCTGTATATTCTGTATATTCAGTATATTGCCCACTCATTGTAGCTGCGCCGTCATAGCCTTGTTCTCTACACCTTTCTATATCCACACCATTTTTCGTTAAAACTTCTAAAACTTTATTCTCAAAACCAACACTTGTTTGGTCACGTATTTCAAAAAATCCCAAAAACGATTTGTTTACTTCTAATTTTGTTAATGTAGAACGTTTTTCTGATATAGTTACATACCTGATGACAAGGCTCATTTGATCTTTTTTTGACAAGCCCTGTGTAATGTCAACAATAACAGAGAAAAAAAAAGCCGAACGAATTTTCTGCAATAAAGACTGGATCACAGAATTACCCAATAAAGTAATAACTTCATTTTGAATTTCATGATGCAAATACTTTGAGCGTGATTTTTCATTTGTGATATGAGCTTTTAGAAGAGAATCATAACGTGTTAAAAGGTCTACTACGTTCAAAAAATTTCCAGATTCAGGCAAGATTGTGGTGATATTTTCCCCTTGATCCCGCAAAGGCAGGAAACACACAGCCATTGTTTGGATAATATCAACCACTCTCGTAAATATTTGTTTCCATTTTCTTAGCTCATCAGAAACTTTGTCAGCTATGGTTTGATTTTTTTTATAGTAACGTAGATTAGAAAAGCTTGAAGATGGACAGTACATGTTTTATGTCATTTAATTTTTTTACTTAGACCCTTTCAGTCACGAATGCTACCGTCTCGCCAATTCTGAGCTTCGATAGGTTCACTAAAAAACCAACATGGTTCGCAATAAACGCCATTTAGTTTTTGTGAGTAGCACAACCACAACCTATCAACGTGTTGCCCAGTTATGTTTTTAATAAATAGTACGATGAATTAAAAGACCGTTTACTTTTTCATTTTTCGAAAATGGTCCTTTTGGTTGGAAAGGTTTAGATGCTAAAATTAATTCATTGGCTTGTTTAGATAAAGGTCCTTGAAAATTGCCTATATCTGTGCTTAGTTCTGCAACAATATTTGTAATGTCAACATTATAGCATGTGTCAATTAACTTATTTTCTAAATTTTCATCTAAATATGGAGTATGACAGTTTCCATCAGTGTTTTGAGAGTCAGATACATTACTAAAAAGGGTATTATTGCATGGTCCCGCTTGAACAATTTGGTCAATTTCAATTTGTGATCCAGATTGATCGTCACGTTTAAGTGGCTTATTAAAAAAAAAGTGTCAATTTTCTTAAGTTTTTTAATAGATTCAGACTTTTGATGTTCTAATTTTGTTTTTTGAAAACCTCTTAAGTACTCACGCTTCTTTTCCATTATAAGGTTGATCGATTGATCTAAATCCACATGGCCAAAAAACACACCAAGGTAACTATATTATAAACTAATTAAGTTTCTAAAACTATAAACAACAAAAATTATTACTTAATGTGTTGCACACATATATTATATATTACAAACATCGCGTTTCTAACAATGCAACTGACTACTGACAACAATGTAATGTAATGTTTCTTATTGTACGTGAAGGCAACAAGCGAAGACTTATCGTCTAGTCATTATCTTTCCGGTCTTTACCTCTTATCTCGCGACTAGAAACCGAGCGACGCCGTGGCGTAGTTGGTATGCGTGTGACTACTACGTCTAAGGTCGCGAGTTTGAATCCCGACACGGTCGCCCGAAAAATGTTAGGCAAGCATTTTCCACAAAAATACACCTTCCTTCGGATGAGAGGAAAAATGGAAGTCCCGTGTGTGAGTGTTGTCACGCACGATAAAGATCCCTACCTTGCTTGGAACAGCAAGGGTTCGGCAAAATTCAAAATTTTTCAGGTAAAAAAGACTCGCTTCCTGCCCAATGTAGTACCTTCGGGTGAAGCATTGGAAAATTACATGTAGGAGCTAGAAACCGAAGCTGTCCACCGGGAAAAAGAAAAGATTTTATTTAACATTCTTATTTACGAAAAAATAACCTACTTTAATAGAGTAAATGGATGTCGAACATAATGCATTTATGCATTCAATTTGAATTGTAGTATTTTACAGACAATAGACTACTTTCAGTCTATAACTAAAAACTGTTGTAAGCTTACAATTTTGATACAGAGTGTTAGGGTTGGGCTCAGGTATTCACAAATTTAACAATATTGTGTATAAAAACCTGTTCTACGTGTAAAAGTGAAACCTTACCGTGTGGTAGAGAGTAAACTTAAGTTCGTCCTGCAATACTGGCTTTTGCATTCTCAACTCAACATTGAAGTATTATTATAGTAATTAGGAAATTTGACATCTAGCATGTGTGTATGAGTTTCTCACAAAATTAATTTTTTATTTTAAAAACATTTAGTTATCGGTTCCGTTCCGGGGCCCCTACGTCCCTTGGCCCGCCCGACCGGCGGGTCCGCAGACGCCTTATCGCCGCCACTGCTCAAATCTACTAATGAATAGTAATAAGCACTAATTATAATGTAATTTTTAGAAAGTAACAAAAATGAACAGCTTCTTGTGCCTACCGTAAAGTTTTACCTTTTGACTTACCTGGCTTTTACACTAGGGCTTCGCACAGTGCAATTTCCGGTCTGTTTGTTTAGGTATTTTTTTAGGATCATCATTTTTACTGTCATGCACTGAATGTCTTTACGCGTATGTACAGCTGACAAGCTTCAAGGTATAAGAAATAATGCAAGAAATAATTTCACATCCTAACATAACTTGCATTTCTTTCAATAAATCTGGTTAAAATTTATGTGCAACAACATTTACATGATTTAATCAACTGTATTTTTCCTTAAACTTATTGATTGGTTATAATATTTTGTACTCAAATAGATGCAGTTGTAGCTTTAAATAGTACTATCGAAAGTACAACGGTAAGTACGAAATAAGTACATAATATTTTAGAAGTTATTCTAATCGGATTATCACAAAGAACATGATATTATGGAATCCTAAAACGCTCTATTCAGTAGAGCAGAACTAAATTTAATTATAAGCTGCTTGTATGTAAAGTGGTTAACTACTACTCAAATTGAATAAGATTTATTTGTTGTATAGTTGGAAATTCTAAACAATGCCTCGAATAATTGCTGTGGGTATACACGCGTATTACGTATTGACCGTTTTGAATTTGACTCTAATTCGATGTCCATTGTTTCATTACGCAATTGTGTGTTCAAACTGCCAGCGACTAATTTACTAAATACGCTATAAGTTTTTAAGGATAAGATTAAAATGGAAACTTAATAACGTGTTAAATAATTTTATTATCCTTATTATTAACCTATATATGGTAGAACATGGAGAAAGTAATAACATTCTGCTGGAAAAACGGTATGATGTAGCAATTTTTGATTACGAGCTAAGTCTACGCCATTAACCCTACGAAGTTTTAAAAATATTTAAGCATAACAAATATTCAACGATAAACAACTTTTAGTATTTGTTATTTTCTTGCTATTCGGTAAGCTGGACGCCGGTTTGAATGAAACCTATATGGGTACGATTGTATTTAAAATTTAAGGTTAAGAAACCCACCTTCTCCTAAAGTCATAATATAATAAAGATGAAGTTTAATCCGTAATAAGGAACTTTAAACACACTTCCGAACTAACTCTGAACTCTAACTTTAGCAGAGTTTGACGAGACTAGCAGGGAAGTTCGCTACGGATTGCCCTTAAGTGCCACTACACTTACCAAGTGTTTACCAAGGATACCGCCCAGCAAGTGTAGAAACCAAACGGTAATTAACAGATCTAAGCAAAAATGCTTAAATTGAAATATTCTTGTTGTAGAACCTGTAAGGAAATGTTTTCATAGGCTTATGAACCTTATTTATAAATATTAAGTAACAATATATCAGAATGAGAAGAAAGGAACACAAAACGTAAATGTACCTACCGACCACGTTTACTTGAACTCACACCTACACGGACGCTCTACTTATTAGAAGGAAAATTACTTATCGCTTTTAGTATAAACTTTTTATCATTAACCTTACTCTATTGCTGGGAATTTTATGGACAGGTGTTCGTCATACGTTTAGCATAGTTAGTTACTGAAATCATAAGACCGGACAACGAAAATCACATGTCTATTTCTCTTTAAGTAACGAAAACCATATTCATTTGGAATGGATACACAAAAGTATCAAGTATTTTTACTAGAAGGAAAATAAGTTATTGTATTTGTTATCTACTTAAAATGATTGGGTGGTTAAAATTCTTAGAGCCATGGTATTCAACAATCTTGCATATCATTCATATCTGAACCATAGGCATTGCAACTTACGGTAACTGTATATAATAATTAAAATAGGATTTAATAAGAATATCGTTAAATTTTTAAAACATATAGCCTCTACACTAACCACACTTTGGTATAACATCAAATAAAGCTAGATTTTTTAATCGTAGCATGATTCAGATTTTCTTTATAAACTAAAAACCCGAAGCTATTTAATTTAGTCTAAACTAATTTATATAATCTTAAATTTACGGAAGAAGCAAAAACAGGAATGTAGATTCTTAAACTATAGAATAACACTCACCAGGCAGTTTGTGTAGTGTAATTTGAGAGTTGTACCAACTTAAATGATCACCCTCCTCCTTGAATAGGCCTCGCCTTTGCAAATGTCGACAGGAAAACCCCACTGAATTTTGATAAGTAAATTTGTAATGAAATTTCTTTGAGTTACATATTCCGGACTCGATAAGAAATTTCTGCATACCGACTCTTATGTTGTATCAAAAGATTATAAAATAAAAAGGTCCATACATCGTTGTAAGTTGAACGTAGTAATTAAGCGTAATTATTTATCATAGCTATCAAAAAGTTGCTTTAGATATACCGTTATACAAAGCGTTGATATATATCACTGTAAGTTTTTTGCGGTAATTTCGATAGCTCTGTGGTAAAGAAAAGTGAACATGTATACGATAGTAAATGATAATTAACGAAAACATATAATTAGTGAATTTAAACAGAATAAACAATTATTTCAAACGCTTACCTCTGTCTATAGAGCAAGGCGAAACACAATTATTTAAAGCGGTCGTTCAAAACGAGATACGATTGTAAAACTCTAGTAAAAACGTCCGTCTTTTACGGGAAACGAAAATCGACTCTTCTGTTGTCTTCTCCAAGGCAGATGATAATATTTTTGCACATGTGAAAAACAATATATTTTCTCGTTATCTCGGCACTACAACAGGCTCGGTGTCTGAAGTAATTACGGTACATCCAATAACATTTTAATATACCGTGCGGAGGTATATAATCGACAAATTCTAAATGGAAAAATAAATTAAGGGGTAAATTGTACAATTTAAACGGAACAATCGCTGTTATAAAGACGTAGAATAAAAACGTGGTAATAAAAACGTAAAAAAATTAGATATTTTTAATTAAATCAATACTACTAACCATTTTGAGTTGACTACTACTCCAACATACCGTGTCCGTCCATTCAGACACCCACAGAAATATATTTTAGAACGAGTTTCCAGTCGCTAATGGCCAATTTCATCTCATGTTATTTAACTTAAGGGTAACGAGCAACTGCAGGATTTGGAGGACAATCTTAGCAACGCAAGTCTTTGACAGAACCAACATGCACCAGATGTAGCTGAGCAAGTTTTATCACTGCATAATGAAACAACTACTAAATATAGCTGGAAATGCAGCGTTCCGCTTCAAACTTACAAGTTTATGTTTTTCGATAAATTCAACTACGAAAGCTAACATATGTTTGATAATATACATTAAGTTATATCTTTGACTTGATAGAAAACAACAACATGTAATACAGGGTGCGTTACGTATAAAACGACTTTAAACCAAACCTTTTTGCTATTTTTATGAGTAAAGAAAATTAAGACGTTACACTGCCTCTTACCAAAAAAAAAAGCTTGAGGAATAGAGACAATAAAGAACACCGAAAATTTTTTTTTAATCTTTGTGTAACAAAAAAAATCAAATATTAACTGTAATTACAATTACGAACATTAAATCCTATAAAATAACCTGAAACTACTTTAAATTAGCTCAAAACTTTACGTAAATAATCTTTGGAGTGAGTTTGTAACTACGTGTACAAAACGTTCAAAAAGAAATAGGATATAAGTTGGCGAGTCATAACAGAGATTAATCACAAAAAAGGGGTAGTCAAAATCGGGTAAGGGCACAATACAAAAGTCTAGTACTCCTTAAATTTAAAGTAAATATAATCTCAATAAGAATTTTAATCAGTAAACCCCAATGTTTGCAATACATCTTGTAGTGCCCACTATACAATTAGTATATTTAATTAGCTATGTTTAATACGTTGGGACAAAATAATTATAACACAACAATTGAGCCAGCTGTTGTTTACAACATTTAACTTATATCCTTAAGCGATTTAATAAAAATCTATTATTACATTTATAATGTAGATAAATAAATACATTCCTAAATAACATCACTATGAAATACGTAGTAATATGCACAGCCATCTGCCGAAAATATACGAAGATGAAGGTATCGAGTAAATATGAACTGGTTCGTATTTGAAAAAGCAGTCTAAGGTCGCTTTTTGTCAATTCAACATGGCTTGATTAGCGTCCTCGGACCTAAGAATTGCCATAGTCGGAACGGAATATAACGTCGAGAATGGTCGACGTGAATATTTTATTTTATAGTGGCAATAAAGAAAAATTGTTCGGTACTTTGGTTTATCATTTAATACCATAATTCGTATAACGTCTACCCTCAAGATAGTTAGCTTCGTTTCGTTCTTTTATTTTGAAGAATTGCCGTGTTGTATATATTTACGTTTATCTAGGATGTGTAGAATTTCAAAATACCATAAATGCTCGGTACAAGATTGCAAGATTTCCACTTATTTAAATTAAATAAATGTTTTAATTATCAGCGAAGAGGTTTGGTCAAAGTGCAAACAACGATAATTTGCTACGTAAACAGCACGACATCAATACTTATAACTGGTTGGTATTACAGGTGTCAAACTGAATACTCGAGGTGCGTACTAGTTATACTTCTATTCGGCAGATGCCTTTTGTCAACTACTTTTGTTCATTTATAACAGTGGTATAATAACCTCTAATGTGATTAAGAATATTTTATAAATTGAAAGTAAACCTAAAATTTAGAAGCAAGGAATATTTCACAATGATTGAATAATTAGAGAATATTGATCAATGCATTTAAATCTAAACATAGTTCTTGCTAATTTAAACATAATTTGATATAACAACTATCAAATGAAGCTTTAAATTGTTTATTTCTTGTTATGATTAAAGAGGGACATTCTAATACTCTTACGAGTTTATAAAGATGTGTTGTTTTCGTTTATAAAAATCTTATACTTCAACTTACTTAGATATGTAACTTGTATAAATCATGTTACTGATTTAAAATCTATTGTCTAAGTATAATTTTGCCTCTTCTATCATCTGAGTAGGAAACGTTTATTTACTTACTTCATTCATGAATTTTAAAATCTATTCAATCAAATTGTAAGTAGTTAAGGGATCCGATTTCTACATATCATAAATATTGTTGCATATTTATTAGAACTAAACGTTAAATTCCATTATTAATGTGAAATTTAAAATCAAGAAAATTACATATTCAATTTATAAAAGCATAATTAAAGAAAGCTAAGTTATTTTTTTTCTAAAGACTTTTTTTTATATCTGAATTATAAATACGTGCAATTTTTTTGTAATAACATATAATTTGTCAAAGGATATTATGTTACATTATACTTTTCTAAGAAACTTATAACATTTTTATTTAAAACAACAAAAAAAGGTATAAAATTTTCGGTATATAAAGATACTTTCCAGATCATGTCATTTTGAAATATATTGGAGGAGCAAACTGCTGCCTTGTGTGTTATATTATTAATCTTCTAATTTATTTCAGATATTTCATCGTTGTATCCAATTTATGGGTTCTACATTCCCCTCTTCTTCTGAATGTAGTGGCGCTCAATATTTAGTTTAAATTTTAATATCTATTCCCCCCCTCCTGAACCATGCTTTCTACCGCTTAGAGTAATGTTTAGAGCATAGCACCGGTAACCCCTATTACCTGCAGAAGGTAAAAGTGTAAAAATCTTTAATTTAGTAATTCAAACAAGAATAATATCGTGTGCTCAAGGCACACACTAGTAATCAAAATTCAATAAAGCGAATGACTTCATGCCTCTACCGGGCAGAAACACTAAAATTTTTCGCTATTGCCCCGAAACGGAAACTCTTTTTACTTAAAAAGATTATTCTGTAATGTCTATCACTCAGACACCACAAAAGTAAACCTCATCTACTCATAACTGCCGAAACAAGTAAAAGTGCTCTACATCGCATAAATTTGCTAGAATGATAGACTCCTCTATGAGAGTCACTTAAACTAATAAACATAGAAAACCTTCAAAGCGCCAATGCAGCATTTTCAATTTCTTTTTCTATATTGTAAACTTGACGCTTTTTTCGAATAAAACCTGTAAGGGTACGATTGTATTTAAAATTTGAAGTTAACAAACGCATCCTCTCAAATCATAATCTAATAAAAATAAAATTTTAATCCACAATGAAGGACTTCAAGGAGATTCCCGAACTAACTCTGAACTCTAGCTTTAGCCGAGTTTGAAAAGACTAGCAGGGGGTTCACTACGGATTATTCTTAAACGCCACCACACTTAAAAAATGTTTAACAAGGATAGCATCCAGAAAGTGTAGGAACCAAACGGTATTAACTCGCACCTCATGGACGCCTTATTTATTATGAAAAAGACTACTAATTTCTTTTAGTATAAACTTTTTATCATTAACCTTACACTTTTACTGTGAATCTTATAAACAGTGTTGACAGAACAAACTAAAGAATTGCTATTGACTATATCAAGGTACACGAGCTGAATACGGAACAAACTAAGAATCGCGAGAATTTCCAACTCATTTTTTGTGGTACCCAAAAATCAGCACACTCATTGGTCACACAAAATTTAGAGATTGTTTTACACTCGAAAATTAAAACACACAATTTCATTGGTTAAAGACATGATTAATGTTTTTCAACACAGGAAGCATAGGAAATGGAAGTGTAAAAATATAATTGCAAATTCTTCGAAATACATCCCTTAGTGCTCTCCATCGCCTAAAAAATAAACTGGTTGTGCTCCTCATAGCCTGCTAACACTTTAGCGAGCAGCGTTCTCCACAGCCTGCTATACTTCAGCGAGCAGTGCTTTCCCTAGCCTGCGTATTCTCCGACGGTGACGCTGTCCGCCGCCGTACCTAGGGCACGTCACTATAATTCAACAATCAATAGTTAATAAACTACGTATGGGCGTTAAGCTCCGTTCTATCCATCACCGACAAGTCGTTATTGTGATTGTGTCTGTCAACTGTATTTCCGTGACAACACCCCCGTAGAGTTCAACGGCGACACGCTCGACGAGGCATAACGCACCACTACCACGATGCCTTCCGAAGGGTTCTGAAGATCACCAAAACCTCCAAACTCCTCTTAGCTGTACATACGTCCACACCATAATTCTTCATACACTCATGTTGTCTTACAAGAAAAACACGAAGTCTTCCGAAGAGTTCCGAAGACGTCTGGGTCTCTTAAAACTGTAAATGTTTTCTAACTATTGCTGTTCAAGTTCTTACTGGGCCTCACAAATAAATTCCGAAGCCTCCCGAAGAGTTTCGAAGCCAACCGAAGACTTCTGAACCCTCTATGCTTGTATATAATTTTAATTAATAGTTTTTAATTTCATATCATAATTCTTTGTAGCTAAACGTTGTCCCTCAAGTAGAACACGAAGCCTTCTAAAAAGTTCCGAAGACCGCCGAAGCCGTCTAGACCTCTTCAATCTGTAAATATTTTCTAACTACCGTTATTCAAGTTCCTATTCGGCCTCACAAGCAAATTTCGAAGCTTTCCAAAGACTTTTACACCCCTTTTAACTGTATATACATTCATTCAATAAGTGTTTAAATTTCGCTTGGTTCCAGAAGCAACCACGAAGCTTTCCGAAGGGTCCCGAAGATTACCAAAGACTTTCGAACTGCTTCGAACTGTTAGAATTATTCAATTTTAACTATTTCATTTTTATTTTCATGTATTTATGAAACTCATAATTATTTTTGCTTATTAAACAAATAATTAAGTCAAGCCTACATACTTTTAGACGCCACCCACTCGAACGATAACAACAGATGTTCGTTAGCCTTTTAGCATAGTTACTTACTGAAATAATAAGATCGGACAACGAGAATCGCATTTTAATTTCTCTTTAAATAGCGAAAACTATATTCATTTGAAATATTTACACAAAAATATCAAGCTTCTTTACTAGAAGGAACATAAGTTTTGCAATTATTATCTATTTAAAATGATTGTTTGGTTAAAATTCTTACAACCATAGTAGGCAAAAATTTTGCTTCCCTTTTAGGTCTGAACTATAAGCATTACAACGTAGGTGAACTGTATATAAAAGTTTAAATGGGCTTTAATAGGAATATTGCTAAATCTTTAAAATATATAGCTTCTACATTAACCACACTTTGGCATAACATCAAACAGAACTAAATCCTTTCATCGTAACATAATTTATATTTTTTATGAACTATGTACGCGAAGTTGTTTAATTTAATCGAGACTAATTTTTATAACCTTAGATTCATGGAAGGAGCGAAAACAGGAAAGAAGATCTTTCAACAACCGAAAAACACATCATCAAACAGTCTGTGTAGTGTAATTTAATGGTTACAGAATCCTCCTTGATTCGGCTTCGCCTCTGTAAATATAGACAGGAAAATGTCACTTGATTTTGATAATCAAATTCGTAATAGAATCTCCTTGAGCTACGTCAAACAGTGGTTCGTTCTAAAAAGAACCATTGTATCTCGAACTTGATAAGAAGTTTCTGCTTACGGACCCTTATGTTGTATCAAAAGATGTTAGTATAAAAAAGACCATGAATAGTTGTAAGTTGAAAGTAATAATTAAGCATAATTATTTATTATAGCTATCAAAAAGTTGCTGTAGATATTTCGTTATACAAAGCGTTGCTATACAGACGTACTATAAAAACGTGGTAATAAAAATTTGGATGTTGCGCTGTAAAAGGGAAATATTAGATGTATTTAAATTAAATCAAAAATACTAACCATTTTGAGTTCACTACTCAACTTGCTGTGTACGTCCATTCAGACACCCACACAAATTTATTTTAAAACGAGTCTCCAGTCGCTCGTGACCAACTTCATTCTCATGTTATTTAGCTTAAGTATAACGAGGAACTGTCAGATTCGGACGACAATCTTAGCCGCACAAGTCTGGGACAGAGCGAACATGCGCCAGATGTTGTGTCACTGTATAATTAATCAACAATGGCTAAATGTAGCTGGAACAGCAGCGTTTCGCTTTAAGGTTGTAAGTTTATGTACTTAATTTTCTATAAATTCAACTACCAAAGCAAACATTTGTTTAGCAATAAGCATTAACTTATAACTTCGACATGACATGTAATATATTGATAAAACGTTAAATAATCGTTGGATGAAATAGAAACACAAGGCAATCACCTATAGAGCGAGCAATGTATTGATAGCCAGGGCCTATTATTCCAAGAGGGCCAATAGCCCCATACCTAGTGCCCCTGGGTTAGGAAACCCCAGGCTCGACTCAACTGTGACTGTTTAAAACAACAAATTATTTTATTTAAAAGCTGACATTTGTTTATTATTATTATGATCCAAAATTTAAATTTAATCAATAAACAAGTCTTTTAGGATTTGTAATCTCTTCTCTTGGTATTGGGGATAACCTGCAAGATATACATCTTAGTCTATTTTTAAACCTAATATATAAATAATATCTGTATCGCATAATAACTCATTCAAATGCAGAGAACTAGAAAAAGCCAACAATTTATTCTAAAATGAACTTTTTAGGTTACGTTAATTGATGCACGATTTTCATAAAATATTTACACCTACTGCTTATAGAAGTGTGGAACAATAGTAGTTTTCAAAAAAAATGTTTGATGAAGACAAATAAAACAAAGAAGTTATTAAAAATACAATATAAAAACTATTGAAACTAAGACGTCAAGAAATTGAAAGCATAAACATTCGCATTCAATATCCAATGGCGCAGTTGTAGTGATGGGATTTCGATATATTGAATAATTAATGTCTTGAAATTTCACATGTATTCAGGCCCGCGCACCCGGGCGCCACGCTTAAGGGGCGGCAAATTATTTTTAAAACTTTTAACTAGTCTGAATAAATCTATATATAACTTTGTAGAATATAATACACATATATTGAATTTTAATGTGGTCAGTCGTAATTGTACATTTAATTCTCTATAAAAAAACGACTAATACAAACCCTTTAGAGAAAGTTCTATAGGTACGGTTTTTTCACAAAAGCAAATTGCATACTATACATAATAACTTGGCTCATGGTGTTATTATTGTTATTGCGTTGCGGGAAGTATTTAATCCCTAAAATTCTTTAAAACTCAACTGAAAGTAAAAGCAGGTGCAAGGCAGTTTCGAAGCTTTTACTAGGAAAGAATTAAAAAAGAACAATTTTTGCAATGATAAGCGATAATTTATTACACTGGCAACAGAAATTGCTTTTATGGTTATAGATTCTAAAATGACATATTTCTCTGAAAAACTTAAAGGGCCCCTATATTATATTTCTGCCAAGTAAATAATTGAATGTATTTTAGACACCTGTTGCATATTTTACAAAAGATCATTGATATTTATGCGCATTTAACAATTTTTTTGGGTATAAAGTCGACATCGGAACTTTAGTGATCATACATACAGCCAACGCTTGACACTAATGGTAGTTTTTGTTGCATTTTATTTAGTGAAGTAAAAGTGCCCTTTTTTCTTTCTGTGCTATAGATTATGAAAAATGGTAAGCATTGCTTTATAATAAGTTAGGTTTTAAAAAAATTAAAATGCACAACACACAGTAAATCCAAAACCGTTGCATGGATTTCAATTATATGATAATTTATTTCTGAAAAATATAAACTTTTTTAAAGAACTATAAAAAAGACATTTGTTTGGTTCAATGGACACCTTTTTGATAGGTCAAAACCAATTTTTAAACAAAGTGCAAGGTGAAGAGGAAAATGAAGATCCAATATCAAATTCAGAACCCACGCTATTACCGACAGTACCACCAAAAACAGTTTCTATCACAAGTTATTCACGTGTATCGAATGATAAATCAACATCCACTTCACATGAAATGAAGGTAGAACCTGCAGGTATTTTACCGAAAGATCCAGCGTTGTGGCAACATACGTTAACGACCTCTGAAGTCAGATTTTTTGTAGATAGGGGATCTATCTACTCGAGTAAAAAGGATTTTCCAACAGACGAAAACAGTCGTAAATTATCTAATAATTGCCTCTGTCAACAACTTCCAAACTACGAAAAAGTTATGAGAGATTGGTTAGTTTATTCTAATTCAAAAGACGCAGCTTTCTGTTTTTATTGTAAAATTTTTGAAAGTGCAAACGCTAGCAATTTACAGACTTGAATGGCTTTTCTGACTGGTAACATTTCTCTAGGTCTATACAAAAATACGAAACCAGTGTTTTTCACAATAACAACATTAAGTTATGGTTTAACCTGCGAAAATGCTCAAATTAGAAAAAACAATTAATTCTGATAGTTTACGTATTACAGAGTCTGAAAAAAGTATCGGTATGATGTATTACAAAGAATTATTGCTATTATCAAATTTTTATCTCAGCAATTATCTGAACGTGAAATAGCAATTTCTTTAAAGCCGTCGAAATGATTGCATCATTTGGTCCTGTGATATGCCAACATGTAAATCGTATTCAGCTATCTCAAAATTCTAATAAAAAATTGTTTATTACCTAGGGGACCAAATTCAAAATGAACTGCTTGGATTGCTTGCTAAAAAAGTTTTTAACAAAATTCTAGAAATGGTAAGGCACTCAAAATATTTTTCTATACTCTTAGATTGCACCCCCGTACAAGTCATACCTTAGATATATATATATATATATATATATATATATATATATATATATGGGTAAAATAATCTTGGAATTAGGTCATTACTAAATCTTGGTATTTTGCAAAAGTTTCACATATAAGCAATAACAAATGTAGTGGTAATCTTTTATTTGACGCGTTTCGGTAACACCATAATCAATAAATTTATCTATAAAAACTAAAACAATGTGTTAACAATTATTAGATTTTTATATATATACATACCTTTGTGTAATTTTAATTATAGTATAGTATAAGTAAAACAAACAAATAATTCTACAAACTAACATTTTAACTTGTATCACTGTTTCGCTTTAATAAATAGTATGAATAACAATAATATAATTGGTTATATAATCTAATATTTAATCACTCTGCAACATGGTGTATTCAAATATGTGGGATTTTTAATAGTCAAATAATAGTAGAATATTTTGTTAATATTTAGAAGATTCATCTTTTACAAATTAAATTGTGGTAAATTTTCATAGATCCATCTTGGTCAGTTTTTGAATTTATGGTATTCGGATATTTATATATTTGTAAAGTTTCCATTACGTTTCTCTTGTTGTCATTGTTTTCAGTGTCTAAAATATCTACATTATTGAAATCAAATTGGTGTAAGTTGTCAATTGCATGAGAAGCAAGAGCAGTACTTTTTATTGTTAGTTTTATGCTATATTTGTGCTCATAAATTCGTTTACGAAGGTATTGTTTAGTATTACCTATGTATACACCAGGACATCCTGTGCAGTTAATTTTATAAATTGTGTGTGTCTTATTGTTATGTTCGATGGGTGGAAATAGTTTGGTGAAAAATTTTTAAATGAGTAGTTGGGTTTATGAATTATTTGTATGTTATATTTTTGAAGACAGTTTTAATTTTTCAGAGAGTCCTGGGGTATATATAATTCCAATTCTGGTTTCTTCTGGCTGTTTTTATTTTATTTTGATTATTGTAGATTTTATGTATTTTTGATTTTATTATTGGTTTATATACGGAAATGGGATAGCAATTATCTTTGAGAATAGTCTTAATGGTGTTTAAATTGTTGTATCTAAATTTAGGGTGTGCTAATTTTATGCCTCTTTCAATTAGGTTATTAACTAAGTTAGTTTTATATTGTTTTGGTACGCAGGAATTAATAACCTAATTGAAAGAGGCATAAAATTAGCACACCCTAAATTTAGATACAACAATTTAAACACCATTAAGACTATTCTCAAAGATAATTGCTAACCCATTTCCGTATATAAACCAATAATAAAATCAAAATACATAAAATCTACAATAATCAAAATAAAAATAAAAACAGCCAGAAGAAACCAGAATTGGAATTATATACCCCAGGACTCTGAAAAATTAAAACTGTCTTCAAAATATAACATACAAATAATTCATAAACCCAACTACTCATTTAAAAATTTTTCACCAAACTATTTCCACCCATCGAACATAACAATAAGACACACACAATTTATAAAATTAACTGCACAGGATGTCCTGGGTATACATAGGTAATACTAAACAATACCTTCGTAAACGAATTTATGAGCACAAATATAGCATAAAACTAACAATAAAAAGTACTGCTCTTGCTTCTCATGCAATTGACAACTTACACCAATTTGATTTCAATAATGTAGATATTTTAGACACTGAAAACAATGACAACAAGAGAAACGTAATGGAAACTTTACAAATATATAAATATCCGAATACCATAAATTCAAAACTGACCGAGATGGATCTATGAAAATTTACCACAATTTAATTTGTAAAGATGAATCTTCTAAATATTAACAAAATATTCTACTATTATTTGACTATTAAAATTCCCACATATTTGAATACACCATGTTGCAGAGTGATTAAATATTAGATTATATAACCAATTATATTATTGTTATTCATACTATTTATTAAAGGAAACAGTGATACAAGTTAAAATGTTAGTTTGTAGAATTATTTGTTTGTTTTACTTATACTATACTATAATTAAAATTACAAAAGGTATGTATATATATAAAATCTAATAATTGTTAACACATTGTTTTAGTTTTTATAGATAAATTTATTGATTATGGTGTTACCGAAACGCGTCAAATAAAAGATTACCACTACATTTGTTATTGCTTATATGTGAAACTTTTGCAATATACCAAGATTTAGTAATGACCTAATTCCAAGATTATTTTACCCATATTATCTATTTAGAAGGTCAAGAACACATCCAAAATATTTATGTATATATATATATATATATATATATATATATATATATAACAAGACAAGTTATTTGCAGTCCGCAATAGGAATTTGTGTAAAACACAATAATAAATAAGATGTATCTGTAAATAAACTCTTATGAAAATAATAAGTGCTTACTGACGAATACAAATCGAGCTATTAGTTGTATAGCCATTAACAAAACAATAGCCCCATTATTTCACAAGGGGAGGAAACATCCACTTACTGGTTTCAGCTTCTTTAAGCTTCGTCAAAGTAGATTAGTTTCCAACAACCCTATGAAGTAATCGAAGCTATTATACTGATATAATTTCGAAGGAATCTTTGTACTATGGCAAAAGTAAATAATATCGTCATCAGGTGGTAAAACACCAACACTACTAAGCGTGGAAGTACAAAAATTGATCCGAAACTACATCGATGTAGTTTCGAAAAAGACTATGTAAGAGTAGTTTTAGTTTAGCAGTCCTTTCTTTTTTGCATTGTGTCATTTATGATTTATGGTGAGTCGTTGAAGTTTCATGTATATTTCAAGTTCTGGGTATTTAAGTGAAATATTATGCTGTAATTATTGTTACTAAAATACTAAGAAAATGTTTGTTAGTCCCGATATTTTAAAGAGCAAATGTTTCCTTTGCTTAATAAAAGCGCAGTGCAACAAAATCTAGGGTTTTATTGTTTTAATTAGTGTGACTGAGAGTGTCAGCGGGCATTAAGTACAGCTAAAGCTTGTCGAATTTTTGTATCTGTCCCGTGCATAGTAGAATAGTTAAGGTTTTTGGTCTCAAAACCTAATGGTAAGTTTATACTTTATAGTAAAGTTCAAACTGTTTCAAAACCACAAATTAGTTAAGGCATAAGTTATGTTCTTTTTGGTTCCCTTACAAAAATTTGTTGTGTTTGCATGACTATTTCAGATTCAGTTTACTTCCCATACAGTAGAGCAGAAAGAGCGAATAGACTTTTTAATTTTATTTAGCGCCATAAAATATAAATAAACAACATGCTGCTACGCTATTTTATTTTAATTTTAAAAAGTAAAAGAACAATCAGTTTGGCAAGGTCAAGATAAGGCAAAGCCCTCTCAGTCATATAATGCACGGTTAAAAAAATATGACATCTGGTGCAAAAGAAGTTACTGTCCTTAATAGTATTCCATTTTGACAGGCGAATAACAATTTGGATAGAGAATATTACACAAATGGCAGCAAAATTAACAATTTATTAAAACATAAACTTTTTGTATGTCCCTGGACCCCAGATATCAAAATCGCTGTTGATGCTGATAATTTTTGTAAAGCTTTTACTAAATCACAAGATGATGTAGTATCAAATTTAACAAAAACTATAGCAGGCAGGCAGTGCAAAATCGCCAGAAAATAAAATTTGTTATAGCAACTATAACTCTTTGAACGACAAGAATTTCCCTTGCGTAGAACTTCATACTAGATGAATTGGTCTTAATATTCAGTGTTACACAAAGAGGGTGCATTTCTGACTCTTCTGCGTTATCGTATTAGTGCTGATGGTGAAGTGTTACTAGGATATGTACAAAATTCTACACGTAATGCAATATACCGTAACCCTTAAATACAAAATTGCATAATATCGTCACGTGGGAATATAATTCAGAACAAGCTTGTAAAACAAATCAATAACTCTAAAGGATTTTCTATTTCGACCGATAGAGCTTCTAATGTTTCGCGAACAGCACAATTATCACTTCGCGTGCCATATTTGGATAAAAATCTATCAATACGTGAAGATTTTATGGAAATTGTTTCAGTAAAAGATACGACGGGTGAATATTTGGCTGTGGTTATAATTGATTCGTTGAAAACTTTAAGAATCAAAATGAATTATCTTGCTGAACAAGACTACGATGGAGCGGCGGTCATGTCTAGCAATTTTAAAAGAGTACAGTCTATTATTGAAAGAGTACCGAGAGTCCTATATGTGCATTATAATGCTTATGCATTAAATTTGTCAACAGCTTAGTCTTTTCAAAATTAATATATTAGTAATTGTATAGGAATAGCTAAATCCGGCGGAAACGTTTTTAGAAATTTGCCTAAAGGAATAGAAATTATAAAAACAAATACAGCAAAATATTTGTCAAATACTAAATAGCAAAAACTTACCGCTATGTGTACAATCAGGTGGGTTGAAAGCCATAACGGCCTTTTGCGTTTTAAATAAATAAATCAACTGCTCGGGGACTCCTTGAACCGAAGCGTCAAATCTACATGTTTCTTGAAACGCTAGACAACATTTAAAGTGCATAATCACGGGAGAATTTGTTGTCGGTATAGGTGTTTCTGACTATGTATTTTCACATACAATAACTCTCCGTAAACTTTTGCTAACAGCGGAATGCAATTTATCTGCCGCGCCTGGCTATATTGAGTATATAAAAAAACTATAGTAACATCTAGTACAAACAGATTCGACGTTTGAAAAGTTTTTCTCAATCAAAACTTCTATTAGAAAGTATTGGCTATGACATAACTATCCGTAGATTAACGTCAAAACAAAAAACGCCGTAAAGGCAGTTCTTTCGAGCCCAGACCATTATTACAGAATATCAGTCGTAATCCCTTTTTGACGGCCTTTTAACATAGTTGGATTCACGGTATTTACAAATAGTAATCGCAACCGAGTGTTTTAATACACAACACTACTTAAACTAATTTATTAATGTCACTTATTTTTAAACTACTTGGGCAAGGATATCTGAAGTAGCAGTAAGGCGGAATATTTCCACCTGCAATGAGCGTGCATGAGTATTTAAAATTCCAAAAGTACAATTACTAATATTATTGCATTAAAACTATTAAAATGGGCAAACAAATAAGATATACATACAGAATAGCACATTTATGTAAACAAATGGATACATCATCAATATCTACCCACTTTTAATTCTCAATCGCCCTGGTATTGATTGTGTAATCGGCCAAAAGGGATACAATGCACAATGGGTCAGCCCAAGCTACTAAGTGCAGTCCGGCACAAAGCTCGGCGCAATGCGCCTTCCATATAACGTGACCACCGCAAATATTAGTAAAAACGTTATAAATAAAATGCAAAAAATAAAATTTGTGGTAGTAGCGTTAATTTTATAATTATAAATGTATTTTTATGAGGATAAGGTAAAAATGTTGGAAATGCAGTGCACGCGATAGCTATGTATCAGGAATGTTTTCTAAATAAACCAGTAAAAATTTTGTAAAAGTTATCATCCAGCCATATGAATGTGATATATCATAACATTCTAGAAAATTAAGGCTTTCCAATGATGTCAGTATCAATATAGAGTACCATTTGAACTTCGAAAATTACCCCCACCCCTTAACAAAGAGTGCAATAAAATTTTTTTCCATATGACATTATTATAAGGATAGTAAGCTGAGGACATTTTATTTATAGCATTTTTTGCTTATTGCTAATACTTTCGAAGATATTTGCGGTGGCCACGTTATCTGGCTCACCCGCTATACTTATTTACTAAATTAGTTCTGATACAAATATGCGCATTGGACTTTTTCTCATGCTTACTAGTAGTGCTTTTTCAGCACGTGAGCTGCAATGATTGGTGACTATAAAAAGGTATAATAGGCAATGTAACCTTTCCTTAGCAAAAATTGCCGTTCTGAATATAACTATAATTAATAGTATTAATTATCATTAAGTCCCCCAAAAGGTAGCTTATCTGAATTCACATTTCAGCAACAATAACAAGCACATTATGGTAATAAAACTATATAGAATATCAATGCAAGCTGCAGTCATTTTACACATAAAACATTCTAATTAAACAGACGCATTCAATTTTGCATGCTAAACTCTGGTATGCTCATGACAGCAAAATTACAAAAGTGCTTTATCCGTTTTAAACCCCCATTTCCACAACCTAAAAGGCTCCAATTAGAATTCAGGTGGTTAAAAACCTTTCCCTAAAATCCAGAGAGATAAAATTTTGCACACAACCAGACTATAGTATGTTCGTTACAGAAAAATTAAAAATTTCTTGTTTTTTTCAGTTTGACGCGCGGCACTCACGGCCTAACCTAATTGGAGTGTGGTTGGTTAATGAAGACCAAAAATGATGAAACACGCTATACAACCTGGCTTTGCTATGCTCAATACAGGAATATTTTAAAAACTGAATTGTTAACATGGCCCTTTGCAAAGTTTAAAAGAACTTAATTGGGCGGTGTGTGTCAAAGGCAGTTCCTGGGTACCTAGGTAGATGACATTTAGCAGAAGTCATGGTCTGATATTTGTAACGTAACTGTATCACTATTCTACACCGTAGCTTTATCATTTCGTAACGATACTTTCTACCCTACCTCCCATTTTTAATTTTTTTCTTTTAAAACATCAAAAGAAGAACACCCCGCCATACTTCTTTCTGTGTAATATTTCAAGTATTATTAATCGAGATCTTTTAAAGATTCGTTGATTATAGAGGTTATTAATACCCTTTTAATATTTCAGATATTTACAATACTTTTTCGTCGATTGTTCTCTATTTATTCGAGTTAGTTACAAAATTCTTTAGTCAACCGTACTTTAATAAAATGAAGAACACAATATGTTATTTAGTTGTTATTTAAGAACTAAACAAAAGACAAATTGAACTATGCACTTATTATAACTATTATTAGTTTAGCTTTCTTTGTTTTGTTTCTTAGAGGTCACTATGCATCATTTTTTAAATACATTAATGAACCATCAGCAGGTCGAGCATTAAAAAAAATATATGTAGTTCAAACTAAATAAATAATTCTTTTGCGTTTATTAAACATTACTTAAAATACATACATTGATAAACATAATTGAGTAAATATTTATTTCGATATGTGTTATATACCAGTGTTTTTATTCGTACCCAATCACTGTTCTCAAATAAGTTGAATGTTTGTTGAAAAATTTCATACATTCTTTGCTTTTTTTATGCTGTATTTTATGGGAAGTGGCTTTTAAAGAATTCTATAACAATTTTATTTTCTTTAGTCGACCACCAATTTTTTACGGAACCCTTGGTACTATCAGAATTTTTGACACGATTTTATTGTACAGAATTTACATCCATTGTACATTTCACTCTAAAAGCTATGGTTGTTCCAATGAATTTGATGCCGCTTGACACTAGACGGCCGCCGCTAGCGCAACGTACTCTGGTTCAGTACCATTAGTTGAATCAATACAGTCCTCTTTCTCGTATTCAACAAGATCGTCAGTAATTTGAATATCTGGAAGTTTTTTTCTTTACACTCCAATCCTATTCCGGCATTTAATAATAGTAAAACTTTTGCAACCTTCGCTGTTTGATGAATGTCTTCTGAAAACCTAGAAAAATAAAATTCTGTAAATATTTTTTTAATATACCTGCACAATCGTATCAATTTTTCTACATTCAATAATTAAACAAGGCTTTTTGCTTGACCCCGACAAAGAACGTCGACGTTTATTGAAGCGAGCGATAAAACTAAAAAATTCGCATCGTCTATAACAACCAGTAAATAAGCGTCTCAATTTAATAATTGTCAAATCTGACACATTGCAAGATTTTTTCACTGTATTAAATTTATAATAAAGTTAGTGAATAAAAATAGTTCTACCTTAGTAAGTTGCTATAGGAAAATTTCTATATTATAACGTGATAAGGAGATTACGAGAGGTGATTGAAACCCAACTTCCATAAATAAAACCCCACGCAATTAGAAAGAAACTGGAAAGAATAGAAAATTTTCGAATATTCATTGTTCCACCCTGTATAAAGTTTACAAGCGTATTGTAAATTCAAAGCCATTAAAATGCAAAGCGGAATACAATTCCGTGTGTGTAAACAATCATTTTAAAGCACATTGTAAGTACAAAAATCTATTTAATCCATGTTAGAATAATATGAATTTATAAATAATTACCCCGTATGTAAAATATCCGCGTAAAAACAATGCAAATCTTAATGCATTTTGACAAACAAACCCTTATTAAATATGTGCCTAAAATATGCATTAGAACACATTTTATTTGTAAATAGTAAAATGTAAATCGTTTTGCATTTACAAAGAATAAATAAAGCAATTAAAGCTTTAGTTACTTAGCTAAATTGACTATCGTATAACATTTAAAAAAAAATGTCCTAGAAGCTAGGGAAGAAATAGAAAAAATGCGGCATATGTACTGGGAAATCATTAATAGTTAAATTAATAAACACCCTACTTAAAAAACTCGCGCTATCATTAAAAAGGCATAAAATCAATTTTATTGCCTTTGCATTACTACTAGATAAAATGCAACGCCATCATCAACTCCTTACGCTGGACAAAGATTAGCATTGTCTTTTACTACATATATAAATCACAGTTTGACACTAATTAGGTCATTAAGCCGGGGGAGTTCCAGGAAATATTACATCACGTAGACGACAAAGATTCGAATAAAATCGCGTAAAATTTAGAATCATCACGTACTTTGATAATTTTAATATAAAAGCCGAAACTTTATTATTGATTTATTCATAAATTGCGTCAACGAGTAATATGTAGGAGTTTCAGTTTACGAGATCAAGAATGAAAATTTTCATTAGTTTGCGATTTGTCATGTAAGATTTTAAACATAATTAGATGCAGTAATTTGATTTGCAAAAATACAATGAAAATTCAACGTTCTTCGATACCAAAGCTCCTCTAAAGTTAAATAAAACAGAAGATGCACTTTTGGTAACTGATGTCGTAAATGGAGATTTCAAATAATATGGAAAATCTCGTAAGCTAGTTTTTGACATCAATTAAGAATGAAAGCAGAAAGTATTTAATAACGTTAATTACAAATTGAATAAGTACTATTGGATTTCGCAAGTATTAATTTCAGATTTTTTTGTTTGTGATTGCTATTTGAGTATTTTGTCATTTGAATTTAAAGTAGAATAAGACTTAATCATATAATTTTTGTAAGGTTGTTTACCAGAAAGTTTTGAGGTCAGAATTCGAAGCATTTTGACCTTTAAATAAACTATCTGTCAAGGCTTTTTGGCCAAACACAAGCGTGGGAGTAAGAGACCGATAAATTATCTACAAGAGAAAAGATTTGCTTTCTGTAAATTTTAACCAAGACTAGATGAAGAACATATTAATAATTAAGTAAATAGGTACTTGTTAGGAATAATTTTATGTTTGAAGAGTTATGCTGTAAACCGTTCTGTATTCTTTTCTATGAAAGCAAATTGTTTTTGAATGTATAGATTTCTTTTCAGATTGTTGTATTTGATTTCATTTTGTAAATATCATTACTTCCGTTGAGCTAGCCAAACAAAGAAAAGTTAGAAAGGAAAGTAAGTCAGTAATTTCAAATTTACAATTTGCTGTACCGTCACAGCTCTAACATAGCAATATAATACGAACAAAAATTTATATTAGTGTTCTGAAATGATTACTGCATTCCTCTTCGCGTAACGCCATAACCGTCATTTTAGAGCAATAATGTAGTACTTTTCAATTATAATATGTAAATGACTATTATAGAACTTAAAAGCTATCTTTATCGCACTAATATTTTAAAGATCGCTAAGCAACAACATAAAAAGCTTTTCATTTATTGGTCAAATTATAAACACATGTTAATTGTAAATATTTTAAAATTAATGAACTATTGATTATTTCAAATAAATGATGTGTATTCGAGTTCCAAATTAAACATTCATTTTTCAAGTTGCACTGCAGGTACGAAGGTAAGGTGAAAAGTTCTCGGCCCAACACAGAGATGGCGTTTGATTCAGCAAAATTTTGTGCTTCCCGCCTGCGTGCACATGTCATTAGTTTGTATGACAATTTTCAACTTGCTATCTCAAGTAGTTTGTTTACACGAATTTTTTCAGGCAGACGTCTTATGCGTGTTTTCTTAAGATGGATAATCTTAAATATCGTGCGGTCATAAAATTCTTCGTTTTGGACGGATTAACCCTTCAGGAAATTCATCCGACGTTGACAAAAGTTTACTGAGACTCTACCCCTTCCCTGTCAATTGTTAAAAAGTGGGCCGCTGAATTTAAACGTGGTTGCACGTCTATCGAAGATGACCCACGTGAAGGACAACCAAAAACCGCAACCACACCTGTCAAAAAAGTGCATGATATCGTGTTGGACGATAGGCGAGTGAAAGTGAAGGAGATAGCTGAGGCCGTAGGGATATCGGACGAAAGGGTGCGAAACATCTTACACAAAGAGTTAGGGATACAAAAGCTCTGCGCAAGATGGCTGCCGCATTTGCTGAATGCCCATCAAAAGTAAATGCGAAAACGAGTTCCGCAGCAATGTTTGGCCCGGTTCAATAAGGATCCGAGCGATTTTGTACGGCGATTTGTCACTATGGATGAGACATGAGTCCGCCATTATATGCCAGAAACGAAACAGCAGTCGAGGCAATGGGTGGAATCCGGTTGTTCAGCGCCAAAGAAAGCAAAGTCGATCGCCTTCTGCCGGAAAGGTGATGGCCAGCGTGTTCTGGGATGTGAAATGGATCCTGTTAATAGATTACCTTGAAAAAAGCAAAACAATTACAGGTCAATATTACTCCACCCTTCATGACCAGCTGGATGCCAAAATTTGCGAGAAAAAGCCTGGCTTGAAGAAGGAAAAATCATCTTTTACCAAGACAACGCACCTGCACACAAGGGTGCACTGGCGATGGGAAAATTGACGGATTTAGGGTACGACTTGCTCGGCCATCTCCCCTGTTCCCCTGATTTGGCGCCCTCAGACTTCTATCTGTTCCCAAACTTGCAGAAATTTGTTTCTGGGAAGCGCTTCACAGCTTCCAGATCCTCACTTCCGGGAAGGAATACTGATGTTGGAGAAACGCTGGACCAAGTGTGTTGAAGTTAACGGGCATTATGTCGAAAAATAAAATCATTTTTTTCACTAAAATTTGCAATCTTTCATTGTCGGCTGAGAACTCTTCACTTTACTCCCTTAGATTAAAAAATTTCGTATGGTGCTCGATTATAAAGGCCTTTAAAAGGCATTCCACTTCGCGTCATGATCTAAAACGCTGCGACGTGCTTTAAAAGAATCACTTATGAAGTTGTATATTATACTGGGGATTTTATATAAGACTACAGCATATGGATAAGCAAACTGGCCATTTGATGCAAATGTTGGATAGAAAGCAATAGTTGGTGTAATAATAGTTGCGTCGTCGCAAGTGGATCTCCAATTCGTGTTCACTGTTTTTGTACCTATAGCTATGTGGTAAAGTGGGAAGAAAAATTTTTGTTTTTTGCTATACTATACTTAAAAACACCTATAGCAGTATATGTCAAAAAAATAAACATTGAAACGAAGAACAAATACCAATATGAATAGGTATAAAAATTATAATTTTCTGGCACATAAATGTCTGATAATATATAATATAGATATAGAATAAGGAAGTTACAATTGTTTTCTCAAATTATAAGCTACTTGTTTGTACAACAGATTTTTAAAACAACGGCTGGAGCATATCCTATTGGATTTAAAACAATCACATCTTTTACATTTGTGTGATATCTGTTTTGGTTTCTGAAATACTCAAGTGTGTACACAGTTCAGTTTAATTTTTATTGTTTAAACAAATTGTACCTTTATTTAAATTTTCTGAAGGTTGATTTATTTATTTATCAGCATTTCGTAACTTGATTTGAATTATGATTTAAATATTAAAAATATGTTGATATAAATCATTATTTAAATAAAAAAAAATGGGTTGATTTATATTATAATTAAATTCTGATTTAAATCTTTGCAACCCTGATTATTATTATTATTTTTATAATTATTATATTATTATTATTATTAGATGGAAATTTTTTATGCAGAACATTACCCACTGTTAATATTTTCTAAAGCAACTGTACTCCAAACCTAAGATTAAAGACATCGCGAGTAATTTTAACATACAGAATGAATGATTTTAAATACCATGTTTAAAATTTTGATGCCTTAGCTGTATGAATTTACGTACGAATAAAGTTAATCATGCGACAACGTTTTTGATGGAAAACTAAAGGGTTGACAAATACTAATGAACGTTTAAGAATCAGACAGTTCTTCTTAATCATCGCTGATTAATTGTTCATTAAATTTGTTTAACTTTAATAACCCTTGAAAGAAGAGTAAAATGCGGTACTGTAATTTAGAGCGGATTCATCGTGTGATAAGATACCATAAGTAAGATATTCACAGTCTCGGTTGCATTATACCAAATTTTGTTGAACTGCAAAATAATTCCTCATTAAAAATTGTTACAGATTTTATTTAATAAAATAATTAGTACAGTTAAAAATTTAGTATCGGAAAATTGGCTGTATTTTTATATTTATGTCTACAAACGCGCTTAATCAACAATTTTACTGGAACGAACTCTAAACTCGTATCAAATACCATGATAAATAGAAAACACAGTATGTAGCGGTGTTCGATGTTATATATTAAAAAGTGTCGAGAAAGGAGAATCTTAGACAAAATCTTACAAATAGTAGTGGAGGTATGGTTTATAAAAACAGTACAATTTCTTGCTAAAACTGATTACCTTAATAAAACAGAGTTATTACCTACTATATGAAAGCATTTAAATATAACTACCATTACTTACCAAAATTGTCGCATCTGATTACAGGATTATTACGTTCGACCTTCCAATCTACAAAAAGTCAATGTTAATTAAAGACCACGATATACTTTAACCACTTCTTACTTACTAAAGCTGTTTCCTTATCTTCATCCCTTAAACCACTAGTGGACTCCCATTCTGGTCGTAGAAGAAGATTGTCATTGGTATTTAAGCACATTAACATTATATTCTTGTACCTGGTAGTCATCGTGAAGACTTTTTGATTTTCACATTCACTTAACAACGCATGTATACATACGACAAAACAGACAAGGTAAGGCAAAAGTCTAATTCATGCCCACGATGCAAGTGTAATAGAACATAATATAAGATTGAACTTTTACAATGATAAAATGCTGTACATAAACGCGGCAACGATGTCGGGCATGAGAGTATCGGTCAAACATCATTTCTGTATATAATTGGGTTCAGGAAAATGGTTTAAATTCCTGGATCTAGCGCAGATAAGTATTTATCAAAACTCCATATTTTGAAAAAATCATTTCCCCTCTATAGCGTCTTGTCGAGTGCTTGTTAAAAACATTCTAATTTAGTGAGATATACATTTAAATTATTGGTATTTCTGCAGGGTATTAGGTCGTCTGCTAAACATCATTGGTCTAGTAACGTCGATTGGATTCGTATATATATATATATATATATATATATATATATATATATATATATATATTGCTGTGATAAGGCTGCGTTAAGAGCGTCGTTTCGTTTTTAACTTTGCCTGGCTAGCTAAACGAAATTTACGAAGTTTTCAGAATGAAATAAAACGCAGCAATATCACAAAGCATGTATACAATGTGAAATATCTTCTTTCATACAAAAGCATTTACAACATCATTTTCTTTCAAACATAAAATAATTTCTAAAAGATGTCTTTGTTACAAAAATTATTGTTGCTTACCTTATTTTACATTTACAAAATTAAACTTATTCTTTTGAGGATCTCTCACCTGGTTATAAATTATTTCCACGCTGGTAAGATTTGTTTTGCCAGAAAAATCTTTGACTTATAATCTATTAAAGGTCAGCATATATCGAACTCTGAACACAAACTCCTGTCAAAAGAAATCCCTCACACAAAATAAAATTATTAGGATTATTTTAAACTATATCTAAATACTCCAATATCTGTTAATGATAAATCTAACAGTGACTGTTGTAGAATCCACAAAACGCTTCCCGTAATTAAAAATCTTTTTGTTTTAAATTGATCTCCAAATTGGCTTACAAGTTTTTCCAAATTAATATTCCTGATTTCCAACAGCAATTATCAAAGTACATTTTTGGATTAAATCTTCTATTCAATTATTTAATACATCTTTGAAATAGCTTTATATTGAAGAATTTTGCCTTTTCTTCGTAACTATTAATTCCATTTTTGTATGTAATTTGGGTTTAACAACATCACTTCAAAATTCATTGCAACCTCGCAACTATGTTTTACTGCATATTTCTTTAACGTAATGGCTAGCGTTTTTAAAATGATATTTCTTGATCTACTTTAAGCATCGACTGCATCGGATAAAATTTAATGAATGACGCTTTCGGCTTTATTAAGCCTCATCAGAGCGAAATAGTCTCCAAGAACCCTATAAAGTAATCGAAGCTATTATACTGATATAATTTCCAAACAATCTCTGTACTATGGCAAAAGTAAATAAAAGCGCCATCAGGTAATAAAACACCAACACTACTAAGCGTGGAAGTACAGAATTGAATCGAAACTACATAGTAAATTCTACAGATGGCTATACAAGTGCGTCTGGCCATTTGAGATTTGCGGAATGTTACAGCAAAATTTATTTGCAAACGTAACAAACCTTCTCGTGGCGACACCCGGGTTCATGCCCCAAAAGCAATTCAAATAATAAAATACAAGTTATTTGCAGTCCGCAATAAGAAATTGTGTAGAACAATATATAAAATAAGATGTATCTGCAAACAAACTCTATTAAAATAATAGAGCCTATTGACGAATACAAATCGGGCTAGTAGTTATATAGCCATTAATAAAACATTAGCTTTATTACTTCACAGGGGAGGAAACATCCACTGACCGACGGTTTCGGCTTTATTAAGCCTCATCAGAGCAAAATAGTCTCCAAGAACCCTATGAAGTAATCGAAGGTATTATACTGATATAATTTCGAAACAATCTCTGTACTATGGCAAAGGTAAATAATAACGCCATCAGGTAATAAAACACCAACACTACTAAGCGTGGAATTGCCTTTAGGGCATGAACCCGGGTGTCGCCACGAGAAGGTTTGTTACGTTTGCAAATAAATTTTGCTGTAACATTCCGCAAATCTCAAATGGCCAGACGTACTTGTATAGCCATCTGTAGAATTTACTATGTAGTTTCGATTCAATTCTGTACTTCCACGCTTAGTAGTGTTGGTGTTTTATCACCTGATGGCGCTTTTATTTACTTTTGCCATAGTACAGAGATTGTTTCGAAATTATATCAGTATAATAGCTTCGATTACTTTATAGGGTTCTTGGAGACTATTTCGCTCTGATGAGGCTTAATAAAGCCGAAACCGTCGGTCAGTGGATGTTTCCTCCCCTGTGAAGTAATAAAGCTAATGTTTTATTAATGGCTATATAACTACTAGCCCGATTTGTATTCGTCAATAGGCTCTATTATTTTAATAGAGTTTGTTTACAGATACATCTTATTTTATATATATATATATATATATATATATATATATATATATATATATATATATATTTATTTTAGGCGTCACTAAAAGTGATATGATAAGGCCTCGCGTTGGAGTGTCGCTGAAAGTGTGTTGCGACAACGCCGCGTTGAGAGTGTCACTAAAGAAAGCTGTGATACAGATACAGCAATTTATAGAACTAGAAATCGTTCACTTACCTTCCTTTCTAACTTTGCCTGGGTAGCTCAACGGAATTATCAGAGTTTCTAAAATGAAATCAAACACAGCAATATCACAAAGCATTTGTACCGTATGAAATATTTTCGCTCATACAAATGCATATAGAACATTCACAACATCGTTTCTTTCAAACATAAAATAATTTCCAAAAAAAATGTTCCTTACTTTACTTTAAATTTACAGAATTAAATTTCTTCTTTAATGGATGGTTTACCTGGTTCTGATTATTTCCATGCTTGTAAGTTTTGTTTTGCCAAAAAAAATCTTGACAGATAATCTATTAAAAAGGTCGGAGTAATTCAAACTCTGAACATAAACTTTCCTGGCAGAAAGTCTTAACAAAAAAAATATTATATAATTAACATTTACTATTTTACCTTAAATTAAATACAAATAATCCAATATCAGTTAAAAATAAATCTAAAAATAATACTTGCAGAATCCATAAACACGCTCCTCGTAATTAAATATCTTCTTATTTTAAATTGACGTCAAATCAGCTTACAAGATTTTCCATATTTGAGATACTCAATTTAAACAGTAGTTACCAAAGTATATTATGCTTAAATCTTCCTTTCAATTATTTAAAAAAAATTTTTAAATAGCGTTAATTTGAAGAATTTTGCTTCTTCAATGTAGTTTAATAAATTTCATTTTTTATAAAATTTGTATTTAAAGCATCACTTCTATATTCATTGTACCATGGTAATTATTAAATTACAGTATGCTTACTGCACACTTCAAATATCATCTTCGCAAAGCAACAGATCGCGACTTAAATCAAAATAACATTTTGCCATAGAATATAAGAATCGAACGATTCCCTTAATTAACAAAGACTGTTATATATTTACACATAATTTATTTTCTAGAACCTAGTGGAGTGTGTATGGAACATTATAAAGAAAGATTTCATAAAGAAAACTCATTAGTGTTTAAAATCGCGGCGTATACTACCTCGTAATCTCGTTCCACTTATACGTGACACCCGCTGTTTGTCCTTGTTTAGCACATATACGATTATTATGGCGTATCACTTCTCTCCAACAGTGAATGCGAATATCATAAATATTTTATATCAATTTCTATTACATTTTCTGGGTTTTTCAATGATCGGGCTGCTTCTTGGAATAAACGTTTTATTAGATATTTACGTACTTCTAAATACTTATGACTAACACTCAAGAGAATTCTTTATTCAAAATAAATTTCTGTATTCCACAGAGCAATTAATTTAAACTTTAATTGCTTTTTAATGCAAAAGGGGTTGCATTTTACAGAAATATTTGCTTTTATGGCAAATTGTGTTTCAGTACACAAAATTAATATTAAAATTGCTGTTTTTAAATACACATTGATTGTAATTTTTATCCTAAATGCGTAAAGCTAGTACTATTCTATGCTATTTACAGCAAATGAAAGGCATTTTTATCAAAATGTATTGATAGTTCATGAGCGAAAATAAATGGCTTTGTATTTATCTTAAAATGATTAATATGCATTGGCATATAAATGCGATTTACGGTATCTTACAATTAATTATTTTTACGTATACAACTTACGTTACTTGCTATGTATTTACAAATTGCACATTACATACAGGGTGATTATTTATAAATAAGAAACTTTGTTTTCCGCTTGAACATCAATGAATAAAAGTACGCTTGTAGTAAACAGGCGTAACCATAAATTTACGATAGTTTTCGTTTTTTCAGAATCTTTTTATATTTTGGTAAAATTTATTTGTAGAATAACCTCTCTTGACCCCATATCACGTCAATATGTATATATATATATATATATATTTAAACACACAAATATATATATATATATATATGTGTACGGAAAGATCGTTTTCAACATCGATTCAGTATTAATTTGTGGGCAGGTATAGTTGCTGGAGCATTTGGTCGGACTATTTGAATTACCAGCCAAATGCGCAACATTATTTTCAATTCCTTCAGCACCAATTGACAAATTTTCTGAACGATGTAGTGAAGGTGGAAGGGGGAAAGGGGAAAGGGGAAGGGGGAAGGGGAAGTGGAAGGTAGAAGGTAAAAGGTAAAAGCTGAAAGGTGAAAGGTGGAAGGTGGAAGGTGGAAGGTGGAAGGTGAAAGGTAGAAGGTGGAAGATGGAAGATGGAAGGTAGAAGGTAGAAGGTGGAAGGTGGAAGGTGGAAGGTGGAAGGTGGAAGGTGGAAGGTGGAAGGTGGAAGGTGGAAGGTGGAAGGTGGAAGGTGGAAGGTGGAAGGTGGAAGGTGGAAGGTGGAAGGTGGAAAGTGGAAGGTGGAAGGTGGAAGGTGGAAGGTAGAAGGTGGAAGGTGGAAGGTGGAAGGTGGAAGGTGGAAAGTGAAAGATGGAAGGTGAAAGATGGAAGGTGGAAGGTGGAAGGTGGAAAGTGAAAGGTGGGAGGTGGAAGGTGGAAGGTGGAAGGAAGAAGGTGGAAAGTGTAAAGTGGAAGATGGAAGGTGGAAGGTGGAAGGTGGAAGGTGGAAGGTGGAAGGTGGAAAGTGGAAGGTGGAAAGTAGAAGGTGGAAATGGGAAGGGAAAAGGGGGAATATGGAACGTGGAAGGTGGAAGGTGAAAGGTGAAAGGTGAAAGGTGGCAGGTGGAATGTGGAATGTGGAAGGTGGAAGGTGGAAGGTGGAAGGTGGAAGTTGAAAGGTGGAAGGTGGAAGGTGGAAGGTGGAAGGTGGAAGGTGGAAGGTGGAAGGTAGAAGGTGGAAGGTGGAAGGTGGAAGGTGGAAGGTGGAAGGTGGAAGGTGGAAGGTGGAAGGTGGAAGGTCGGAAGGCGGAAGGCGGAAGGCGGAAGGCGGAAGGTGGAAGGTGGAAGGTGGAAGGTGGAAGGTGGAAGGTGGAAGGTAGAAGGTGGAAGGCGGGAGGTGGAAGTCGGAAGGTGGAAGGTGGAAGGTGGAAGGTGGAAAATGGACTGTGAAAGGTGGAAGGTAGAAGGTGAAAGGTGGAAAGTGGAAGGTGGAAGGTGGAAGGTGGAAGGTGGAAGGCGGAAGGCGGAAAGTGGAACGTGGTAAGTGGAAAGTGCAAAGTGGAAAGTGGAAAGTGGAAAGTGGAAGGTGGAAAGTGGGAAGTGAAATGTGGAAGGTGAAAGGTGGTAGGGAGAAGGCGTGCGGCGGTTGGAGCAGATTCGGCCATTTTAACTTACTTATTTAAGCCGACACTTACGAACTGTGCAACTATGCAGGCCACAAGGAACTAGAAAAAATTAATTTTAAATCACCATTATATTGAATGGCATACGAGGAGGCAGAGAACTGAAGGCAATGTAAAGAAAAATTAAGTGTTGGTTGTAAAGATCTTAATTTACCTGAGCATTAAGTTTCCTCTAACTACATGTTTATAAACAAAATCTTAGTATCATATAGCATCAAATTCAAATGTAGTTTAATAATAGTTTAAGCGGTTTTCTTTTATATTATAATGTGTTTAAATTAATTTTTAATTATAACATTTTCCCCATTTTAATCAACTGCAATAAATTCAAAGATATGCATAAATTATTACTCAATAATTATACAGTTTACAATTTATTTTTATCACAGTACCTGATTTGTCAACAAAAAAAAATTACTAATAATGTTTGTTGGATCTATATTTGCAGCATCAATAGCATACATCGACTGCCTATAGAAGTAACTAAAATCTCAGAAATTGTTAGTGTACAACAAAATCACAATCTCTGACCATAAGCAAGACCTAATTCCTAGATTACTAGTATTTATTCGTCAGTTGTGGGTGCTACGCTGGAAGTAAACGCAGTAACATAATAAAAAGGCTAATATTGTGATACCCTACGGCTGTGATAGAAATTTCGGAATAAGGAGGATTAAAACCCGTAAGGTTAAAAATCCTCATCTTTATAAGCTAAATATCTTTTCATGCGAATAAACCAATCATCAAAGCACGCTTTTCATTTTAATGGACGGTATACTAAATATTTCGTTTCAGCACGCTTCTGCAGATCATCTGGTGTGGAAAATCCTTGGCAACAAAGTCAATTTTATATTTTTAGTAACATGAAGAAGTCGCTAGGACTTACGTCAGGATTATGCGGTCGATGGAATTAAATCTACAATTTGTCTAGATCTCGTTTTTGTTATCCCGAGTGAAAGTTTACATGATCCTAATACAGAATTATGTGAAGTTTTCCATTTCTATTTAGTATTTCGCAAACGATAAGTTGTTAAAAATAAATGTATAATATAGTTCTGCATTCTCAGTTGTACGATCTTTTAAAAGAATAATCGCTACATATCAGAAAAAAACTAACAGCCGTTCTCTTGGAAACACTACAGCAACAAGTAACCTTTGTGCATTTTGTTACCTTGAAATACCCACTCAGCTTCTGGCGGTTACCCACAATATGTGTTAAAATGTGCTACTTATATGAACAAATAAACATGTGCTGTTACCAACAATATGCACGTGTGTAAGAAAAACTAGAAAATTAAGGGAAACAAAATTAATGCGCACTTGCTTAAATTTACGCAGTTTACTGTATTCTATAATCGACTACCGTTGTGAGGTCCAAAAATTGACAAAGGATAATTTGGCGAAGTTATTGGAAAATCTTAGAGGTAGAAACTTGAGGTATCTGGGATCAATGTATGTTGTTGATGGATCCCGGATAGCACCCACGTACTTGGCCGTGGCTTCCGTAGTAGGTGTTGGATGCGTTTGTTGTCCACCACTTCGTTAGATTCCCCTGGAAATGGAACCGTGTCCTACTGCTGATACTAGAAATAGCTATTTTTATGGGATGTGTGATTTTATGTAGCCCTTGCAGCCGCTAAAAGAGTTCTTAAAGCTTGGCTCGTTTTAATTCGCTGTGCATTATAGATTTCCTAAGTTATAGTGGTCTCAGTGATACTCACAAACCGTTAAACGTTTAATGCCTTTACGGTCTGTTGGTTAAGCGCAACAATTTAAGCTTTTCAGTCCCCGCTGATTTACTGGTCAAGGTAAAGGAATCGACCGACTGCTTAAAACAAAGGCTGAGAATTACTATGCCTTCTCCTTATATACCCACAGAATGTAATAAGTGGTTTTACAATATCGGCAGGTTGACACACAAATTCGTACTGAGCATAGAATTTAAAAATAAGATAGAAATGAAGTTCGATCATAAGATGGCGCAGTTAGTAACAGCTCACAGGTTCTAAAAGCCCACCTGCGAAGATTCAGAATGACCGAGTACGACCGCTGCGACTGTGGCGAAGCTTTAGAAAGCGCTGAGAACTTGTAGTTTGACTGCTCGATCGAGAGGGGAACAAAGGGTTGGCGGATAGAAAACTAGCTACAGAGAAGTTAGAATGGCCCAAGAAGTTAAAAGAAGTTCAGGTGGTGGTTGACAAAAAGGGTTTTGGATAGCCTTGAAAGAGTTTACGATAAGTGTCCCGAGACTGGACCTCAAGAATTGGCTGTAAATAAAGGGCGGGAGGCTGAAATTTGGAGTAAGAGGTAGTATAGTTTAGATTTGACATAAATTTATTTTGCGACACGATATAATTTAATTTACAAAATTCAAGGAACAAAAAAAATATGTACAAAAAAAACAAAATCCAAAAAAAAAGAACAAAACACCCATATATCTAAATATGCACGCTAAATTTCACAGTAAATCCATCACCGTCTTATCTAAAACGCGTGGAACAAAACACCGGGAATCAAATCAAAACTTTAGATTAAATCAGATACTTCAATTAACTTAAGCCGTCCAAATAAATCAATTAAACTAGAAAAATAAAATATAGCCAAACCGCCCATCCACTCAGGACTTCTTAACACTGATAGTGATTGTTATCCCCCAGGATATGTAGTATATGCCCACCAGAACTTTAACAGTGCATACCTATTGTTGCGTTAACTTTTTGAAATAGGCAATTCTGCATTAAATTGCAACTATCTTAATTAAAAACGCTAATCTAAACCCATTTTATGTTATTCTCAGATTATACAAGTTTAACAAATACCTATTAAACAGTCCTGTATAAAATATAAAAATCTCCCTCAGTACGTGTAATATATTCTAAGACAATTTACAACTTCTTTGAAATGTTTCTGGGCGTTAAACAGCTTGAAGCTCGCTTTAGAAATTCCTTGTAACACATTCTAATTTGCCGTTAGTTATTTTCAATAGTTATTTGTTGAAAGTAGCAAATGTTTTGCTTCTAATAGGTTCCTTGTAAAGCTTTTCGCTCATTAAATACTTTAATTGGGTTGTTTTCTTGTTCGGTTAATATAAAATTCTGTTTTGTTATTTGCATGCGTTTGAGCTCGTTCAAGTTATATGGGTAATAAAATCGTTCCTCCTAATTAAGTCATTCCGGATATCGTTGTAGCGTGAATCGATAATAATACAAACCTTTATTCTTTCCTAAAAGTTAAGCAAATGGCGGTCTTTGGCCGTGGCGTCGCCGTGGATCAATGTAGTAAGCGTAAGACTACGGATCCCAAGGTCCTGGGTTCAAATCCGACACGGTCGACTGCTTGAAAAATGACAGGTGAGCATTTTTCACAAAAATTACGCCCTCGTTCGGATGAGAGGTTAAATGGAGGTCCCGTGTGTGAGTGTTGTCACGCACGTTAAAGATCCATACCTTGCCTGGAACGGCAAGGGTTCGGCAAAATTCTAAATTTCCAGGCAACAAAAAACTCGCCTCCTGGCCAATGTAGTACCTTCGGGTGGAGCATTGGAAATGTAAATGAACGGTCTTTGGCCGTGTAGGCGGCTCTGTGGCGTAGTTAATATGCGTGTGACTACTACGCCCATGGTCCCGGGTTTGAATTTCGACAGGGTCCGCTTGAAAAAATGTTTGACGAGCATTTTTCACAAAAATACGCCTTCGTTCGAATGAGAGGTAAAATTGAGCTCCCGTGTGTGAGTGTTGTCACGCACGTTAAAGATCCCTACCTTGCTTGGAACAGCAAGGGTTGGGCAAAATTCAAAATTTTCTAGATAAAAAAATTCGTTTTCTAGCCAATGTAGTACCTTCGGGTGGAGCATTGGAAAATCAACTGTACGGTCTTTGGCCATGTGCCTGGTTGTATGAATCGCTTAATGTTTTAAAATATATTCTGCCTTCGCATGCGAACAACGAAATTCAATGAAGTTAATTATCGTATTTTGCTTTCGTTATTTCTTGCATTCTAGGAATGATTCGTCGTCGTCTGGAATATATATTTTTGCTTGCTTTCGAGAATATTTAGCATTTTATTGCTGGAAATAGTTGTATGTTATTTCTTCCATGGTTTTGAAGTTCTATAAATAAAAGTCCAACTTCGAAGGTGCGCTATTATTTATTTCATCTTTTTACTTATTTCGTCGCTCTTACTTATATAATTCTTCTGTTATACAACGTCCTTTGAGGGTTGTAAAATCGTGCTTTTAAAACGCGTATTGTGTTAGTGTAGTTAAGTGGGTGGTCCCAGCATCCTGCCCTAGACAAATGCAGACGCATTTCCTCATCTTATGATGGTACCAAAGCAAAGATAGCTTAAGGTACAGTGAATGTTTCTGTTTGCTTTATTTGTGTAGCTGTTTTGAAAGATAGACATTTTTCTTTTTGGTTGCTTCCGCAAGGAATTACAGACTGTACGTTACCAAATGCACGCTTATAACACGAACAAATATATGCATTACATTTAAAGCTTACGCTAGAGCACTTACTAGTGTTTACTTTCCTGTATAAATTAATTTTAACATCAACAATTTGCTGTTTAAAATTTTAATGCTTCGTTCTTAAATTTTACGAGGTGCACGTCCTAAAGCAGATGTTACTGTATTATTTTTTTATTTTTCGTACAAATTTAGGACTGGCAAATGTTGTAAGTATTCTTGTATTATTCTCAAGGTGTAGTGCCCAATCCTAGCTAGCGCTCTAGTATTCTTGAAGTCGATGTTGTGACCTGTAGTGCTGAAGTACTGAGCTAGCGATGAGGTGTTTATGTTCTTCTTTATTGTTTTTTATATTTTTCCTCCCTAACACTAATTCTTCTGTTTGTCTGCCCAATGTAAGATTTGCTGCAGCCTGAGTATAATATTTCGTAGACTCCTTGGTCTTCTAATGGGATCTGATTTTTGGGATTACTTAAGATTGCACCGATTTTTCTATAAGTGTTGAATGTGTCAGTTATTTTGTATTTTCGTAAAACCCTACTGATTCTCTCTGTTGTCCCTTTAATGAATGGTAAGTATTCTGTAGTTAGCAGTGACTCCAGCTCTGGTTTAGGTTTTCTGGCTGATAATGACTTTCAAATGGTTTGGTGTGAGTATTCATTCTTCTGGAGTGCGTTTCGTAACTTTCGTTTTTCCTTTTGTTTATTTGTGTCGTCTGATAGTTTCTGGGACCGTGTAACTAAAGTATCTATCCGGGTGTGTTCGTTTTCCTTTTTCTTCACTAGTACATCAAGAAACGATAATTGGTTATTCTCTTCTACTTCCACGGTAAACTTTATTTTTGGATGTATACTCTTAAGGTGTTCTAGGAAACCATTGAATTATTCTCTTCCACGTGTCCAGACCACAAACGTGTCGTCAACATATCTTAGTCATAATTTTAGTTTATATACAGCTGTTTGTAATGCACGCACATCAGTATCTTCCATAAATAAATTAGCAATCACTGGTGATAATGGTGATCGGACATGTGCTCCTTTAACTTGCCTGTAGCGTAGTTTGTTGAAAGTAAAATATGTGTTGCTGAGACAATTCTGTGTTAAGTAGATGATATGTTCTTCAATGTTGTACTTTTCTTTCAAAAGTATGAGCGTGTCCTCTATCTGTACGTCGGTAAACAATGATACCAGATCAAAGTTCACTAGTAGATGTTGCGTTTGAACCCTTTCAGTACTCAGTAGTTGTATAAAATGTTCAACATTCCCAACGCACGAAGCTGCCATTTCAACAAGTGGATGTAGGTGTTTGGTTAAGTTTTTTTGCTAGTGACTGTAAGGCCGACCCTATAGAACTCACGATTGGTCGTAGCGGAACTCCATCTTAGTGAATTTTGGAAAGACTATATAGTTTTGAGCACCTTGATAATTTTTCTCGCGAAATTAGTTGTTCTTGTTTCACCTTGTCGATAGGATTTTACTTGATTTTTATTCTTGTGGTGTTTTCCAGATGTGTTGTTGAATCGGTGTTGATAGGCTGGTATGGATTGGTATAAGACCACAAGAATAAAAATCAAGAAAGGTCCTATATACAAGGTGGAACAAGAAAAACTGGTTTCACAAGAAAAATCATTAAGGTGTTACGATCAATCGTGAGTTTTATAGGATCTGCCTTAGAGCCACTAACAAACTACTTAGCCAAACACTTACAACCACTTGTTAAATTGCAGCTTCATACTTTAAAAATGCTGAACATTTTATCCAACTACTGAGTACCGAAAGAGTTCAACATCTACTAGTGAGTTTTGATGTGTTATCAGTAGATGCAGAACACCAATTCTGGGACAAACTCCACATTCGTCCACATCACTCCACATCCCTCCACATCACTCCACATCCCTCCCCATCACTCCACATCAGTCCACATTCCTCCACATCCTTCCACATCACTACCCATTACACCACAACCCTCCACACCACTCTCACCCCACATCACTCCACATCACTAAATATCCCTCCACATTCATCCACATCTCTCCATCATCCACATCACTCCACACCACTCTACATCACTCCAATCCCTCCACATCAATCCACATCCCTCCACCAACCTCCACATTCCTCCACACATCTTCACATTACTCTACACACCTCCACAACACTCCACCTCCACATTCTTCCACCTACACCACCACTTACAGAACAAAAGTTTATTCGAAGCGGAATTGGAAATTGTGGTGTCCACATACAAAGTAAGTACCTCAATATCTACACTATCGAGTCATTCAAAATTATTACTAGCTCATATTATTGCTTAATGCACAGATTCTTTTTTAATTTAAAGATTAACTTAAAAGTGCTACCACCTTAAAATTAAGAGTAAAAACAAGATAATTTAATACATTTATTAAAAATATTTGCTGATGTTGACGATACAAATAAGTAAAACAAACTTTATCAAGAAATATTATATTTTATTAAAATATGTACATGTATTGATAACATCTATAAACTGCTGTGATAACCAGAGTCTGTTGAATCTGGGATAGCAAAATATCTAAACATTTGCGTAAGCGATCGCCTCGCAATCGCATTTTCTACGTACTGGATGAGGTGCTACTTAATAATTCGCAACACTGTCAAATAATTTAAATTGTTGCAATCATTAAACAAAGAAATATTCGCACGGCTCTCTCCCTCTAATAACGTTTGAACCCTTTCCTCGTTCGTCGTATTTTCAATTACATTTTTTATAACATCTACAAATTTTTCGTAAAATTCTGGAAAGTTTCTACACCTCAACATATTAATTCTCGCAAATTTAATACCTCCATGCATTCGTACTCAAGTAACACAATAACATTTCGGTCTTTCGTAATTTTCATATTATATAAATTTTCTTTTTGAAATTTATTCGCCACCCACTTGTATTGGATGTTTCGGCAATCAGCTTCAATTTGAATTCACGATCCAGCTGTAATTCTAAACATCTCCACCAGATAAACCATTCAATCTTACGTTTGCTGCTACTTGGATAAATTGTATGATTCTAAATTTCCAATTAAAAATTGCAAAACTATCTCCATTTAAAGTAGTCAATTTTTATAGCATAATTTTGGCACATTCTACTATTTCAAATAATTTGTACGACTGGTTGCAGACTACCGTATAAATCAAAACCAACTTCCACGTTATGGTGGTGAAAATTTGATGTAAATTTACCTAGCGCATAGGTGTTCCTGCCTACTAGTTTTTCGAGACCTAATGGCACTCGTACATCACTTGTAGCATCAATACCAGAAAAATCCATCTTTAACTTGTAATTTTGATCAACTCGACGATACTTTGACAACTAATGCTTTAGAACATGATTCCCTTGTTTTTTATGCTGGCGGTCAAGCACGCGCAGTTCCTGTTAATTGGTGTTATATGCAAGTCTTGACGAGGAAAGTGACGCTTATATTTGTCTTTTAGGGTGTTTTACCTGTTTGTATTTAAATACAGCTTTTCTTATAGATTAACTTACGTCTTACTTTTGAATATGAAAAACTTTAGGGTATGAGTGTAGAGAAACACCTTACAGATTTTATCTTGAATTATGTAGGAGCATTAATTTGAGAAACACCAAATTTGTAGCATTCCAATTTATAAACTTGTAAACACCTAATCCGTTTTTCCTTATTTGCATTTTTGTTCTACTTTGTGTACATTTTCCAGTTATAATTTTTTCTCAGCTACCCGAATCTGAAAAAATTTTTAAATCGGACCGAACCCCTAACCGGCAACGCTATTTTTAGGATTTTTTACCGAAAAATTACTCTTAACGATATTTTTAACATAACTCCGTCGTGTGAGATATCAATTGTTTTTTCCTCAACTTCTCAAATCTTTTGGAATTTTGGAAATCAAACCACCCCTTACGAATTTACTGATTAACCTTTTACATACCATACGGTGTTCATCTTTAATCTACTTCTAAACAGCATTGCTCTGTCTTTTGTGATAAACCCATCGTGGAACCTATCAAATTAATATAGAATTTCCTGGTGAATCGAAATTTGTCTAAAATGTTTAAATCGTAGCACTGGCTTAGCCCACTAACACTATTATTTAGAATTTTGCCAATACAAATTGTTAGCAGTACTTTATAGACAGTACCATTCTTCAACCCATTAGATTATATCAGAATTCTTCAAAAGAATTATGGTGGTCACAACGAAACATATGCACGCTTGTAATTTTCCTATATGATAAACATATTGTGTTTCAATTTATTCCATCAAATTTCTTGAAACCTTTTTTAATTATTACAATTTTAAAATTAACCGCAACAAAGACCCGCATACTGTTTTAATATTCAAAAACACAACAGCAACACACTCCTGCTTTTTTTTATATAGATTTAGCTCAATAATAGAGTAAAACTCAAAAAATATTTATTAATATCCTGGATAGTAGAAATTTTCGTATTTATTACTACCGTGCATATAATTAAACCAAAAGTTTCCAATTGTGCGCCGTTCTAGTTAATAAGTAGATCGATTTTCAATTAGTAGTAAAACATTAAGACGTATTTTCTGGATATTATATAATCATATAATGAACATTAAGGTTTTGAAGGTATATTCCCTCAATGTCGACTATCTTCACCCATCTAAGACGTTCCTAAATAAATTAGGTAAAAGTAAACACCATTGCTCATGCATTCTATACTAAATAACGTTTAATCTATTAGTTTTAAATTATAGGGTTTCCGACAATGTTGGACAATAGCTGAAAACACGCATTTTATTAATTGGATTTAAATTAGGCGAGTGTAAGGACAACATAAATACGGGGAAAATGATACTAAAAGTACATTTTGAATCTATTTTTGAAAAATGTAAAGTCGTTCAAAGTGTAATAGTGTTGCAGAATTTTCCACGTTTGAAATTTCGGGGTAAGTGCAACATTTTTAAAACTTGTGTGTTTAAACTGCCATTTTCTATTGTTATTCAGCAACTTTACCTGCAAGACACCTTTTACATTGTCCGCTTAAGGTTAACGCTATAACATTATTGCTCAGACTTTCATTAAGTCAACGTTCTAATAATATATTTTTCGAAATGTTCACTGTGTGAGGACTATCGACAAAGAAAAGTAAGTCTTAGTTTGAATTTTAACCTGAAAACTTGGAAGAAATTATCATTTACACGTACAATTCAAAAATTCTTAATCATTAATTTTTCTAGAATGAATATTTTAAGTATCTCATGCAGCGTGTGTGAAAGCGTTTTTACTGTAGGTGACGACGTAAACAAACACAACGAGAAGCACATCGAAATGGCTTATTTCCAGGAGGAACTAAAAATCACAGACGATGAGTGAGAGCAAATTAAAGATTTGAAAAAACAGTCAACCGCAGCGCATGAAGAATGTATAAACGCAGAAATTTAGTCAGAGCATACCAAGATGCTATTTGAAAAACCTTACGCCATAACAAAATCTTCTTCCAAAATCATAATTGTAGGACCGAACCCGTTCGACAACTATAAAATAACTTTTAGACTTGTTGAAATTTTGCAGACGGTACTTGATGTATCCCTTCAAGTATTTAGGAAGTTTATATCAAATCTTCCATATATTATACGCACTATGGAAGTTGGTGTGCAAAATCAGATATGCAAATTTGACAACTTCCTTTTTTTTTAAATAAAAATTGTATAGTGAAGATGGTGACATTTGATGAGGATTATATGTTATTTACCAAAGGAACTTTAGAACACTTTTTAGGGATATCTCAGGTCGTTCTTAACTAAGCTAATACATTAAGAAAACTAACAGAAAACGGTGTTCCTAATATTGATCTGTTTCTGTTAGATATAGTAATGGAAATGTATAATAGAAATGATGTTTTACAGAATATCGCACATGATATAATTAAAAACAAATACAGTAATAGTGATATTGAGATCATGTTATACGAATGTATAAAGAACCTATCCGAGATCGTTTAAAAGCAGTGTTTGTAGATAAGTTGAGTAAATGAAAGAGTACAATAGGTTTCTATTCCACGCATTTGCGAGCAATGTTTAAATTTTAAACTAAAGATTTTAGAGAAATTTCTGTTATTATAATCCTGCATATTACGGTTTATTCTTTTATACTTTTCTAAATTGTTGTACTTTAACTACAGATATTAATAGCGGTAAATAAAATTATGTTACAGTTTTAAATAAAACTATTCTGACTAATAATTTTGTAAAACGTCGATAGCACCCTCTTAATAAATACACATCTTTGCTATAATTCTTTAAGAATTTAGAAACCCATTTCAGTTATGTGGACTTTTGAACAATTAAACAATTCTAGTATACTCTATATTTTATAACATAAATAAGCTAATATGTACAAAAATAATTTCTAAATTTACATCATTCATTTCTTATGATAATAGTTGAGGTGGTTCTGTTCGTTTTCGATATACTTGTTTACTATAAACAGAGGTATAAAATCACATACTTCACGCAATTTTCTCTGCTGTTGGAGCACACTTTGACGTAATCTGGCCACTAACCAACTCCCTCGAATACAGACATCTTCGTTTACTGCAGTAGAACTCATTATCATAACAATTGAAGCATACAGGCTGATTGTTTGCGTTTAAGAAATGATGATACAATACCTGATACGAATAGTATTAACAAACGATGGACATTGGAATATGTAAAGAAAAACTAGCTTTCCATCGGTTTAGCGTTCTCGAAGTATGATCATTGTCATAGCCGGATTTTACAGACAGGTACCGATATAGCATCCATAGTATATACGTTTTTACATTAAAGCTTACAGGTTAGTATATATTCCATCTGAATATCTGCCAGTAGTTTTATAAACTCCATGTCCTCGATTATTTCCATAAAATCATACAAATTCTCGGGCAATACTGACACAGCAGTACAGCACTGTATTCCTCGTATGACTGACACATAAGACATTTTTCTCCTTCTATCGAAAACCGTTGCCCGCATTCAGCTTTTTTTACTCGTAAAGCTTTGCGAAATCTTGAAGAACCTTCCCAAAGTTTTTATACATATTTGTTTAATCGTTTCTTTAAACTTTACAATCGACAAATGATAATTTCTGCGCGAAGTCCTTTTATATGAGCTACTTTTATTCGGATATGACCCGATTGTGCTCGATTTGTGTGCACGCACAAAACAACAGGTAGGGAATGAATCCTCTGAACTAATTTATTACATTTCTCAGGAAAATGCTAAAGACTTTAAAAATAATTATAACTCTTGTTAGACCTCTAGTGCCGGGATAAACGCTATCATTTAAGGTTATGTCACTGTTTTCTGGATTAATTTCCTACACACCCTTTTCCCAAACTACGTGTATTAGATTGGCGATTATACTTTACTCCATAAACTGATTTGTCTATATTTTCATCTTGATCTCGCGTCAACACATCCGTTTTTCTGCTGTCAGTTATTGTAATTTTCTTTCGTCGGTAAAGCTTTTACGCTGTGATATCCTCTTAGAAAGTGATAAATAATTCAAATTTTGTCTGATACAAGCCTATCAAAGTTAACGTCAAGTTTTACCTTTTTAAAGCATATTTGCAACTGTAAATATCCGATTTTAAAGAACGCCGATGATATGGTGAACGTAAATTAACAATCAACAATTACTATACTCATACTCAATAGTTAATGCGTTACTTTGGTAGTAACAAATTAATCAAAAATTGCATCGCTCAATAGCGTCTTACATATTGCAGTGTCAGCTTTAGTCAGTAGCTGTAGTTAACATTTGCAAGCAAACGTATGTAAACCAAATGTATGAGACCTATGACTGATGGAACTAATTTAAATCTGCTTGCAAAGACATGGTGATATGCAAAACAGAATTAACTATTGATTAGCTGTGCATTAATAATAATATTTTTGAATTAAACAATTGTACAATTATGTTGTGTAATTTTCGATTTGCTTTGTATTTGATAAGTGAAAACAATGACACCTTTCAGTTGAATCAACGAAACAACCAGTGGAAAACTCAAATGTTCAATCAGTTGCAGAAGTTGAGTATAATCGTAGAAGTGAATTTTTTAAAAATCACAATGAATATAGTATTACTCTAATTAATTACAACAATCATATCGGTATCGTCAGACACATTTAAAATATCATAATCGAGAGACCTTACGTCCTCTTTGAAGATTGTCACTGTTGTTGTTAATAGACGTAGTGGAGCTCATTCCCCATGCTCACCCACGTTGCTTTAACTTATATGATTTGTTAATTAATTACCTCGACTAAATTACCACTGTTAAGGTTGTTTTGGGTTACTTTCTTTTTATATAGTTCTTCCTTGCTACATATCTCAAGCTTTGATAAAAGACAGCTACTTTGTCTCAAGGTTTTTATGTTATACTATATTGCGTATTGCTTATGCAAAAAAAGCACCGCGAAAGATAAAAAATAAGCTACATGTAAATAAATATCGGAATACCAAACTGCCGTTATCAAACATAAAATTATTTGCTTTCGATGAATCCCATTAGTCTCATAAATCCTTTCCGCTCCTATTTCTCTACGTTCAAACAACAAAGCGAATTGGACGCAAAACCCGATCAGGTGTGCATAGAGCTTTATAAAAGTATTTGAATAACCACATCCGTAAACTACGTATACAAGCTTTGTCGTGTAATTCCAATTATTAAATATGAAAGTTTGTTCCCTTTTATTACACCTACTAAAGAAATAGATCGAAAACTTGAGTAGATGGTGTTCAAAGTACCGTTAAGCATTGTCTGATAATACTATTGCTTGTGGCAAGCTGGTTTACGTGCTCATCCTTGATTTTAATAACTTTTAAACTTAATGCCCGACTGAACCTGAATTTAGAAAGATGAACGGTATAAGTTGTGTAAACGAATAAGAGGCTTAACAACTAAATATTAGAGCACTATGGGCACATTTTACCGAGCCTAAAATAGATAAAACTTTTTAAAAAGCGTGCCTTGCAAAGAGTGCCTTAAAGTTGTTTTCGGGAAATTTTCCGAGTAAATTAGGCCCGCGGTTAAGTAGAGATGGAAGAACAATGGCCAAGGCAATTTAGAAAACCCAGGAAGAGAATATGACCAGTTGGGATTAGGTCATAAGTGGCATTAGTATGTGGGGGAATTTATTTTATAAAATTCGGGCGCCACCTAACCAAGCAAGGAATTATAGAAAAGGCTTAGAGCCCCTTACAACAATTGAAGAAATAATACGAAAATTATTTAGTATTCACAAGCAAAAAGAAATATTAAAATATCTTTTAAAATTTTAAAAATCTCTATCGGTACACAATTTTGCATAAAACTGGTTCTCAATCTAAATTAGCGGTAACATACCGTCAAAAATCTGCGCTTAATTACAAGGAATATAAACAGAGAATAAACTATTTAACAAAAAGATCAACAAGTCGAAAATTTAAATAAAGTTAGCAGATACCTGGAGACCTTTATATTCTTCAATGCGGATTAATATCAAGCTAAATTTATTCCTTACCTTAACTCGATACCTACTAAAACGTCAAATCTCCGAGGATACTAATGTGTCCTAAATTCCTATTTGTAAAGTAAATCATAGACAAGGAAGAGGAAGACAAGCAACATTTAATAATCAATAAATTATCACAAGCAAAAAATAATCATACTAACATTTTCAAAATAAAAAGTAAAGATGATAGCAATTTCATATCAATATTAATAATTAAGGCGTAATCAAAGTAAATCTTGCAAACATTATTCAGTTTTCTTTGAAAGAGCTTAAATAATTTTATATCTCATAGAGTGACAAAGTTTTTCTATACGACGTGCGCACTTTGTTTATAAAAATTTAAACACAGCAGAAAGTTACTTTAATGTATTAAAGCGTCGGTATTGATTAGTTTCCATAATAAAAATTTAAAATATCATGCTTAAGTGGAATAATTTTGAATAAGATGACACTTGATAAAAAAAAGTTAACAAAGTTACTGGGTTTTATTTCAACAAAATCTAGAAGAACTAAATCACTTTCCAAATCACTATAAACTTTAAATCGTAGATGGAATGTTTTTAATACCAATATAAGAATTTATTTACATACCTGCAGCAGTGAGATACAATTATGCACTTCGTTCACAGAGACATAACTGATCTGACGTAAATACCATTTGGTCTTAACCTAGGAAGCTATGAGCAACCGTTATCGAACACATGCATTTTTTATAAGTGTTAACATTCCTTTAAAAGCTTTTTAGTTCGAAACAAAACGGCCTCCATCCGTTTACTTGTATAAATCATCAAAGCGAAGCCACGACATAATTTACGACAACAAAACATTTCGATATTAAAATTTATGCTCGTAAGACTGTAAAAGCTGGTAAAAATTGTACGGTCGCATAAGTTGCACTAAAAGTTTTGTACGGAAATAGTAACAAAGGATGTGCGAACTCAAGGATTCTATAAGATTTCTGAAGGTTAAAATAGCACAAAAGTTGTAGAAGTTTTTAAGAGTTATAGAAAGCTGTATAATATCTAATATATATATATATATATATATATATATATATATATATATATATATATATGTAGTAGGGTAATGCCGGTTTGACTTCAAAACGGTGTACGCGTATGTTTTTCCATGTAACATACGCGTGCACCGTTTTGAATCCAGACCGGCCTTATATACTTTCAATGTACGTGTGGACACGTTTTGAAGTCAGACCGGCTTTATATTACTTTCAATAAAACATACGTGTGTGAATTCAAAACACACGTATGCTACGTTGAAAAAGTAAGTGCAGAGAAAATGTGAAGCTGTTTTGAATTCGGTTTTCTAGCGAGAAGTTATAAAGTAGGTCAGATGCAAAATATCGCATTCAAGTCAATTGTGTTTAATTAAAGTGGATTCTGATTTATGTTTTTTACTTTTGTTTAGAGGCTGCAAATACACATAGGCCGGTTTGACTTCAAAGTGTGCCCAACCTTAGGAAAAGCAGCGGTGGTAATCAAGGTCAATCCTATCTAATATAAGTGAAAAATCTTCGACTAGCAATCATAACAACATAAATTAGTTACCGGAGTGTTGTGTAAGATAAAATTCTGTAAGAAGCCGCCCAATCATCGCCTTTGATGATGGTTCAAAGTAATTAAATGCAATATGGATTTTAATATTTTTAATAAAACCACATATCGCAAACCTTATGTAAATTCAAAAGATATTGTAGTGAATAAGAGGTTTGAAGTTTTGAAAGTGGAAACTGTCAAGACAAAATATGGAAAAGAATATTAGTGGAAACAGAAGAGTTCAAAAGTATATTGCCATTGAGATATTTTGAATACCTTCAATCACATGGAGTGAAACTATTAAATGAAAGTATTGGCTCGCACAAACACGTATACATAACTAGTAAGGGATCGATCAGTCTAACTGTCAACATAGAATTTTCAGAATAATGTCACTATTCTAAGAAATTAGTTTATTATAATAATAATATACATCTTGTTCTTTATTGTTTATTTTATTATAACACATCTAAGTCCATTGTATAAAGAATGCTGTATTTAATTAAAGTGGGTTCTGATTTATGTGTGTTTTACTTTGAGGTTACTACCTTGTTTAGAGAAAGTATTGTTTCAAAAGCGAAACTTTTATAAAATACTTTTATTTACAAATTGTTGAATATTTTGGTCTAACTATTTACAGTTAAAGTCTAACTATTTATAAATGAAAAAGTATTTATTAACTCCCGTTCTTGAAGTATCTGCTGCTCCCTTGCAGCCAGTTCCTCTCTTTTTTGCTTTATTATTTCTAGTTCCAAATCTAGACGACGCAGTAGCTTCTCTCCACGCTTTTTAAATGCATTAAGCAACTCTACTGTGTCATATTCGTAGGATTTGTCATCTTCACAGCAAACAGCCATATTTGGTCCTGCACATAAATTTTTCATAGCCAACATGTTTTTGCCGGATCTGTGAGCATAACATAACAGATTATTATAGGTTCCCCTTTTCTTTTGTATACTACCTGATGTTTCTGAGAGGATCAGAATGTGCCAACGATCCAACGATAGCCTCAGAATTTCCAGAAAGGTTTTTTGATCCTAATCTAATGTAACTTATAAATTAGTAGTGTTTGCATAAACATAATTATATTCCAACGAACATGTATGGTTCTGCGTTACTATGACGTTGATCATTGGTACATCTAATTTCGAGTAGAGGAACTGGCTGCGGTGGAACAACAATAACAGGAGCGGCAGACTCGGACATTTCATTGCTCCTAAAACGCGCAAATCTATCAATATTAAAACACATGTATAAATGTAAAAAAGCACTTACCGTGATATATCTATTACGTCACTATCAAAAATAGCAGCAGTGTCAAGTTGCGGTGAAAAACCAAAAACTTCTTTAATCAAGTCTTCGTTAGAATGAAATATAAACTGTTTTAGAACTCTTGCATTTTTGATCGATGATAAGTTGCTCATTCTTTAAAGTTACTAGTAGTAACTAATAATTATACAAGAGATCTGATCGAATACAGTTGGTAAAATCTACGTGAAGTGTTTATGTTAAATAAGAAACTGGCCTGTTAGAAAAAAATTAAAAATTTGCATCGTTTTCTGAAAAAATTGCAAATGAAAATGTTTTATATATATATATATATATATATATATATATATATATATATTCAGCTGTGTAATCTATTCTAATGAATAAAAAACAGTAAGTAAGCAAATATAATTATGCCTAGCAGAAATAACGAATTGGATTCATTGTATGAAAAATTGCAACGAAGGCACAGAGTAAAATAAAAAACCTAAATTAGTTAAATGTCGTTTAAAATAATGCGATGCAAATGACCCTTAACTAATACAGTAATATAGAATAAGTTTTAGATTATTGGTAACATAATTTACTTTTCAGTAAAACTGAACAAAATTGACTTTTATATATAGGTATGTTGTAATTGTGTGTTTACATTGAAAGCGTTTACACGAGTCATGCTACATCATAAAATTCTTTCATTGTCAAGGTACTCCAATATATAGCTTACAATAATTTAAATTATACGACGTTAATTGTATTATAAAACTGCAGAATGTTTTTAATACTGGTTTTAAAAAAAATTTGTGTACCTAATCACAACTAGAAAACGGCGTTCTATTTATGATAAGTACAGGATCGCTTTTGTTAACGTTTCATTCGCACATAGCCATGAGTGTGTAAATTATTATTAAACAAAATTGACAGTTTAATCTGATATATTTCAAATTTGCTTTATTTTTTCTGAAATTTTTTTATATGTAACCATAGAATAAAAATAGTACTGTATTGCTAGCATATTTTTTGTACACACGAGCATAAATCAAAGGTCGTGTAAGAATATTACTACTACTTCTGTACTGCAAGCAAGCATATTTTCCGTAAACACATGCATGAATGAAATGATACAAGGTCGTCGTCGTAGTGTCGATGCAACTGTTAATAGAATGAAATCAGATACTTTGCTTATTAAAACTGGATTTGTTGGAAATTAAAAATTCAGTGTTAATTTTTCTGCTGATAATTCTTTAAGAATTAAACCATTCATGCTTGAAAATCGTCTTGAATCAAAACGTAAATAAAGGTGATTTTAACAATTGTATCCAAAGCAATTTGCTATGCAATTATTTTGATTGCATAGAAATAAATATTATTGCATTATAACATTTTTTGTATGTTAATTCTTTTACAGTTGTTTTGCTTACGTCACATGATATTTATGTATAAATAGCCAATGAATCTCTACATATATTAAGTAGTGTAGTGTAGTGATTGTATAGAATCATGAATTCTGAAACAGTAGTCGAAGTTAGTAGTGATATTTTAAAGTTAACAGTAAAATGTATGTATCTAATCAAATCATTTGACGCAATTATGAAACACATGATAATCCTAAAGACAAACATAAGTTTATTAAAGCTTGCGATTAAAAACAAGGTATACGAAGACAATCGTCAGGAAAATCCTAGTAGACTGGAGTCTAATTTGGCACATCTTAAAAGTTACCTTGTACGATTGAGACACTTGAAACTATCTTGGGAATACCAAGGTAAAGGTATTGATGCAACGCTTTCTAGAGGTCATATTCGACATTTGATTTGGCATGATGTACAATCATGTTTTGGAAGTCGAATAATTACGGGACTTATTACCAATTTAAGTTATAAAGATCCTTTAGTGTTCTTAGACTAGTTTTAAACGCAAGTTTGTTGCTTGCTTAAAAAAATAAGTCGATGTTGAAAGTTAATGTAATATTGACCGCTAACTTTGTTAAGCCTACAACTAGTGAAATAGATTTGAAGACGTTTCCTACTGCAAATCGTCACATTGATATAAACACCAATCTCAAGCAGTGGTATTGTAGCAATTTTATTTTCCACCTAATATATATATCTGTATAATCAATCCTTTTATTAAATATTAAATAATATAATACATTATAATGTTATCCAATCCACTTAATTTAATAACATCTATTGTCCAATAAAGAACTAGTATTTAGTTCATGTTAAAAGTTAAATTCTACGGAGACAATATAAAAGCTTTTGTTTGGTATCCTTCTTAAAGCCCCCTCTACTCAGGAACCGCTAGGTATCGCTGTTACCAGGCGGCAACAAGCTCGGCCGGCACTTCTAACACAGCTGGGGTTCAAGCAGGTCGAAAGTTGTTCTTAGGAGCGATGTCCGTGATTGATTTTGGTGTTGGAAGCGTGCACGATGGAAGATTGCACGTGTAAGCCATCTTCAGAAATTGTTTTGGATGGTCCATGTTTTGTTGAAACCAGTCGTGAAGAACGATGAAGTTTTTGTTAAAAGACCGTTAGGAACAGTAAGTGAATTTGTTTCTATAACGATATTAATTAAAATTTTCAGTGTAACTTTGGGAATAATTTATTTTAAAATATATTGCAACGTAAATTATAAATAAGCAACTTTTCTGAATAGTATTCATGCGAAAATTAAATGAAAACAATTCTATTCTTGTATAATATGGAATCACATTTATAATTTATTCAAGTTAATTACAAACAACATTTGCTTTCTTGTGGTGTGAATTACGCCTGGAACATCTGTAAATTGAAACGCAGATAATGGAAGCCAAGTGACGTGTTTTCAGTATGCAGCGCAGCTGTTTGTTTGAATGGAATGTTCCGTTGTCAATACATGCATCAGCTTTCAAGCAAGTATTTAGGTGCAATTTGGAGTTCTGGTATGTACAAAAATTATGTTCGTATGTTGTTTGAACTGTCGACGTAGTAACGAGATAAAATTTATTTTAACTGAGTTGGTTAACTTTGAACAGGTCAAGGACAGACCTCAATTATATTTTTCGTAGTCATACGATATGAATCTGTAATTTGTTCCTACAAATTCTTTTATTAACTCAATGAAACATCAGAAGATGTCACTACTAATTAGATAAAGTAAATTCTCATAACTTTGAACCTTTAGAAATTAAATTTCTACATTTGATATTTTATGAACAATTATCTGTAATTATTTACTGTGAAATTAAGGTAAATTTACCATAATTAACTCTTTCTATAAATAAGCAATTTTATGCTTTGTCAATCTGTTATATAAACTTCATTAAATAGTAATTGGTACGGATATATTCAGTACCATTGTAATTAACTCTTCCTAATTTAAATTAACTTATAAAGGAAGACATATTTTTTGTAAAAAATTACTTTATTGGATACCAAAAAGAATAGATTCTTATTTTCGGACTAAAGACTATCTTTTATTTAAGAGGAATGAAAGTCGATTCTGATTGTATTTAATTATTTTTGAGTTTGAATGCACAAACAGTGCTTTTCTTTGTTTAATTTGTTCACAGGTGCAGTGCAGGATTGCTAAGGTCAAGGTCGAGCCATAAGGTAAGAAACTTCAAAGATTAGGTGGTCTTTGAAATTATATAGCGGTTATAGGAGAAAGGTTTCCGCATTAGCCTTGTACAAGGGACTTGTATTAGGTCTTCTCAGTATAAAAAAATACGGTGGCCCCTTATTTTTATTATTAGTGGTTGCAATTACACCCCGACCCACAGCTCATTCTCTACCCAGAGCATATAGTTCGACTAGCCGCTTTGCCTTTGAGATTTCCTCAACTTAGAGCCACCTTCCATCTTAATTTGCCGTGGGCTCCATTTCTAATTATCGGAATTTCTCGTTAAACTAAATCGGAATTTAAAAGGATTCAAATAGCGCCCAGCGTGTAGGCCTCGATTGCTGTACCAATTGTATAAACACATAAAGTATAGGCTTCGATTGACTTTGGTTGTTTACACTTGTGATTCGTAACTCATTTACCCTCAGATTGGTTTAGTCTATTGATGTTGTTGTTTAATTGAGTTTAATTTGTAATTAGTTAGTTAGTCTATTCCATGATGACTGAGACGTATCAAGTAGTTTATTTGCATAAAGATAAGTTGGATTATGAATTGAAAATTCGTGAAGTGTTAGCAGCAGACCGATGCAGGATAAGAGGAAAATGTTAGGCCGATTATTAGCCAAAGAAACAACATTACCTGATTTTATTTGTCAATTAGCTCTAACGGAAATTGATAGTATGTCTACATTAATAAAGTTGTGTAAGAAATTAGAAGAAGCTTTCTTATATGGTAAAATTGTTCGATAGGAATATTATTGTTCTTTTAGTCGCAGCTTGTAGTATTTCAGTGAATAATAATACACAGTGTAGTTGATAATAGTGATTTGTATTTAGGTTTTTCTTCCATTTGTATTAGCTACAATAGTTGTTTGATAAATTTGTTATAGTAGAGATGATAGATGTTAATAATTTGGTACACTGGTTTTTACTGTCGGTAAACCGTTTCAAGATAGCTCTTGAGCATATGCAAGTTTTGTTTTGATATAAGTTATATTGATAGCAATTTTTGATTTATTTATATCCGCATTGCAACGCAGTATGTTAATTGGTTGTAAGTCTAAGTGAAACTTGTCGTCGTGGTTGGTCGGATTAGCAGTACGTCAGTCTAGACGAGACTTAGGAAAAGTCGGTCGCTCAGCATTACATTAGTCTAAACAAGACTCGAGGTAAGTTGTCACTCTAGCAATTTTGGCATCACTATTTTTGAGATTGGTGATGAGGTTATAATTTTTTGTTTATAAGTCTAGGTGAGACTCACAGAGGAGTTTGTCACCCTAGCAAGTTTATGCGTTGTGAAGTACTTTTGTCTATCTTGACAGTTTGATTTTGAGTAGTGTAAGAGTGTACTAGAACATTGATTTATTGTTATCCTAGATGGAAGGTTGAGAGTAATCTAAATTATAAATTTATTATGTTTAAAATTGTCATTGTCTGCGAATTTAAAAGAAAAGGTGTTCTTAAAGCTTGAAGTTCATTCGTTTAATGTTTGAAATCATGTTGATAATTTAGTTGAGATCAAGTTAGATAATGTGGATCCTTGGTATGTGTCTCTTCGAAAAAATTTTAGCTTCACCAAATGATTACCCACAATGGAAGGTAGAAGATAATTATGTATTTAAATTTCTTTCATCAAATTTACCACTCTCGTCGAATGTAAGGGAATGGAAATATTTAGTCCCTAGATCACAGAAGGAAGAGGTTATTCGGATAAATCATGACCCTTCAGTGGCCGGACATTTTGGTTTTTAAAACATTGGCACGCATACAAGAGAGTTTTATTGGCCAAAATGCGTAATGATGTGTTGAAATTTTGTAAAATTGTTTAACGTGTGGTGCACAGAAGGCATCGAATAGAGGACCCCTTGGTTTAATGGGAAAGAAAAGAAGTGAAGTTCCCTTTCAGATTATCGCTATAGACCTCATGGGCCCATTTCCACGATCCAAGGTTGGACACAAATGGTTATTAGTTATTGGTGATTGGTTCTCGAAATTTACGTTATTGTTTCCGTTACGTAGTGCAAAAGCGCATATAATAGAACGTGTATTGGAGGAAAAGTTTTTTAGTTTATGGCGTTCCCAAATATATTATTTGTGATAATGGCTCACAATTTAGTGGTAGAAATTTCAAGGCAGTATGTAAAAATATGACGTTCAAAAATTTGGTTTAATGCAGTTTACTCTCCCAATGTAATTTTGTAGAGAGGATAAATAGAACAGTCGGAACAGCTATACGTTCGTATATTAAAGAACATGATACTTGGGACATAGAGTTACCCCAAATTCAGTATGCGATTAATTCTGCAAAACATCATGCCACTGGTTATTCGCCAAATTTCTTAGTTTTTGGTATACATGTTCCTGTGTCTGGAAAATTTTATGGTCTTGATGTGGAACCCTCAGTTGATATTGATTTTATTTCTAGTGATAGACCTTCGTATGTGTCAGATCATAAAGGACTATTTGATATTTTTATAGACGTACAGAAAAGGTTACATTTAGCTTACATGCAGTCTAGTAATTCATATAATTTAAGGAGACGTAACATTTCTTTCGAAGTAGGTGACAAGGTTTGGAGGTCAAATAAAGTTCTTTCGAAAGCAAGTGATAAATTCACAGCTAAGCTTGCGCCAAAATATGTTTTGAGCATTGTTAGAAAAAGGTTTCGAATTTAATTTACGAATTGATTAATGAAAATGGTTCAAGGGCAGGCAGATGGCATGTTAAGGACTTAAAACCTTATTCAGAGTTCAGTGGTGATATTGAAAAAGAGAACGTTTCTGAACATTAATTAGTGTTGTTGATATATTTAATGGTTGATAGTAGGAATTATTTCTGTCTTATCTTTTAGTAAAGGATTTAAATATTGTATTGGAATACTGTTTGGTAGTCTAAAAATTTTAGATGTTGGATAAGAAGTATAAAAAGAATTTTTGTAGTGCAGTAAGGTTGATACTAGACTGTGCTGATATTGTTAGTTGCAAGTTATTCATTTGAGTCAAGATAAAAAGTTGCATGTTTCCGTTTGTCAAATGATTTCATTTGTCGTATGATTCTTTAGTTCAAGGTTATAAAGGAATATATAGGTATTCTTATGATTAAAGTGTTTGATAAATAAAGTTGTATATATTTGGTTATTATTTTCTTTTGGATTTATGATTAAAGTGTTTGATAAATAAAGTTGTATATATTTGGTTATTATTTTCTTTTGGATTTATGACTAAGGTGTTTGATAATTATATTGGGAATCAAGTAGTTTGAGTCCATATTAAATATTGGTTGGAGGTCAATATTGTTAGTAACTATGATAGTTATGTTTAATTATGAATATTGCGTGAGATAGCAATGTTCTATGTTTAATTATGAATATTGCGTGAGATAGCAATGTTCTATGTTTAATTATGAATATTGCGTGAGATAGCAATGTTCTATGTTTGATTATGGATATTGCGTGAGATAGCAATGTTCTATTTTGTTCATTCATGCGTGAGTGAGATTTTTGAGGAGTAAGACGTGGTGGCGTTTTACTTGTCTCTTCTGGGAAAGAGATATTTCTACATTTTGGTTGCATATACATGCGGTAGATTGTTGAACGTTAGTGATTTCAAGACTTGTTTGCTGTTTTGAAGTTATGTTTGGAGTGGATCTCAAAGGTAATGAGAGTCCTTTTCTTCTTTTGTAAATATGTAAATTACGGTTAATATAGTAAAAATATGTTTGTCATGATAATTTGATATTTTCATTAAGGAATCATAATACGGCAGTATTATATGTTTTGTTGTTTAGGTTTCGAGTATAAATGAGTGATATAATAACCCCGAATATGATTAAACGATAATGACACCCTACCGATTAAGACTTCCCGAATTTGTCCCCTTGTGGCGTATAGTACGCGTAGTTACTCGTCACTCATTTTCAGTTATGTTGTATCTTAAGTGGTAATTTTTGTTTCTAGTTTGTAAAAAAATTAATAATAATAAGTTGTGAATATGTAACAATAAATTCAAAAAAAAAATTCTTCGCATTTATTCCAGAATTTTTTCTCTTAGAAAGAGGCAGTGTAGCAATTTTATTTTCCACCTAATATATATATCTGTATAATCAATCCTTTTATTAAATATTAAATAATATAATACATTATAATGTTATCCAATCCACTTAATTTAATAACATCTGTTGTCCAATAAAGAACTAGTATTTAGTTCATGTTAAAAGTTAAATTCTACGGAGACAATATAAAAGCTTTTGTTTGGTATCCTTCTTAAAGCCCCCTCTACTCAGGAACCGCTAGGTATCGCTGTTACCAGGCGGCAACAAGCTCGGCCGGCACTTCTAACACAGCTGGGGTTCAAGCAGGTCGAAAGTTGTTCTTAGGAGCGATGTCCGTGATTGATTTTTGGTGTTGGAAGCGTGCACGATGGAAGATTGCACGTGTAAGCCATCTTCAGAAATTGTTTTGGATGGTCCATGTTTTTGTTGAAACCAGTCGTGAAGAACGATGAAGTTTTTGTTAAAAGACCGTTAGGAACAGTAAGTGAATTTGTTTCTATAACGATATTAATTAAAATTTTCAGTGTAACTTTGGGAATAATTTATTTTAAAATATATTGCAACGTAAATTATAAATAAGCAACTTTTCTGAATAGTATTCATGCGAAAATTAAATGAAAACAATTCTATTCTTGTATAATATGGAATCACATTTATAATTTATTCAAGTTAATTACAAACAACATTTGCTTTCTTGTGGTGTGAATTACGCCTGGAACATCTGTAAATTGAAACGCAGATAATGGAAGCCAAGTGACGTGTTTTTCAGTATGCAGCGCAGCTGTTTGTTTGGAATGGAATGTTCCGTTGTCAATACATGCATCAGCTTTCAAGCAAGTATTTAGGTGCAATTTGGAGTTCTGGTATGTACAAAAATTATGTTCGTATGTTGTTTGAACTGTCGACGTAGTAACGAGATAAAATTTATTTTAACTGAGTTGGTTAACTTTGAACAGGTCAAGGACAGACCTCAATTATATTTTTCGTAGTCATACGATATGAATCTGTAATTTGTTCCTACAAATTCTTTTATTAACTCAATGAAACATCAGAAGATGTCACTACTAATTAGATAAAGTAAATTCTCATAACTTTGAACCTTTAGAAATTAAATTTCTACATTTGATATTTTATGAACAATTATCTGTAATTATTTACTGTGAAATTAAGGTAAATTTACCATAATTAACTCTTTCTATAAATAAGCAATTTTATGCTTTGTCAATCTGTTATATAAACTTCATTAAATAGTAATTGGTACGGATATATTCAGTACCATTGTAATTAACTCTTCCTAATTTAAATTAACTTATAATGGAAGACATATTTTTGTAAAAATTACTTTATTGGATACCAAAAGAATAGATTCTTATTTTCGGACTAAAGACTATCTTTTATTTAAGAGGAATGAAAGTCGATTCTGATTGTATTTAATTATTTTTGAGTTTGAATGCACAAACAGTGCTTTTCTTTGTTTAATTTGTTCACAGGTGCAGTGCAGGATTGCTAAGGTCAAGGTCGAGCCATAAGGTAAGAAACTTCAAAGATTATGTGGTCTTTGAAATTATATAGCGGTTATAGGAGAAAGGTTTCCGCATTAGCCTTGTACAAGGGACTTGTATTAGGTCTTCTCAGTATAAAAAAATACGGTGGCCCCTTATTTTTATTATTAGTGGTTGCAATTACACCCCGACCCACAGCTCATTCTCTACCCAGAGCATATAGTTCGACTAGCCGCTTTGCCTTTGAGATTTCCTCAACTTAGAGCCACCTTCCATCTTAATTTTCCGTGGGCTCCATTTCTAATTATCGGAATTTCTCGTTAAACTAAATCGGAATATAAAAGGCTTCAGTATAAAAAAAACGTATTGGACAAGATATGGAAGCGATTGGAAGAATTTAGTGAAAAGGATTCAGGTTGGGAAATCCAAGTAGTTTTACACTTGAAGGTAAATATAAACAATCATGATCCGCTTAAAGGAGAGTGTTCAACGTTTGTTCCGGTTCCGGACTTTATAGCAAAAAAACAAGCTGTGGTAAATGTAATAAATAGCGAACAACATTGCTTTCTTTGGTTTCCGCATTACATCCTGCTAAACAAAATATTCATAGAATATCTAGCTATCCACATTTTGATACAGTATTACGCTACAATTCAATTCAGTTTCCAATCGCATTAAAAGACATAAAAAAATTGAGAAGCTCAACAATCTCGCAATTAACTTATATTGTATAGAAACTACTAAAATACTGCCATTTTGTTTAAGTGAAAATTTAAGAAAAATAGAACCTATTAATATGTTAGTTTTAAATAATAATGATTTCTTACAATATTCTCGTCCGACAAATGCTAATGAGAATCACTTTCATTTTACTTGGATTAAGGATATGTCAAAATTATTTGCAAAACAGTTGTCTTCACATCACCATAGAAAATTTTTTTGTTATAGATGTTTAAATAATTTTAGTACAGCAGCATTACTTAAGCATCATTCGAATCATTGCGAAAAACAGAATAGTTGCTCAATAAGATTACCCGAAGAATCTGAAAAGTATCTAAAATTTAAACATTTTCACTACCAAGAAAAGGTATTTGTAGTTTATGCAGTTCTCGAAAGTATATTAGAACCATGCAATAAGCCGAAGGTAATATTAAACACAGTCCGTTACCAAAGACATATACCCTTTAGTGTAGCGTACTATTTGAAATGCTCGTATGATAATAAATATTCCAAATTTTAATTGTATCGCGGAAAGGATTGTACAGAATGGTTTGTTGCTCAATTTAAACTGATTTCAGAAACGACTAATAAAATTTTCTGTAACCCAAAACCTATGAATCCTTTAACAGAAGAACAAACGTCAGCATTTAAATTTGCCCTTCACTGTCACATTTGCAATAAATCTTTTAGTATATATGATATTAGAGTTCGCGATCACTGTCACTTTACAGGTGAATTTCGAGGAGCAGCTCATCAAGATTGCAACATCAATCATCATAATTCTTATATGATACCAGTAGTTTTTCATAACTTATCAGGCTACTATTCGCGTTTTATTATTAAAAAAATCGCGTTAGGGTTTTCAGGTTCGTTAAGCATTTTACCAATAAATAAGGAAAAATACATATCTTTTACAAAATATGTAAAAGGTACGAAAGTTAGTTTTAGATTTATCGATTCATTCAGGTTTATGGCATTTTGCATCGAAAAATTAGTTTCCCACTTAGATGATAATAAAAAATCCATCACCAGGGAAAATTGTAACACTGATATCGAGTTTCGGTTACTTATGCGTAAAGGCATATTTCCCTATGATTACATTAACTCTTGGGGTAGGCTCAATGAAACCAATTTACCCTGTAAAACAGCATTCTTTAATCGTTTGCGCAATGAAGAAGTTTCAAATGAAGACTACAATCATGCTAAACACGTTTGGCAAACATTTAATATAAAAACACTTGGGGACTATTCACATCTATATTTATAAACAGATGTACTGCTCTTGACTGATATATTTGAAATCTTTAGAAAAACTTGCATGATCACGTATAAGTTAGATCCACTTCACTACTTTACGGCTCCTGGTATAGCTCTAGATGCAATGTTAAAAACCACAAACGTTAAACTAAAGTTACTTACTGATATTGAAAAAATAATGTTTTCAGAACGGGGAATTCGTGGTGGCGTTTCTCAATGTTCGAATAGATATGCCAAAGCAAATAACAAATATAATAATGCATACTATGATCCGAATTTCGATTCTAAATATTTAATGTATTTTGATGTTAATAATTTATATGGGGCTGCAATGTTTGAATATCTTCCATATGGAGAATTTGAATTTTTAGATGGCACCAATCCAAATATAGTACGTTTAGACATACTTAATATTCCCGATGATTTTGATGTAGGATATATTTTTGAATGCGATTTACACTACCCAGTATCTTTACATGAAATTCAGAGTGACTTACCTTTGGCGTCTGAACATATGATACCACCAGTACCTTCTAATAAATCAAACTTAAAGAAATTACTTACAACTTTATATCCAAAACTCAACTATATTATTCACTACAAGAATTTAAAAATGTATTTAAGCTACGGTTTAGAACTGAAAAAGATTCATAAAGTTCTTCGGTTTAAACATGCTCCTTGGTTAAAAGAATACATTGATTTGAATACAGTTTCGATATATGCTTTTATAAAAATATGATAAATTCAGTTTTTGGAAAAATGATGGAAAACGTACGAAAATGGAAAGATGTGAAATTAGTGACCGAATAGGAAGGACGGTTTGGAGCTTGTAGTTACATAGCGAAACCTAGTTTTCACAGTAGCATTGTGTTAGACAAAGATCTTGTCTTAATAGAAATGATTAACCTAGAGGTTTATTTAAACAAATCCATTTATGCAGGTTTCTCTATTCTAGATATTTCGAAAACCTATTCATATGAATTTCACTATAGTTATATAAAATCGCAATTTGCTAACAAAGCAAAGCTTTTGCACACAGATACGAATAGTTTGATATACGATTTTAGCGTTGAAGATATTTACTCTTATATCAAACAAGATATTCATAGATTTGATACTTCCGATTACGACCACCATAACAAATATCATATCCCATTATCAAATGAAAAGGTTCCTGGTATTATGAAAGATGAAAACAATGGTGATATCATGCTAGAGTTTGGGCTTAGATCTAAAATGTACACTTACAGAGTTCAGGATAGGGTAATAAAAAAGTTAAAGGGATCTTCCTTAGCAAGTATTAAGCAAATTTCTTTTGATGATTATAAGAATGCTTTGTTTTATAAACAGACTGTACAGAAACAGCAATGTTTAATTAGATCAGTCAAACATGATGTGTTTACTATAAAACAAAAACAAAATTGCTCTTAATCCAAGTGATGATAAAAGAATTCTTAGTACCTCAACCACTGATACTAAACCTTGGGATGTAACAGTTCGTTTGCTACGAATCTGGACGTTAGGCAACTTTATTTACCTCCATTTAGATTATACGTTAAACGGAAAAGCAAGTTCCTTTGTCTTATTAGTCGGAATTCTGTTAGGTAGGGATCAAAAGGCATATTTTAGTATTCTGCGCACTTGATAAGATCGGGCTATCTTATTCAACTTTTGGTGGAAGATGGACACGAAGCAGCGTGCTATTTTCCAAACGTTAGTTTGCTTGTTAGAAGCGCTTCTTCTTAAAAATAAATTAAATCGCCGGTTAGGGGTAAGCTGATTTTATTTATTATACAATGATTTTTAAATAAGATTATCTGTTGTAGCAAATTAATTTAATATTTAAAAACGTGTTGTTCACTTCAATATGGTTTTGGTTAGATTGCCATTTAAGTGAATTTGAATACTTGTTCGAGTATTATAAAACGAATAAATTAGAAATTATCAGCAGAGATATTGAACTAATTTACACTGTTTCTATATCTTGGATTGATTCTTGGAAAGCTTGCATTTTTTGGATTAAGATTCTTTGGGTTAGAGGATCAGGTGTTTGAATGTCCGCCATGAGGTCACACCATCTGTTGTTATGTCCATTGATCGCGTTTTGCCCCGAAGTGTGTTGAGGTCAAAGACGTTGAAATTACTTTATTCAGGTATTTATGTATATATCCATTTTACATTTTTATAAAAAAAAACTTATAATAATTGTTTGTTTCGCAAATGTTTATATACTAATTGCACTGTGAAGATGCAATGCTTTAATTTATGTTTGAATTAATACGTTCCAAATTTTATCTTCTAAAAACGTCCGGGACATGAGCTCATATCACGACGGTTTATTTTGTTAGCCTTTTGCTACACTGTAATTATTAAAAAGAAAAGAAAGAAAATTTACTGAAGTAAATTTTACAGTTTTGTTAAAGTTCTAAGAGAATTAAAATTGTTTAAAGATTAAATTTTTATTAGTTTTACTAAAATAATTTTGCAGCTTGATTATCTTGTTAGTTCAATTACAATTATTATACGTATTTATATCACATGTTGTTTGTCTTATTTCAAACTAAATCAGTGAAGTTTTTGTTGGATAAATTATTTCCATGTGTATACTATCGCAGAGATAAAACAAAGAACCCACGGTTTTAGCCCTGATGATAAGGTTTCCCAGAAGATTTAAGTAACAAAGTAAATATCTATTAAGAAAGATTGAATAGGTGAACCTTGATCGAGGTAGGACACGTTACACATGGCGCCCAATAATAATTTTGCTACTTATTTTTGCGGTGGTTGTCACATGGATTTAAATATTTAATTTAATTTTACAGAAATAAATTACAAAGTAACTGATTAGTTTTTAATAAGTACAAGTGAATTATACAGATGCATATACATGTAACAGTGATTTTGATTTGCTATTTAATTGTTTGATGAATATTATTATTTTTTACTACGTATAAAGGTCGCGTAGGTGGCGTAGTTACCTTTAGCGTTTTATACTAGCACCACAAATTCTTCTAAAAAAAAGATTTGGGGAGCGCTATGATAAACTAAAGGATACTGAAAATTGTCCTCGTGATTACTAGGGATCATTTAATTTGATTTACAAGGGTAGACCCCATTGATCTTCAACCAAACCTTGATTGGATTTGTTATTTTATAGTATAAATACTATCAATTACTTCGCAACGAAATATAATAACGGAAAGTGAACTTAATCTGTATTCAATTTTAACTTGAGGATTTCAGCATTATTGGCGAACAAAATTCGTATTCGAGAAATTAATTTTTTTGAAAAGAAGCTTTTGGATTTATCGAAAATTTCTGTCGTTTAATTGCGTCCTATTGTTATTTAAATATTTTTGCAATTTATTTAGCATGGCTTGGATTAATTGTCTTTCCACACAAGAATTGTCTTGGGAATTAGCAATTAGAGGTAAAGCTTGTGATAGTATGCTATTAGAAAATAAAAGAAAACTTTTGAGAAGTTTTATTTCAAAAGAAAAAATAGACCCAAAATTAGTTTATAAGTATCCAGAATGTAAATTTGAGCCCTACGAACAGCTACATTTCTGTGAGGAAGCCTTGGAAACTTTACGCCAACCCTGGCTTGAGTTTTTGGACAAATCATCCAATTTAACTAATAAACGCCTTAAAGCTAAGCTTCTGCATATTGGTCGCCGCTTGGAATATATAGAAGTAACAGATGAGTTACAACAAAAAGTTAATATTTTAAACAGTAAATGTCTGGAATTTTTGGATATGGTAGGTGGGGTTGATTCGGAAATAATGTTTCAAAATGATTTAGAAACATTTGTGAATTCTCGGATGGAATCTCAAATACAAGAAAGTACGGACATTAACCCTGTAGTTGCTACAGAAGAAAATCCACAGCAATCAAGCCCAATAAATAAAACTACAAGTTTAGTTAATACACAAATTTCAATAATCCCAACTGTTAACAAAGAGTCTATTCGAAATTTAGAAGCAAGATTAGCTAATCTAGAATCACCAATGCAGAATGAACCTGTAACACATCAAATCATTAAATCAAACTTTGTTACACCAATTGCAAAATGGAATGTTTGTTTTACTGGCGATACACAGCAATTAGGAGTCAATGCATTTCTAGAACGAGTAGAAGAATTGAGAATTGCTAGAGGATTTACGCACCAGCAAGTATTTAATAGTGCTATAGATATTCTTGGAGGACAAGCGCTCATTTGGTATAGGTCATTTAAGGGAAAAATTCACTCATGGCTAGAGTTAGAGCAAAAATTAAAGCAACATTTTCTGCCAGCGGATTATGATGAAGTATTGTTAGATGAAATACGATCTAGGAAACAAGGACAGGATGAAAATCCTGTAATCTTTATTGCAGCAATGGTGAACTTGTTTAATAGATTAATCAAAATACCGCCTGAAATAGACCAACTCAAATATATTCGTAAAACTCTTCAACCCTTCTATGCAAGCCACTTTAGTTTAGAAAAAATGGACAGCATTGATCAATTAATTGAACTCTGCCTTCAACTGGAAAATCCAAAGTCACAAAATTTTAAATTTAGAAATAGAGATTTGCCTATAAATGCACCATTAGAGCCAGATTTAGCATACCAACCTGTTACAACGCAAAAACAAATAAACGCCATAATTAAGAACGAGCAACAACCTCAGTCATCAAAAAGAAGTTTAATGTTCTCCAATAAAAGATTTAATAATAGATCAACTCGGATATCGAAGTTAGCTGATTTGGCATGCTACAATTGCAATGAGAAAGGCCATACCTATCACCGTTGTACAAAGGATCGTACACTTTTTTGCTACATTTACGGAACAAAAGAAGTTGCGTACAGTAGTTGTCCCAAATGTTCAAAAAGTTCAAAAAACGTATAAGAGCCGGTTTCAGTATTAGCCAACGAAACCATAACTATGGCATTTCGGCTAACAGTACAGAATGGAAAAATTGGTTACAACGAATTAGAGATTTTACTTCAACTACATCCAAAAAAATTAACACAATTCTATATACAAAGAAGCAAGACCCAAGACCATTTATTTATGTTCGTATAAAAACACAGCCTATCCTAGCGTTATTGGATACTGGTGCAACTAATACGGTAGTAGGACGTACGGGATTACCTATAATTAAGAATTTAGGATTAAAGATAGAACGACCTGTTGCTCCTACTTATCTAGAAACAGCTGATGGTACCAAACAGTGTTCGCTAGGTCAAGTAATTTTGCCTACAGAAATTAATGGAACTACTCATAATATTACAGCTACAATAGCAAATTCTATTAATGATGCTTTAATATTAGGATCGGATGTCTGTCGTATATTTAAATTACATGCAAATTTTGACAATAACACTTTTTGTATAATAAACGAGAAACAAATAGTATCAGCACTAGAGCAGAAAATTATAAACACCACAGATGATCTCAGTAGTGATCAAATGTATCAACTACAGAATATAATGGAAAAATTTAAATCAATTTGTGGCCAAGAATTAGGAAGAACAAAGAAAGCAGTACATCGAATATATACAGGGGATGCTGAACCCATAAAACAACGATACCATCCGTTACCACCAAATATGTTAGAAACACTAAATAAAGAAATCGATGAAATGTTAAAATTAGGGGTGATAAGACCTTCGCAATCGCCATGGAATTCGCCAATCGTAATGGTCAAGAAAAAGAATGGAGACATACGGTTATGCTTCGACGGAAGAAAACTTAACGCTGTGACAAAAAAAGATGCATACAGCTTACCGTACGTTAATGATATACTTGATAAATTTAGAGATACTAAATTTCTAACATTTGATTTTGATTTTCCAATGCTCCACCCGAAGGTACTACATTGGCCAGGAAGCGAGTTTTTTTTACCTGGAAAATTTGGAATTTTGCCGAACCCTTGCTGTTCCAAGCAAGGTAATGATCTTTAACGTGCGTGACAACACTCACACACGGGACCTCCATTTTACCTCTCATCCGAACGAGGGTGTTTTTTTGTGAAAAATGCTCGCCTAACATTTTTCAAGCGGACCGTGTCGGGATTCGAACCCGGGACCTTGGGCGTAGTAGTCACACACATACCACTACGCCACGGAGCCGCCCCTCTCTAAATTTCTAACATCAATAGATTTGAAAAAAAAGCTTTCTGGCAAATAGAATTAACACCGGAGTCTTGTGAAAAAACTGCCTTTACAGTACCTAGGAGAGGACTTTTTGAATTTACTGTATTACCTTTTGGACTTTGTAATAGTTCCCAAACACTACAACGATTAATGGACAATATCCTTGGACCACGTTTTAATAATGTGTTTGTATATTTGGACGATGTAATTATAGCATCTGCCACGTTTGAAAGTCATATGAATACACTAAATGAAGTTTATATAGCGCTAAAAGAAGCTAATTTAATAATTAACTTTGAAAAGTGTGAGCTCTGTAGACCATCGCTGAAATATCTTGGCTATGTAATTGATAGAGAAGGACTTCGAACTGATCCGGAAAAAGTCCAGGCTATAGCAAGTTTTCCAACTCCAACAACTGTCAAATCAATAAAAAGATTTCTAGGAATGGCAAGCTGGTACAGGATATTTATTTCCAATTTTTCAACCATAGCTGATCCAATTTTATCGCTTATTAAAGGTCGCTCCAAAAAGCAACACATTAGCTGGAACCAAGAAGCAGAAAAAGCCTTCCAAAAATTGAAAGCGTTGTTAATTACCTCGCCGATTTTAACCAGTCCAGACTTCTCACAGAGTTTTATTATACAAACAGATGCGTCAGAAGTTGGTCTTGGAGCAATCTTATTGCAAGGTGAGGGCGAGAACGAAAAAGTAATAGCATATGGGAGCAGGTCACTGACTAAGCAAGAGAGAGCTTACAGTGCCACCGAGAAAGAATTGCTAGCAGTAATGTTTGGAGTAGAAAAATATCGTCCTTACATAGAGGAAACAAATTTTAAAATCATTACTGATCATTACTCTTTAATATGGTTGGACAAATTAAAAAGCCCATCCGGAAGGTTACAGAGATGGAGTTTACGACTATCCCAGTTTTCTTATGAAGTTCTTCATCGGAAGGGAAATTTTAATGTGGTTCCCGATGCACTATCAAGAGCACCAATAATAATAAATTAGATTTCTATACACCAAGACCAGCGTGATCCATGGTATAATAAGATGATGCAACGAATTCAGAAAAATCCTTCAAACTACCCTTCATGGAAAATAGAGAAGAATGTACTTTACAAATATGTTCCCAACAAACACGACATTGTTTCTAATTTGATAGAGTGGAAACAAGTACTCCCAAAATATTACAGAGAAGAAGTCATTAAACAAAATCATAATGCTCTACATCCGCTCATCTTGGTACATTTAAAACATGGAACAAGGTCGCCGAAAGCTATTATTGGCCAAAGATGAAATTAGATATTGCTCGGTATGTCAGAAAATGTCAAATCTGTCTTGCTTCAAAAAGTACTTTACAGTCGAAAAATGGATTAATGGGGAAGGAAAGAGAAGTGGAACATCCTTTTCAAATGATATCTATTGATACTATGGGGCCTTTACCCAGATCGAAAAAAGGTAACATCTATTTTAGTGGTTTCTGACTGGTTCACCAAGTATGTACTGATTCACCCTATGAAAAAAGCGACAGTTACCTCGATAAATAATTTTATCGAAAATCAAGTATTTTTATATATGGAGTACCGCAAATTATAACGACGGATAATGGATCTCAATTTGTAAGTAAGGCATTTAAGAAATTGATAAAGGAATACCAAGTTCAGAAGGTTTGGTATAATGCAAATTATCATCCTCAGGTTAACCCTACGGAAAGAGTTAACATAGTTATCATCACAGCGTTAAGATCATATGTGAAAGATAATCACAGGCTTTGGGACGAAGAACTGCATAAAGTTGCACATGCTATGAGAAACGCAGTTAGTGAAGTTACTGGTTACACTGCAGCCTTTTTGAATTTTGGTCGTTCAATACCTATTTCAAGAGATTATTATGGTAAACTATCTGAGTTTACTGATCAAGATCTTACGGTTCATTCAAGAGAGCAACTGGTAAAAGATCTCAATGAGCTTTCAGAACTTTATAATGATGTGGTAGTAAGACTTCATCAGGCTTATGAACGCAATAAGAAAACTTATAATTTACGGCGTCGGGAAGTGGAGTATAATAAAGGAGACTATGTTTGGAAGAAAAACATGGTGCAAAGCAAAGCTTCCGAAGCTGTATCCCAAAAATTAGCACCTAAATATGTTCGCTGCAAAATCATTGAGAAAACTGGAACCGTTACATATCAACTAAGAGACGAAAAAGGAAAGGACATTGGTGTCTGGCACGTGAAGGATCTCAAGCCAGATAACTAGCGTTATTAGCTACCGATTTAGCTTTGACTTAGTAGGTAGGCTACTAGGAAGAAATGCCTTTTTTTTTAGTGTGGGTGTGCACCTTGCTTTTGCATTAGCCTGGTGGGACCCCATGTTCACAGGGAAGTACATATATTTCTAGTTTGTCATCCTAACTTAATTGTATGAGAGTTTCTCATGTGGGAAGGGGGTAGTGTAACAGTTCGTTTTAACTGCTACGAATCTGGACGTTAGGCAACTTTATTTACCTTCATTTAGATTATACGTTAAACGGAAAAGCAAGTTCCTTTGTCTTATTAGTCGAAATTCTGTTAGGTAGGGATCAAAAGGCATATTTTAGTATTCTGCGCACTTGATAAGATCGGGCTATCTTATTCAACTTTTGGTGGAAGATGGACACGAAGCAGCGTGCTATTTTCCAAACTTTAGTTTGCTTGTTAGAAGCGCTTCTTCTTAAAAATAAATTAAATCGCCGGCTAGGGGTAAGCTGATTTTATTTATTATACAATGATTTCTAAATAAGGTTATCTGTTGTAGCAAATTAATTTAATATTTAAAAACGTGTTGTTCACTTCAATATGGTTTTGGTTACATTGCCATTTAAGTGAATTTGAATACTTGTTCGAGTATTATAAAACGAATAAATTAGAAATTATCAGCAGAGATATTGAACTAATTTACACTGTTTCTATATCTTGGATTGATTTCTGGAAAGCTTGCTTTTTTTGGATTAAGATTCCTTGGGTTAGAGGATCAGGTGTTTGAGTGTCCGCCATGAGGTCACACCATCTGTTGTTATGTCCATTGATCGCGTTTTGCCCCGAAGTGTGTTGAGGTCAAAGACGTTGAAATTACTTTATTCAGGTATTTATGTATATATCCATTTTACATTTTTATAAAAAAAAACTTATAATAATTGTTTGTTTCGCAAATGTTTATATACTAATTGCACTGTGAAGATGCAATGCTTTAATTTATGTTTGAATTAATACGTTCTAAATTTTATCTTGTAAAAACCTCCGGGACATGAGCTCATATCACGACGGTTTATTTTGTTAGCCTTTTGCTACACTGTAATTATTAAAAAAGAAAAGAAAGAAAATTTACTGAAGTAAAATTTACAGTTTTATTAAAGTTCTAAGAGAATTAAAATTGTTTAAAGATTAAATTTTTATTAGTTTTACTAAAATAATTTTGCAGCTTGATTATCTTGTTAGTTCAATTACAATTATTATACGTATTTATATCACATGTTGTTTGTCTTATTTCAAACTAAATCAGTGAAGTTTTTGTTGGATAAATTATTCCCATGTGTATACTATCGCAGAGATAAAACAAAGAACCCACGGTTTTAGCCCTGATGATAAGGTCTCCCAGAAGATTTAAGTAACAAAGTAAATATCTATTAAAAAAGATTGAATAGGTGAACCTTGATCGAGGTAAGACACGTTACAGGGGGTATAACTATACACTCAAAAATGACTTATAAAGCTTCAACCACTGACTCAAATAAAGAATGCAATTTATTTTATCCCAATTAACATATAATATTTTTTTAGTTATAAAACCTTCAGTGTTATGTTTATACCTGCACAAGTACACCGTTTTCTTTTTTTGATGTGTCTAAAAATAGGATACTTTTCAATCTGTCCGAGTTGAACTATATTAGTATAAATGCATTGTAGAGAAAAATAGTAGTAACCGTTCTGTTAAAAAAAAAATCCAGCTTGTTAATAACATACCCGTTAATTTATTTGAAAAATGTACAACAAAACTTTTTTTAAATTACTTGTAAATATTAGCGGTTCTACTGACACAATTTAACAATGTTTATGACTGTTTACTAAATCACTTAATAATTCCAACAAGTAAAAAAAATATTTAGGCAAAAATTATTATCATAACCCATTAACAATCAAACATTTGATATTGTAAAAAAAACATGTAAAATAATAATAAATAGACTGTGATTGCTAAATGATTTATTGTTTTTTTTGTTTTTTTCATAATTTGTAAAGGTACAGTAATAATAAAGTAATTATAATATTCTTATGCTGTTTGAGAGTGGATTGTATTTGACTATCTTATCATGAAGTATAAGGCAATGACAAGATGTATTTGGCAAAACGTTTCTGCTAGTCTCAAATTCTAATCTAATATCGACAGTACCAAGTTTTAACGCTTCGTTTTGTCTAGAACAATCTATGACTACTAATGGTGCAATACTTCGCTAATCTTCAGAATTAAAAAGTGGCTCATTTTCCTTTTCGTAGTATGATTGCTGAAACTGGGCATACATCTCATATAACAACGCAGTCTGTTTGTTCTCGAACTTCAAATTTAAGTTATCGTACTGGAAAATTTCTGAATTTAAATAGAGTTTCATGTTGGTTAAATAGCAATGATCAAAACGACTGTAGTTGCTCATGTATCAATTTTTTTCGGTTGGTTTGGAAACCAACAATCACAAATCCTGGTTTTTCTAATTTTGTTGTTGTTTTAATGTTCCATGTATGACGGGTCGTTTCTTGTAGAAGTTGATATTCATGCAACTCCCATCCTCTAAACGGAATATGCAAATCCTGATTTTGTGCCACGTATTCTATTAAATTAATTTGTTGAGTATCATCAACGGCTATATGCGGCATTATCCATAAAACTTTGTTTAAAACAACTTCATTTCTTAATCAGGTGTAGGATTAATTATAGCATTAGTATCAAAACTAGAACGTAGTAAAACTAACTCATGGCGGAGGTTTAAAATAATTTCTTTTAAAATCGTCGCATAATCCGAGACTCATTGAAAGATTTATTGCAACGGTAAAATTCCCATTGGCATCAACTATTTGCGAATCATCCATAGAAAACCACCGAGTGTTTTGTAAATGTTTACTTTGATTGCTATTATATGAAACATATCCCTTCATTATAGACTTTAATCCAGGATTCCAAACACGATCTACAATGACACCACCAATCTCATATCTAATTTCATCAAAAAGCAGCAAAACCCCATTATTTACAAACTTTGCTGTCTGAAACGGCGTTCCATCTGTTTTAATTAATTTGCCTTCTATGTACAGCATACTCTTCGATGGTAAGGTGTATACATCTTGTTGTTGTATAGGGATTCGAATTTCATCATTATTGTTTAAAGATGTGTTAGCATAAGGCTAATGAGTATGTTTTTCAATATTAACAATTGCATTATTAAAGTAAACTTTTTCACGCACGTTCAGTACTCCGAACCATTATCCAAGTTTATAGGCGGATTAAAGTTGCTTGTTAAAACTGAAGTGTTTCCCTTTAGAGTAAAAGTGTACGACATGACAACTTCATACGTAGTTCTATGTACTGCTTAGAAATTGTAAGCATAAATGTCCGCAAAACAGAGTACCGTACGATTGTTCTTGGTTAAAGTTATAAAGAATTTTACATTTACCCCCGCTACTCAAATATCTTATCAACTCTGTTGGCGGTTGCAGGTTTCCGTAGCTGTCATAGTAAATAGGGCTACTACCGTACTTTCAATAAGAGATCCAATGCGTGCCTAAACTTTCTATTTCATCTAAATTAATTACACCACATTCTTTTAAATTAACTTTTTTGGGAAGATTGTTTATCATGAACACTCCACGGAAATATGGTACTTCTAATTGCTTAACAAACTCTATTAATTCTACATTGTTTAGTGCTCGATTAAGTAAAATCAAGTTGCGTTCCTGTGAGGTTTTGCAGGGGCTAAAAAAAGACCAAAATCTTTTTTATAAAGTTTGATGTACATGCCGTTTCCGACTGCCATGTCCTCCATTGCCTTGTTATGACGTTGTTTTTCCGCTAGTTGTTCCTTAGCTATTTTAGTATCTGAAACTGCTTTTGCAACAGCAGCTGCACCTCCAGTAAGAGTACCAAGGGCGCTTAGGCCTACAAAAATTGGTATTAGTGGTGGAAAACCCCCTGTTTTAGGAATTGATATAATACGAGCTGATTTAATATGCTTCTTTTGTTTTACTGTATTGGCGGCCTTAATTGCTATGTTGATTGCATCCATAATATTAGATCCTTTAGCCTTTTTCAAAGCTGTACGTGCTTGTTTGATAATACTTTTAATACCTAGCGTACTTCTTATTTTACGTTTCTTTATCAGTTTTCTTATTTTATTGATATTTTTTGTTCTCAGTGATGCACAGGCACCCATACCAAGTTTTACTTTAGCTTTCATTGCGGTAGCTACTCCAAATGCTGCTGCTTTTTCACCTAAAGACGTGTCACCACAATTTAGTCTTTCTGTAGCAAACTGGGCTAACTTCCAATCTGCTTGATGGCGTTTAGATAGATCCTTTTCTTTGAAGTATGCAATATCGTGCTCCTTACAAGCCTCGTCTAACTTGTTTATTCCCTTGTTTCCTCGAGCTAACCGTTTGATTAGTTTTGTACCCGGACCGCAAAATTTGTAACCCGGAATATGCGCTTCAGATGGTAAATTGTTAATTACAGTATTTAACAGTCCGTTCCCAGTAGTTTTAGAATTATTATAGGTAATTATTAGCGGACAACTGTCCTCTCAAGCTGTGCAGTAAATAAATAAAATATTGTGAATTAATGATTCCTTATATACTCGCCGTTTCTTATATATATATATTGCTGTGATTCCTCTCATATCTCTAGGTACTGGCCCTTTAAAAAAAAACATTCGAGCCCCACGTTGGGCGCCAAGAATGCTGTGAAACCTTCTATATCTACTGGTCCGTTGATTCCTTCTGTTAATCGCCTCGGCTGCTCTTCTAGATAACTTCCATTCTCAATCATAAAAATTAAACAACACATTCCTACCACAAACATCAACGTTAACTCTATTTACATCAATATTCAGAATACATTAAATTTTCAAATTAAATTTGAACATAAAATTCAGTTTTAAAAAGAATTTCCGGATTAATTTTATTATCATTTTACTGTGCATCCAAAATTAAAGTCCTTGTTGGATGCCTACTAATTAATATAACAAGATAAGCAGACCGGAGTCTGAGTATAAAGGAGCATCTACCACCCCTTTACGTTAATTAACCAGGTTTGTCTAATTGAGCTCAAAGACCTACCCAAAGTTTCATCCTATTCCCGAACATCAAAACAAAATACCCTTTTACTTAAACAAGCAAATTTCATCTTAAAATTAAATTTTTATGGTTAGAAAAATTCCACTAATGTCCATTTAAAGTAAATCAATTATAAAGTCATTCAATACACACAAAAATGTCAAACAAAATAGTACAATTTACCTGAAGGTTATTGTCCTCGTAGCTTCAGTGTAATCGTCCCTTTTGTAAATCACACCATTCCAACCGGATTCTATTTACAGCTTCAAGTTGTCAACGCTTTAAAATGTTCTCCATCACCATTAATTTAAAGTTGTTTCTAGGCTTTTCCGGAACTCATCTGTGTATATCTGCCTCTGGTTCAGTGGATGCAGACACATTTACGAACCATTTAGTCATTAACACCCCGCAAAATAGCAAAGAAATTCATACTTCCTTTACCAATATTACCAATATACGCCAAAACTGCCTACTTTTGGGTATACATTTGTCGTTGTAAATTTTACTAATTGGTACCGTGATAATAAACTTTTATTACCTTGTATCTAAGTGCACTGAAGTACATTCATGTTAGCACGTAAAATAACCAACTATTTTGAGTCACTAAAATATACTAGCACACTTTAAATTATTTAATCAAACTAAAATGCACTGTTTAATATCAAGTCGCGGATGCACGAGCTTTTAACGCATCGAATCGTCGAAAGTCTAAGAGTCTAAGAGAGAAACACATATTCCCGCCTGTATATATAGCGAATAGCCGACACGTCGCTTTGTTCCTAAAACGGGTAATTCCAACGAATTCCTCATTCTACGTTCCCAGTCTGTAGCCTGCACGTCAATTTTTCTGAATTTAGTACTCACCCCATTGAGATCTCAGAAAATTTCAACACGGCCCGCAAAGTTGTCCGAGAAAAACTAATTACTTTTATACAGAAATTGTTGTTCTACCTCTGATATATGCATCCTATTTTAACCAATCGCAACCCCTTGACGTTGCTTAAATCCCGCCCTTTACAATATGTGTCTTTGCTTGACGCATTTCTCTTTCCTTCTCTAACCTGTTCGTATTGGTGCAACTTGACACTCTTCATTATCGATTATATTTTAGTCCACGCGGACTGTTATCTTGGTTTAATAACCCCGTATCGCACATTCTCGTGAATATTAAGCCCCGGTTTCTCCAAGATTCTTTGAAACATTAATTATTTGCCAAATTTACGCAGAATGAGCTTTTTTAAAAATACGCAGGTGTTCTGTATTTCCTGCTAAAGCATCTGCTCGTTTCCAATATCCTTAGAATCAACATGTTTATCCAAACAAATTAACTTGAAATTGCCTTTTAAAACACGCAGGGTGTTCAAACGTAACATTTTAAATAACCTTCCTACGATTTGACTATTATTGGGTTTTACAAGTTTTATGCTTATTATTAATAATGGTTCAATTAACTCCAATTAAAATTGATTTCCATCCTTTCATTTTTAGCGAATACAAATTATTATCCGTACGTTTTGTTTAATACCAGTTATTTAAAATAAAGTTCATTAATATAAATTTTGCACGTAATTTCCATTTGTTTAGGAATAATTAAATTATCCACTGCGCTTTTCAATACTGCTTCTTTTGATGTAAAGCGTCTTATAGATAATTTAAATTTCTTATTTTTACTGAAACGACCAAGTTTATTTATGCTTCAAGGTTTTAATAAAGCGTATTATTTAATGAAATTCCTTATACACGGTAATTAAAATTATTTGATTTGATTATTTAATTTTCTACCCTGGTCTACATATGAGTATTTTCCCCCTATTTGAATACAAATAATCCCACTTATTTGAATGCAAATATCAAATATTTAGACTGCCAAAAATCTTTACAAAATTTTGCCTATCTCTCTCTATCCTTATCTATCTAACTTACCTACTTTGTCTCCAATCCAAAAATATTTACACCTATCCTATATCCCTATCCTATTCCTAACTCTCACCTACTTCTATAAACTGAAATTATCCCTAACTTCATCCTACTTATCCATCTAATCCTATATACATCCTATATACCTATCCTATTCCTAACTTTTAACTACTCTTCACTATACTTTACTTCCCCCTACCTAATCCTATATGCCTATCCTACTCTTACTCTATTCCTACCTCTCCACTAATCTTATATAAAATATCTATACTTAACCTATCTTATTTTCTTCCTACATTTACTCTTTATCCTCATCCTAAACCTATTCCTAATTATCTCCCATATGTGTCCTATATCTAGCTTTATTTTCTATAACCACTTACTTCTACTCTTTTATATACACCTATGCTATCCCTATTCTATTTAAATCTAACTCTCTTCTTGACCCTCCAAGTCTTTCTTCTCACCAACCTAATACTCTTCATCCCTATTTCTCCCCCTTCTATATCTATACTTAACATCCCTGTTATCTCACATACAATAAACTTATCATCCCTATTATCCTTACTCTTAAATATTACTTCTTCTTCAGTCCCTACACTTGTCTGTTTCTCATTTATTATTGTTTCCCTTTCTGCCGACAAACCAAACGATACTACTTCACAATTATCGATTTTTCCCTCTATGGAAAATCCTATGTACCTTCTAGACTGCTTGTGTAATGGAATCCGCCAGAATGAATCCTTTAAATCTACTTGATAAAAAACAAACTTGCCACTTAACCTCGTCAAAAATAATTCTGCCTTCACCTGCTCCTGATATGCTGCTTCTACCCCCACTACTTCTGCATGTTTTTGTATTAAAGCTTGAACCTCTACTTTCCTATCCTCTGGACATCTTATCGTGTTGATCTGTTTACCTTCATCATCCTCTACCTCTACTACATTAATACTAAACCCCGTGTCATCCTCTGTGACTTCATAACTGCCTTTCCATGGCACTACCCTATCCTTAATTCTTATTACCTTCCTTTCCATATCTATCAAAACCCCTAACTTCATCATACAGTCAACACCTAAAATGCTCTGAAACTTCAGTCCAGGTACAATTACAAACTCCTGTTCACAGCTTAAACCTCCTATATCTATCCTAAGCACCACAACACTATTTACTACAGCAAACTTCTTTTTATTTGGAGCTACTAAATGGCTACGTTTTATAGGCATAATTCTATCACAAACCTTATCCCTAATTTTGCTGACGAATTCCTCCGATATTAAACTCGCCTCTGCCCCTGTATCAAGTAATACTTCTACATTATTCTCAAAAATTTCTAAATTAATAATTGGCAAACATAATTTTTCCTCAGTTTCTGGCTCTACTTCCTCCTCAATTTTGAAAAATTCACGTGGATGTTCGTATACATTTACACAGAAATCTAGTGGTCTGTCACGTTCTAAAATCCTGTCTCGTCCTGTTTTCAGTGCTTGGTCCTGGTTGTCCTTCTACAACCTGTGCGTTCGTCCTCCTCGTGTTAATATCCGTGTCCCTGTCTCTATTCGGCGTGCTGGTCACAGTCCTGTTTACTTCCGGTAAACTGTTCTGTCGCGTGTAACTAGGTCTTGGCGTCGGTCCCCTAGTCGCACTATTGCTCCTGTATTCCTGTCCTCGTCGTTCCCAATTCGGTCGAAAATTTCTGTTGTAGTCAGGCCGTCTCGGATAATTCGGTGTCCTGTTGTCAAACCTAACTGTGTTAACGTTTCGTTCTCGTATCTCTCTTGTCCGTCCAACACATACATCGTCATATCTCTGTAAATACTCTAAAATGTCTCCCGTTCTGTGATGTTTTGTAAGGCCACGTGTTGTCTAATTTCCAGTTCAAAATGTCGTGATAGGTACTTGATTATCTGTCTGTCCGTCAATGGTGGATTCAGTTGTTTGGCCACACTGTACTTGCGGATGGCATATTGCTCCTAGATCCTGCAAACTCTCCCTTAAATTTTCCTGTAATCAAGTCGTCCCTAATCTGATCCTGTTTGTGATCACTCCAGTAATGTTGTAAAAATTTGTTTTCAAAGTCCTGATACGTGTCTATGTCCTGTCCTACTAAATTGTACCATGCCTCCGCATTGTCCTTTAATAAAGCCTTTACCGTATTTAGTTTAGTCTGTTCGTCAAATAAATTTCCCACTAGATTTCTTACACTATTAATAAAAATTTGTGGATTTACCCTGTTATCGCCATAAAACTTCATGTGTTGGTCCAATGATACTCCACCTGTAGCAAATCTGGGACCATCCCCCGTTAAATTTGACATGTTGTATTTAATACTACTAACTTCACGTTCTACCCTGCCTAACTGATCCCTACATGAGTCCGTCACTTCAGTCATTTTTACATTAATCTCCTCTTCACAAAAAATGCGTACTTCGGACCTTAAATGTCCCATTTCCTGTCGAAGACCTGTAATATCACGCTCATTTTTTCAACCCTATTTTCAACTTCCCCATCTTTACGGTAAGACTATTTTTAAATTCTGAAACTTCTTTATTCGTCTTATCTATTTTCTCACTTAGGGTTTCCCTAACTCCTGTTAATGTCTCATTCATTCGGTCAAATTTTCGATTTGAGTCCTCTCTCGCTCTATTCGATTCATCACTCATTTGCTCAAATTTTCGATTTGAGTCCTCTCTAACCCGCTTAACGTCTCATTCATTCTTTCAAGCATCCTCATTATCATTTCGTTTCCTTGATCCCTGATTCCGTCCTCGACTGATCTCTACTGCCTCCCGCTTCTTCCATTTTCGAAATTTTCTCACACAATGCACTATCGTCACTTCCAATTTCCACTCCTTGACTCCTTAACCACTCTTTTCTCTGCATACGTTCTAATCACTCACACACACTCTCAAATACTCTTAAATTTATACACACACAGAAACTCTCTCTCTCAGATCGCCAGTTTCCTGGAATAAAATAACAAAAATTTTATTTGGAACTCGAGCCTCACTTTTGGGTCGCCAAGAATGCTGTGATTCCTCTCATATCTCTAGGTACTGGCCCTTTAAAAAAAAACATTCGAGCCCCACGTTGGGCGCCAAGAATGCTGTGAAACCTTCTATATCTACTGGTCCGTTGATTCCTTCTGTTAATCGCCTCGGCTGCTCTTCTAGATAACTTCCATTCTCAATCATAAAAATTAAACAACACATTCCTACCACAAACATCAACGTTAACTCTATTTACATCAATATTCAGAATACATTAAATTTTCAAATTAAATTTGAACATAAAATTCAGTTTTAAAAAAAATTTCCGGATTAATTTTATTATCATTTTACTGTGCATCCAAAATTAAAGTCCTTGTTGGATGCCTACTAATTAATATAACAAGATAAGCAGACCGGAGTCTGAGTATAAAGGAGCATCTACCACCCCTTTACGTTAATTAACCAGGTTTGTCTAATTGAGCTCAAAGACCTACCCAAAGTTTCATCCTATTCCCGAACATCAAAACAAAATACCCCTTTTTACTTAAACAAGCAAATTTCATCTTAAAATTAAATTTTATGGTTAGAAAAATTCCACTAATGTCCATTTAAAGTAAATCAATTATAAAGTCATTCAATACACACAAAAATGTCAAACAAAATAGTACAATTTACCTGAAGGTTATTGTCCTCGTAGCTTCAGTGTAATCGTCCCTTTGTAAATCACACCATTCAACCGGATTCTATTTACAGCTTCAAGTTGTCAACGCTTTAAAATGTTCTCCATCACCATTAATTTAAAGTTGTTTCTAGGCTTTTCCGGAACTCATCTGTGTATATCTGCCTCTGGTTCAGTGGATGCAGACACATTTACGAACCATTTAGTCATTAACACCCCGCAAAATAGCAAAGAAATTCATACTTCCTTTTACCAATATTACCAATATACGCCAAAACTGCCTACTTTTGGGTATACATTTGTCGTTGTAAATTTTACTAATTGGTACCGTGATAATAAACTTTTATTACCTTGTATCTAAGTGCACTGAAGTACATTCATGTTAGCACGTAAAATAACCAACTATTTTGAGTCACTAAAATATACTAGCACACTTTAAATTATTTAATCAAACTAAAATGCACTGTTTAATATCAAGTCGCGGATGCACGAGCTTTTAACGCATCGAATCGTCGAAAGTCTAAGAGTCTAAGAGAGAAACACATATTCCCGCCTGTATATATAGCGAATAGCCGACACGTCGCTTTGTTCCCTAAAACGGGTAATTCCAACGAATTCCTCATTCTACGTTCCCAGTCTGTAGCCTGCACGTCGATTTTCTGAATTTAGTACTTACCCCATTGAGATCTCAGAAAATTTCAACACGGCCCGCAAAGTTGTCCGAGAAAAACTAATTACTTTTATACAGAAATTGTTGTTCTACCTCTGATATATGCATCCTATTTTAACCAATCGCAACCCCTTGACGTTGCTTAAATCCCGCCCTTTTACAATATGTGTCTTTGCTTGACGCATTTCTCTTTCCTTCTCTAACCTGTTCGTATTGGTGCAACTTGACACTCTTCATTATCGATTATATTTTAGTCCACGCGGACTGTTATCTTGGTTTAATAACCCCGTATCGCACATTCTCGTGAATATTAAGCCCCGGTTTCTCCAAGATTCTTTGAAACATTAATTATTTGCCAAATTTACGCAGAATGAGCTTTTTAAAAATACGCAGGTGTTCTGTATTTCCTGCTAAAGCATCTGCTCGTTTCCAATATCCTTAGAATCAACATGTTTATCCAAACAAATTAACTTGAAATTGCCTTTTAAAACACGCAGGGTGTTCAAACGTAACATTTTAAATAACCTTCCTACGATTTGACTATTATTGGGTTTTACAAGTTTTATGCTTATTATTAATAATGGTTCAATTAACTCCAATTAAAATTGATTTCCATCCTTTCATTTTTAGCGAATACAAATTATTATCCGTACGTTTTGTTTAATACCAGTTATTTAAAATAAAGTTCATTAATATAAATTTTGCACGTAATTTCCATTTGTTTAGGAATAATTAAATTATCCACTGCGCTTTTCAATACTGCTTCTTTTGATGTAAAGCGTCTTATAGATAATTTAAATTTCTTATTTTTACTGAAACGACCAAGTTTATTTATGCTTCAAGGTTTTAATAAAGCGTATTATTTAATGAAATTCCTTATACACGGTAATTAAAATTATTTGATTTGATTATTTAATTTTCTACCCTGGTCTACATATGAGTAATATATATATATATATATATATATATATATATATATATATATAATTCCTCTTTTTTACAATCAAATTTAGTACTTGCAAACATGCGTGTTGTGAAACAATCAACATCTTTAACCATAAACAATAATAACATTGACCTGCAATCCTTAGCTAAAAAAAACATAGCGTTCTTCTGCCTTCATCTATTCGATGTCTAGTTGTTGGTTTATCAAATTGCGGTAAAACCAACGTTATGATTAGATTGATAGAACGTCCTAATGGTTTAAAGTTTGAAAACGTACATGTTTATTCTAAATCACTTTATCAACCAAAGTATCAATACCTTGAAAGTCTACTGCAACCAATAAAAGGGATCAAATATTATACATTTTCCAGTTCTGACAATATTATATCACCATCTGATGCTTGAAATAATTCTATATTTGATTTTGTTGATGTAGCTTGCGATAAACAAGGTATCATTAGGGAATACTTTAGTATGGGGCGTCATAAACTATTAGACAGTTTTTACCTTTGTCAAAGTTATACTCGTATACCTAAGCACTTACTACGTGATAATGCTAATCTTTTAGTTTTATTTAAACAAGATGATTTAAACTTAAAACACATATATGACGATCACCTCAATACTGACATGAAGTATGATAAATACCGTGAAATATGTGCTGCTTGTTGGCAAGACAAATACGGTTTCTTAGTTGTAGACAAGGATAGTGATCTAGGTCAAGGAAGGTACCGAATAGGTTTTGATCACTTCATACATATTTAAACCTTGAGAGACGCAAGTATCGTTATTATCCAAGAATTTCTTTATTACAATAAACTTTTTTCGCAATGAACAAGGAGGCGATAAAACTTAAAAGAATTTTAATTAAAAAAAGAAACATTGTAAAAAACAAATTGCGCCAGTTAAAAGATAATGAAGTCGTCCAAGTGGAATCAATCTTACCCATAACATCACGATTAGAAACTATTGCTAATAAACTGGATGGGGAAAGTGTGGTAAAGAAGGAAAAATTTAAAGAAGAAGAAGAAGAACTGCCTCATAGCAGTGTAAAAAAGATTAAACCTAAATTGCTAGAAAGGAACGTTGACTATATTGATTTGCCGGTTATTGCTCAGCATATACCCAATATAAAAAATAATGCCATAAATGAAGATAATGATGATGATGATGATGTTGATAATGCATACGAAGCAGAAGTTAATCGAAATGTTCAAGAAGCCCAGGAATATATTCAAAGCTTTGCCGATTCACCTGGTATGACACATTATCTCGAACAGCTACATCCGCTACCTCGAGAATATATTTACAATATGTTTAAAGATGTTAAGAACGAATTTAATCATAAATATGGTATTAGATTTAACCCTGATTCAAATGGTCTTTTGTTAAGCAATTCGAATTTTGCGTTGGATGATGAAAATGTTCTGATAAATTATTTGAAATATAAAGGTACTCCTGGATTATACAAACTACTGTTTAAAAAATATCCTGTCGGGTACAGACCACAAGATCTAAAGTCATACCTTGATATTGTGAAAAGAACAAATGCTAATAGAAGATATTATTCTGAAACAGAACAAATTCAGGATAATAATTCATATAAATACAAAAATATAATATCTACATTGAACATACTTCCCCAAACACCCCGTAGACCTAAAACATTACCCTATAGAAAGCGTCTTGAAGACGGTATGACAATGGAAGTATCAAATAACGCCATAGATTATTTATATTGGAATGATCCCAATGAATTTGTTGATAGATTACGGTTTTTAGTTTCAGCTCAGACAGCTGGACACACAGGTCACGGCAACGAAATAAATTCGATCATTGAAGAATTGCGCGAGGCGAAAGTGATTAGATGATATGACAATTGACAAATTTGGAAGGCACTTAAATAACCATAAAATAGATATAAGTGAACAGGAATATGAAAACAAAAATGAAAGTTTTGAAACCTTCATTGAGTACAAGTTACATATGCTACATTACACGGTAGTAGCAACGTTTTACTCTAGTACATTCCTCAACGGTGGCAAGACATTCCTTATTTTCAACATTAAACATAATTATGAATTTCCTTATGAGGAAGCAGTCATTAAGAATATTAAAAGATACCCGCAAGACATTGAAATTCTCATTAACGAAAAAAGTTATGTAATTGCACAGTTACAAGGATTTTTGCTTAAACGTATGGATGTAATCAGCTTTCGGGATAGCGGTGCTATCATAAACAATACCACAATGTTTCTTGATTTTATATTAAAAGTTCCTTTCAAAGCAAGTGGAACCCTCGACATTCAAACATAGAAGTATTTATTGATTGTATTTAATAAATCCTGATTAGAAAAAAAAAGTATTATGATAGTTGCTCAATTAAAAGTGAAAAAGGATATAGTAAATGAAGTTCATAAACCAGCAAGAATAAATTTCAAGAGACGCAAAGTGATAGTAAAAGGTTTAAATGACCTTCTTCAGACCGATTTTATTGATATGCTACCATATTCGCAAACAAACAAAGGATTTAAATTAGTAGTTATTGATTGTTTCTCCAAATACGTATGGACTGTACCACTTAAAAGTAAAACGGGTATTGATGTTACTGCTGCAATGAAAAAAAATTTTAAATAAATTTAAAAATCCACCAAAAAAGTCGCAGTCTGATTTTGGTAAAGAATAGTATAACAAACACTTTCAATCCTTAATGCAGACATATGGTTTAAACCAGTATAGTGTTTTTTCTACAAAGAAAGCATGCATTGTAGAACGCGTAATTAGAACTTTAAAAGGAAAAATGTGGCGCTTGTTCAACCTGAACGGTCCTTACAATTGGATAAAAAATTTAAGCGATATTGTGAAACAATACAACAATACAATTCACAGTACTATCGGAGTCAAACCTGTAAAAGTTGATAAATCAAATGAAAAAACTATTCTTAAATCATCATTTACCCACATCAAACTTGCAACCAAAATACTAAAATATTCAATTAAAGACAGTGTGAGGATTAGTAAACATAGGGAAGCATTTACGAAGGGTTACACGCCAAACTGGTCAAATGAAATTTTTAAGATTAAAAAGGTAAACGTAACCAATCCGACAACATATATATTAGAAGATCAAGACGAGAAAGAAATAAAAGGTGCATTTTATGAAATGGAGTTGCAAAAGATTAAACATCCAGGAATTTACCTGGTAGAAAAAGTCTTAAGAAAGAGTGGAAATAAAGTCATTGTAAAATGGTTAGGCTTCTCTAACGTACACAATAGCTGGATCGATAAAAATAATGTTTGCTAGAAGTTGTTATAGTAATAATAGTTAATAAGGCTAACATTGTAAAATTATATTAAAATAAATAATACAGACATAATCTCGCTATTGTTTTTTATTATTATCAAACCATTCTTTTAATAACAAGGTATTTTCCTTTGCACATTGCAGACTATTATTGCTGTGTCCATAACAATGGATGTTACATAGTAGACGATTGTTGATTTTTAACTCCGATAGCTTAGGACAACCTAGTGCAAGCATATCAGTTACAACGTTTTGCATTAGATAGGTTTCCATCCATTTCTTCTTTTCTAGACTCTTCACACATACTTCTTCACCGGGTCGGATAATTTGCTTCAAATAAAGCGCTATATATGATGACACCATTCCAGCCGTTGAAGATTCATACGAAGAAAGACCATGAATATTCCTTGTCACCCAGTCGTTATGTTTTATATGATCTTGGCTTAAACAACTAGACTGCATTGGCAGTTTAAAAATTTGATGCCAAACAACACCTACCAACTAGTCCAAAACCGCAATTTCTTTGCACACAAACTCGTTTTTCTTGTATTTAAATCCCTGAATATCAATTATATACATGTTTGTATAAGAAGGTATGTAAATATATGCAGTAAACTTCGACTAAGTAAATTAATATTAGGAGCAATCTCTTTATATAGCAGATTACCACCATCTGCGTACTTTGCCAACCTACTTTTCAACCTATCACAAGAGTGAACACACATTTTGAATTGAAACCGGCCCATGTGTATTTGCAGCCTCAAAACAAAAAGTAAAAAACATCAATCAGAATCCACTTTAATTAGACACAATCGACTTGAATGCGATATTTTGCATCTGACCTACTTTATAACTTCTCGCTAGAAAACCGAATTCAAAACAGTTCCACATTTTGTCTGCACTTACATTTTTTAACGTAGCATACGTGTGTATTGAATTCACACACGTATGTTCCATTGAAAGTAGTATAAAGCCGGTCTGACTTCAAAACGTGTCCACGCGTATTTTACATTGAAAGTATATAAGAGCGGTCTGGATTCAAAACGGTGCACGCGTATGTTACATCGAAAAACATACGAGTACACCGTTTTGATGTCAAACCGGCCTTACCCTACTACTTATATATATATATATATATATATATATATATTGTAATAGTAATAGTTTTAAATTTAAAATGGGGGTAATTAAAACTTTTGTAAGTTTATTACCCTTTATCCTCGTGACTATCAGCTATATACTAAAACTCTCTATTTTTAATCTTATGTCACTAGGTCGAGATTTTCTTCTTTAGACTCCAAGCCCAGGGTAATGTCAGATGGAAAACGGCTTTAGACAAAGAAAACTCTTAGGGGTTAAACGGCTAGTAGAGTGTTAGCTCTGGGTAGATCATGAGCATGGGTCATGGGTGGATAATCGACCAAAAATATTTTTAATAGGCGCCACCGTATTTTTTAATACAAGTGCCAACAAAATTTAACTGTGTTTGTATAAGGGAATGCGGAAACCTTATCTTAACACCACTATCATAGCCATAAAATTTGAATTTCACTCTTTATCACACACTTACCAAAACCTCAACCACCAGATGTCAAACAGTTGTCTCAGCTTTACCTGTGAACAAACAAAAACACCACATGGACACTATTTGTGTCTTCAAAAGCATATGCCAAAAATAGAATAAATGAATTTAAACATCTGTGAAATACTAAAGGGATTCATTTTCATTATTCTGTCTTTTTACTTAATGAGGGTTTGCTCTAGTTTTCTTTTTCTTAATTTAAATGTAGAATAATAAAACTTCATTCGAATGAAACAAAATGAATTCTATTCGTATGTAGAAATCGGATATATATACATGTGACTGCAATATATATGCTTACAATCTTGTCATTAATTTTTTTTTATAAAAAGAATTTTAGTGAAGTTTAACCTTCTAAATAAATATTTATAAATTAATCATTTCTATAAAATTTTAGTTTAAGCAAACATATCATAATTTATTTGTTCATATCACAAGATTTTATTTTTACTATAATCATTGAAGCGCTTCCTTGACCATTTACAACAAAGATTGATCATCAGAAAAATAACGATCATAAAATGCAACTATTCAAATTTAACTGTTGTCTACACAAAAAAATATGCACGAATATCAGCACCAATAAAAAGCTTTTACATGACCTTAATTGTTTTTAAGCAAAATGTGAAAATTAAATCAAGACTGCATTTGGCGTCTAGATTAGGAAACAGAATCTATACTATTTTTTATCTGACACAAGTTGTCATTCTAAATATCTTGACACACATTGAATGCGTGTACAAATAACTGACAAACTAAATATTTATTCGGTGTGTTATTAACTTTAAAAAACTACTTTAAATTTGTGTTATTCTAATAATCAACGTAGGAGATCTTATAATAATTTATAATACTTTCAAAGTTACGGAAAGTTTCAAACACTCACGTGTATCCAAATAAATTGCAGGTGCAAAATCATGACGTCAGCTGTTGTATTTTTCCAGCGTATTAATCATCTGTAAGTTTGAAGTACCAAGATTCTTTGTTGAATAAACCATTTCTATGCGGCGTATTAAATAGATAGAACGAAACCATAACTGCCTGCTTTAAATTATTGCGACGAAAATTTATTATAATTTAACATTGAAAATTGTTGTTGTAGATATGTCCATTAGATATTGCACTAAAGTGAAATATATTAGTTTAATTTATAATATTAATCTATACCAACTGTCTTAAATGATGTGTATTATTGTTCCATGTTCTCAACTCAAGTTCTTCTTTCTGACTCTATTAGACGCCTCGTGTTTTAGTCGAGCCATCTTGACTTTTATCTCTAGTCTACAAAAGCGACTTGATTCTTCGACGTTGGAAACAAAAGTGCTCATAATTAACTGGACTACGCTTGGCAACAAGCCACAGAATATAAATCTCCTAGATTCTATGTGTTATTGGGAATATTATACTTTACTTTTTATTGGCTGAATATTTACGAATTAAATGCTTTAAAATTTATCTGTTTTATTATTAATTTATTAGGCTTGGTGCAACAAGAAAAAAAACGTTACACAGCCTCTTCCCAAGAGAAAAAATTCGAGGTATGGAAGAATTTTTTCTAAAAAAAATTTTTGACTGAAACTTCAAAATTACTCTCATTAACTGTATAAACCTCTAACAACTCACAACAAAACAGCACAAACTTTAACTATAACTAACGATGAGTTTAACAAAAAAAATCAGAATCATTCACTAATTGATATGGGGGAATATTAATGCATGGGATTGAGTGATTAGTAACTGCGCGTACTACACGCCTATAAAGGGACAAATTCGAAGTCATAATCAGTATTTACGTCAATCAGTTAAGAATATTTAGGGGAATCTAACACTCAGTGGATGCATATCATCTATAGTTACAAACGCAACAACCATATCAAAGTAAAAAAATTTTACCTGAAGCGAAAAATATTTTTCTATAAATTAGAACTGTAATAAACAAAATCGAATGTATAACAAAATTACTATTAAACAAAAATCTGTACAACGAATACTCTTCTCTAATTTACTATATCTGTCTTAAGGATTTATGTACATAACTTTCCAAGTGCTAATTACATTTAAACTAATCGATGAATTTAACAAGTACCAAAAGCTGTTATTTACGAAGTCCATTCACGAAACAAATCTCTAACACTCGAGAAACAGACAAAGTATTAACAATACTTATTCATCAACAAGATACCTTTGATCTTTGAGTGAGCACCTCACAACATTATCTGTACGACTACTATGCTACAGACTCAACTATATCTCTCAAAAATTCTACAACATCAGTGATTCATCACCAAAGAACTCCAAAACCACTAATAAATCATACTTTGAGCCTACTGGGAGACATCCACCAGCAACTCACAAAAAAAACTCTTCATGAACTCTCTTAGCTCATGTACACTCTCAATAAAAATAAGCACATCAGGCCTAGTCTCAAACTACTAAACCAAAACTCAAGCATTCCTTTAATGCTTAATACTCTATCACACTCTAACTATATAACTATACTCAACACTTTACTAAACACTCTCTATAATCTCCATCATGTACCTCATAACTGAATACGCACCTCTTCACCGAATACATATTCATCTCTACATACTTGCAACATCTCTCAACATATGCTGCACTCTCAAACACCTCAAAAAAAACATATCATCATTCAAAATCCATAAACATATCCTTGTCGTCATCAAAAATTATCATTTAACACATCTTTGTCGTCATTTAACACATCTTTGTCGTCATCAAAAATTATCATTTAACACATGCAACATCTAAATCAACAAACATATTAAGCTCTATTACTACTAAAACAAAAATTACTTTAAACAAACCAAAAAAATTTCACTAACTTTAATCTTGTCCTACTTAAGAATTTAAAACATGGACCAAAAAGAATTACTACTGACATCAACTATAATTAGAAGTACTTAAGGATCAGAAACATTCTTAACATCTTCATCGATACTAAACATTTTCTTAGACTTAAATTTGAAGATACGGATAAATGAAAAAGGGGGAATTTGAATACGAAATTATTTTCTACTTTACTTCATGATAACCATTAATAAATGTTCTGGTACACGCTTACTCTATCCATAATCAAACTGTCGATATAAACTAAAATGCTTCACAACGCATAAATTTGCTAGTATGACAAGCTCCTCTATGAGCCTCACCTAGACTTATAAACAAAATTGCTAGACTGACAAACTAAATAAGCAAAACGAATCACATCATAACCGACTTCAAATAATCTCAAGTGACGATGCCAAAACTGCTAAAGCGACAAACTTACCACGACCCTCGCATAGACTGACATAACGCTGAGCGACCAACCCTTCCGGAGTTTCGTCTAGACTAACATAACGCTACACGATGAACCACAACAAGTCTCGCTTAGATCTAACTTAACTCAACATACTACGTTGCAACGCGACCATAAAAATTGCTACTCAAAACCAATCATACTAAACCAAAACGTGCTCATGCACAAGAGCAATCTTCAAACTATATTTCAACAGTAAAAACTAGTGTACCATTAATCGACCAACAAACATAACTAATAAGACTAAAAGATGAACCTACTATCGATGTAATACATCCAAAATCAAATAAACTCGTAACATCCATATCAAATAACTTTATCATTTTATCTAGAAACAGGAATTTCGCTACTCAACTTCTGTTCCTCCACTCGTTGAGTTGGACACGACGGACAAGTGATACTAGTCACTCCTTTACGACCACAACCATAACAAAATAATCTCTTGAAAGATCTACAGACACTGAAAGTATGTCCATAACGTGAACAATTCCAACATACCAATTTATGCTTAATAAATGAATTACCTACTCCACTCTTTTCTGTCATTGGGGTAGCAGAATTAAGAACTTGTACTGGGGAATGTGAAGATGTAGGGGTATAAACACGACTTGAAGCATTCTGAAATGAACTAGGGGTTTTGTTTCTAAAACGTGGATTAAAATAATTAATAGGCTGCTTGTGACTATATGGTGCAACTGAAACAGACTTATGTTTACTTAAAGAAGCTTCTTCTAACTTCTTACACAGTTTAACTAACGTACTAATATCCTCTATCTCTGTAAGAGCAAGATGCTGAATGAAATATGGCAATAAATTTTTCTTGACTATTCTAACTTTAGTGTGTTCTGCAGGAATAATAGGTAATCGGTTAAACAAATTTTCCATATTAGCAATGAACAATACAACTGATTCACCATTCCTCTGTAATCTATTTTGATTTTTTCCCAAATATCGTCTTCAGGATGTGCTGGCAAGAAATCTTCCTTTAGTCTACTAACCAACGAACTCCAATCTGTTAATGAACTACGAACGCAACGATACCATACTAAGGCATCACCAGTAAACAATTCAACTGCAGAATTAAACAATTCCATTTCAGATACCTTTCGAGACTGTGCAATGTCACTAATGTCTTCTAAAAATTGATATAAGAGAGATGGGTTTCCTGAATATTTTATCGACCAAGATCCAATAGGGACTGACTGTGTGACATATGTAACCGTTGGAATGGACACATTAGATGCAGCAATAGGATTTATATTAATATCTTTATGATTTGAACTCGTACCCTTATTTAATTTCTCATGCAGATCTGCTTCCACAACAAGAATAGTAGCCAAACTTTCATTTTTAAATAACACAATTTCTTCAAAATTTTCTTTAGGGAGCTTTAACCGTTGAATTCTACCTGTAAGATGTACTAATCTTGAAATTATCCTTTTAAAAATTGACTCAGCGGGATCATCCATAAATTCTAACAAAACATTTTTAACTGACTCTATACTAGACTCAATCTCTTCTTTCTCTACTTTGAAATCTACTTTATAACTTGAAGGATCTATCAAACAACCGGGTTTATCTGTTTCTTTGGCCAACAACCTTGCTAAAATTTTCCTTTTATCTGAAACTGGTCTTGAATTTTCAATGCCTCTAATGTTCAATTCATATTCTAACTCATTTTTAAGTAAATGTGCGATGCTATAAATTTCTGCCATAATTAAATATCTTAATATCTCTAACATAACTCAATTATAAAATTTTTGAAGATGAAATCTCAAACAAACGAATGTCCTAACTATATAAAGAAGAACTCACTATAAACTGTAACAAACTTTAACAAAAATGAAACTAAAAGAAGACGTTACTAATATCAAAGCAAACCTCAGTCGGTGAATATAAGTGTGATGAAAATAACTACTAAATGTTCCAGCCTCTAAGTGAAATTATTCGAGCCTCTAACTGAAATTCGAGCCTCTAAATGAATTTCCAGCCTCTAAATGAAATTCCAGCCCCACGTTGCGAGCGCAAGTGTAATAGTAATAGTTTTAAATTTAAAATGGGGGTAATTAAAACTTTTGTAAGTTTATTACCCTTTATCCTCGTGACTATCAGCTATATACTAAAACTCTCTATTTTTAATCTGATGTCACTAGGTCGAGATTTTCTTCTTTAGACTCCAAGCCCAGGGTAATGTCAGATGGAAAACGGCTTTAGACAAAGAAAACTCTTAGGGTTAAACGGCTAGTAGAGTGTTAGCTCTGGGTAGATCATGAGCATGGGTCATGGGTGGATAATCGACCAAAAATATTTTTAATAGGCGCCACCGTATTTTTAATACAAGTGCCAACAAAATTTAACTGTGTTTGTATAAGGAAATGCGGAAACCTTATCTTAACACCACTATCATAGCCATAAAATTTGAATTTCACTCTTTATCACACACTTACCAAAACCTCAACCACCAGATGTCAAACAGTTGTCTCAGCTTTACCTGTGAACAAACAAAAACACCACATGGACACTATTTGTGTCTTCAAAAGCATATGCCAAAATAGAATAAATGAATTTAAACATCTGTGAAATACTAAAGGATTCATTTTATTATTCTGTCTTTTTACTTAATGAGGGTTTGCTCTAGTTTTCTTTTTCTTAATTTAAATGTAGAATAATAAAACTTCATTCGAATGAAACAAAATGAATTCTATTCGTATGTAGAAATCGGATATATATATACATGTGACTGCAATATATATGCTTACTATCTTGTCATTAATTTTTTTATAAAAGAATTTTAGTGAAGTTTAACCTTCTAAATAAATATTTATAAATTAATCATTTCTATAAAATTTTAGTTTAAGCAAACATATCATAATTTATTTGTTCATATCACAAGATTTTATTTTACTATAATCATTGAAGCGCTTCCTTGACCATTTACAACAAAGATTGATCATCAGAAAAATAACGATCATAAAATGCAACTATTCAAATTTAACTGTTGTCTACACAAAAAAATATGCACGAATATCAGCACCAATAAAAAGCTTTTACATGACCTTAATTGTTTTTAAGCAAAATGTGAAAATTAAATCAAGACTGCATTTGGCGTCTAGATTAGGAAACAAAATCTATACTATTTTTTTATCTGACACAAGTTGTCATTCTAAATATCTTGACACACATTGAATGCGTTTACAAATAACTGACAAACTAAATATTTATTCGGTGTGTTATTAACTTTAAAAAACTACTTTAAATTTGTGTTATTCTAATAATCAACGTAGGAGATCTTATAATAATTTATAATACTTTCAAAGTTACGGAAAGTTTCAAACACTCACGTGTATCCAAATAAATTGCAGGTGCAAAATCATGACGTCAGCTGTTGTATTTTTCCAGCGTATTAATCATCTGTAAGTTTGAAGTACCAAGATTCTTTGTTGAATAAACCATTTCTATGCGGCGTATTAAATAGATAGAACGAAACCATAACTGCCTGCTTTAAATTATTGCGACGAAAATTTATTATAATTTAACATTGAAAATTGTTGTTGTAGATATGTCCATTAGATATTGCACTAAAGTGAAATATATTAGTTTAATTTATAATATTAATCTATACCAACTGTCTTAAATGATGTGTATTATTGTTCCATGTTCTCAACTCAAGTTCTTCTTTCTGACTCTATTAGACGCCTCGTGTTTTAGTCGAGCCATCTTGACTTTTATCTCTAGTCTACAAAAAGCGACTTGATTCTTCGACGTTGGAAACAAAAGTGCTCATAATTAACTGGACTACGCTTGGCAACAAGCCACAGAATATAAATCTCCTAGATTCTATGTGTTATTGGGAATATTATACTTTACTTTTTATTGGCTGAATATTTACGAATTAAATGCTTTAAAATTTATCTGTTTTATTATTAATTTATTAGGCTTGGTGCAACAAGAAAAAAATACGTTACAATATATATATTACTGTGCTTAGGTAGGCTTAGATAGGTGTAAAAAGGCCAAGCATTTATGTATTTATAGTTACCCTGTATATAAAAATTAATAATTTATTTAAAACACTTCAATATAATTAGAGTGGGATAAAATTACATATTATATTGTAGGTTTAATTAGTTTACGTTAATTTAGTACAAGAACAACAATTAAGATTGATGATAAAGTCAAAAATTGTGTACAAAGGTTGTTAGTGTTAAAGCTTTTCAGTATAAGAATCAAAAATTTAAGCACGCTGCATTTAGTAAATACAGCATAAGTTAAAGCAGTTAACGAACGTTACAAGGTATAATATTGTAAACACGTTAAAATAGTCAAGGGTTTCATTGAACAGACGTTGGGTAAATAAATGATTCTTGTAAAAGCTAGTAAATATTGAGAATATAATTCGAGGTAAATTGTGTTAACGGAAAAATGCAAGGCTAACAGCAACGTTCTACCAGTTCAAGACAGATCAATAATATTAGACGACAGACAATATTTAATGCGTAACAGAGGCAGATGCAAGATATAAGTTGGTTAAAAGACAAAGATTTTCAAACGCGTGTCAGACTAATATACTTTAAAAACCAATAAGAAGGACGAAAATGCAACATGTTTGTAGACGGTATTGTTTTTTCAAGGAGGACATAAAGAAAGGGAGAAATAACCGTGAACAATATAGCAATAGAGGAGCTACAAGCAAGACAGAAAACACAGGACAGAAAGATTTAACAAAAAGGCAGAAATAACGTAGACACTTTAGGTAGGAAACGAAGATAAAGCTGAGAGATGTTATTATGAGGGTGCAAGGGAGATAATTGTATGAACGCGCATACGAGAGGTGTGATTGTATTTGTGTGGGTTGAACAAAAGGGTGGAAACTTTAAGAAATATATAGACGGTTGCAAGTTTAGATCGTTTTTCGCGGTAATAAAGTGTTTATGTTGACGATTTTTGAGTTTTGTAAGACCGTGTGTGCACATGCAAGGTGATTTTGTAGAATTAAGTGGCCGTTGGCAGTTTTACATAGAATGGGTAAGAAAAATACACGCAACTCAAGTGGGGCTGCGGTTATATAAGCGTTGCTGGAGTCACCATTCGCTCTCTCTTATTTTTCAAGACTACAGAAGTTTATCCTAGCTTCAAACCACGTGACTAGTGCAGTCCAACTTAAAATTTACAAGTGTTTTTATGCACAAATAGGTGCAACTTACTTTAAACTGAGTGAACCGTAGTAAATCATAGTAATACTTCAAGCAGGATGACTTTTAAGTAGAGAATTGTTTACGAATTGAATGAGGGTGCTTGTTGTACATTGAGTGGAAGAAGGGGTAATATTTGGACCTGGAGTAGCAGTCAAGAGGGATTGCTGAGGATTTGGAGTGAACAACGAGTTTGAGATGGGATTGCTGTTCAGAATGGAAGGCAGTAACATGGAGTGTTCCAGGTACGTGCAGACATTTTGGAAGACATCTACAGAGGTGGTGAACTGGAAGAAGACTATCCAGGTAACAAAGTTTTTTTGTTGAAACTGTTGTGCTGGAGCTGATTTATTTAAACCATTAGTGATTTGAGTTTTATTTGGTGAAAATTTTTATGAACCGAAAATTAATTTTATTAACATATGTAAAGGACATTTTTTTTTTATTACAAATCTAAGGGTGTAAATGCTAGTATAATATTTTCACAGATGTGAGAGGTAAACGGGTCTTTAGTATGATTTTAAGTGCAAAATTTTGTGCACACATATAAAAGCGTTTATACTAAGCTCACCATAGACCAGGGGAAAATAAATTAATGTTCTGAGATAGGCTCATCTACTTCGAAATATAACAATGAATGCAGTGGAGCATACATTCACTGGTGTATTTGGTTAATGATTTTATTACCAAGTATGGGTATGAAATGTTTAACATAGATAAATATTGTAAACATTGAGATTGTGTGGCATGATTTCTAAGACAGTTTATTGCATTTTTATGACAGCCCAACTGTGGGGCACGAAGAAATAACCAAGGTTCCCGAGGGGTCATTGGGATACATAAAGGCACAAGTTAACTCATAGGTTAAGAGCTATAGGATAATATAAAATAAATTTATTCGGGTAGGAAATTAGAATATTTTTAACAATTATTTTAGAGCTTAAGTAGTGTATAATAATGTAGGGTCAATTTAATTTAGCTAGAAATCATGTACATAGTACTTCTGTAAATATAGGGCTAAATAAATAATAATTGGGGTAAAATTATAACGTATTTAAATTTGTAGTAAAGTATTACAGTATAATCTAAAAGCGTTAAGCATATGTTAAAATAACATTTCTATTTTCAAACGTAGAACCCAACACGTTTAAAACCGAACAAAACAACAAGGGGAGATATTATTTCTTGGTAACATGGCAACAATCAAAATTTAATTGGTTATTGAAAAAGAACAGCCGTTGAAATTAATGCAGTCAATTGGTAACAAGGACAAAAGCAAAATTACACAATATTAATGTAAACGCGGTTTGTTGGTTAAAATATTGATTTTAATCTTGGAGGTAGTATAGGATGAAACCAAGAAAAGACCAAGATAGAATAAAAATGTATTGAGTACAAGAGAGATGTATATAATTAATTCAGAGGTAGTATAGTAGGGAGACAAATAAAATCAATAATTTCAAGGATAGTTAGAGACAAACTCGCGTCGGTTAAAAAGTGAGAGAAAGGAGCCAAGCAAGGTTATTCGTGTAAATTGGACAAAAAGGGCAGATATTCAGTGGATGGAGGCATATGTGTGAGATAAAGCTATAGATACAAGGGAGTTGAAAGATGTTTGTTTAAGTTGAAGGCGTGGATGAATTGCAAAGAAGAAGCTAAATTCGGAGAATTATAAGTGACGGTTGACAGTTTTGAAAGCGGTTTACCGAGTATTGACGTATTTGTTATGAAAATTCTGAAGAAATCGATGTTCGTTAGAGCTTCTTCGTAGAAACAGAGGACGGTTAAAAAACAATTTCAAAAATTATAGGAATGGGTACACAAGTGTACGTGCTATTTGCAAATAGGGAGGGGGCCGAATTCTTACTTATTTAAAGATTAGCAGAGAGGGGCCGAGCTCTCTTTGATTTCATCCATCATTCATGATAGATATAGTTACTTGCAAGTGAATTAGTGCAGTATAGTACAAGTTTATGTAGATGCTAATAGAGCATCTTGTTGTTAAAACGCTAAAGTGGTATGTAAGTACAAAGCTTATTATTTTAGTATTGGAATGCACGGAAGTATTAGAATTTGAAATTGTTTGAATGATGGAAAAAGCGATGTTTGAGTAATAAAAGTTATTTTGGAATAAGAAGAACGAAATTTTGGAATTGGAATTTTTGGGTTGGATGCATGGCAGATATGGTGATTCGACCGAGGAGTTGATTGATGGACTGGAAACCTACTAGACGGCAGCATCTCCAAGGGACTAGTGATGGATCACATTTAGAAGATAGAAACCAGGTAAGCTATAGAATAGAATATTGAGTTGTGAATATTTTCATGGTGTTTGTGATTATTTGGATTTGTGCTTTGGTGTGTTTTTATTAGTATTTGATATTTTATAAACAGACATTTATGGGACTTAAAAAGGAAATTGATTTTTAAAAATTAATGAATTTGCAGATCACCAGATGTTGTAAAGAGATAGACAGGCTTATTGATATTTGGTACTGCTGGAAATTTATATTCACAGTTGTAAAGTTTTACTATGGGCTCATGCTAAGACACCGGGTTAAAAGGTTATCGATTTTTTTTATTATTGTTATAAAATTATTGACCATTATGAATGTACATAAAAGAATGGTGTTTATAAAATATAATATGTATCTAATTTAAATAGAGTGTTATATATTTGGTTAATTGAGTTATTTTTGAGTGTATAAGTGGAGTGAATTTCTATTTTTATTTCAGCATGGTGATATTGAGCGGGAGTTAGTAGATTTAACAAGTAGGTGTCAATATTAATTTAGAAAGTTTGAGCAAATAGGAATTAGTAGGAGAGCAGCCGAGGGCGATTCAAGGGAAACTACACAGCTATTATGACAACCCAACATTGGGCACGTTTTAAAAGTGAAACATCACAGCTATATATATATATATATATATATATATATATATATATACACATAGTATTGTGTGATTAAGTTGTCATTGGAATATATAAGAGCACAAATGAACTCATAGGTTGAGAGTTATTGGATAAGATAAAATAAATTTATTCAGTTAGGGAGTTAGAATATCTTTTAACAATTATTTTGTTAGCTTAAGTAGTGTATAATAATGTAGGGTCAATTTAATTTAGCTAAGGATAATGTAACATAATACTTGTGTAAATATAGGGCATAATAAGTAATAATTGGGGTAAAATTATTCTAACGTATTTAAATTTGTAGTGAAGTATTATATGACAATCTAAAAGCGTGAAGCAGGTGGTAAAATAACATTTCTATTTTCAAACGTAAAACCCAACACGTATAAAACAAAACAACAAGGGGAGATAGTATTTCTCGGTAAGCGTAGCAACAAACAAACTTTTATAGGTTATTGGAAAAGAACAGCCGTTGGAATTAATGTAAACGCGGTTTGATGGTTAAAATATTGATTTCAATCTTAAAGGTAGTATAACAGAGAACCAAGAAAAGACCAAGATAGAATAAAAATGTACCGAGTACAAAAGAGATGCATATAATTAACTTGGATACAGTATAGTTGGGATACTTGAATAAAATAATAATTTCAAGGATATTTAGAAGCAAGCACGCGTCTGTTAAACGGTGCGAGAATGGAGCCAAGCAAGGTGATTGGTGTAAGTTGTACAAGAAGAGCAGAGATTCAGCTGATGGAGGCATATGTGTGAGATAAAGCTATAGATACAAGGGAGCTGAAGGATGTTTGTTCGAGTTAAAGACGTAAATAAATAGAAAAGTAGAGGCTAAATTAGAACGGCTGTTGACAGTTTTGAAGCGATATACCGAGAATTGTTTTATTCGTTATGAAAATTTACGAGAAACCGAGGTTCGTTAGGGGTTTTTCGCTGGAACTCCGGAGGTTGGAAAACAATTTCAAGAATTATAGAAACGGGTATACAAGCGTACGTGCCAATTTGAAATAGGGAGGTTGGGAGTCGAGTTTTACTTATTTAATCACTGTCAGAGAGGGCCCGAGCTCTCTTTGATTTCATCCATCATTTGTGATAATAGTTACTTTCAAGTAAACTAAGTGCAATTTAATAAAAATTTATGCAGAAGCTAATAAAGCATCTTTTCATTAAAACGTTGAAGTGGTATGTAAGTACAAAGCTTATTATTTTGGTATTGTAATGCACGGAAGTATTAGAATTTGAAATTGTTTGGATAATGAAATAAAGCGATGTTTGAATAATAAAAGTTAATTTTGGAGATTGGAATTTTTGGATTGGAAATTGTAAACAGGGCATGTATGGCCGATACGGTAATTCGACCGGGGAGTTAGCTAATGGACTGCGAACCTACTAGACGACAGCATCTCCAAGGAGCTAGGAGGTGGAGCACATTTAGGAAATAGCAACCAGGTAGGCGATAGAATAGACCATTGAGCGGTGAATATTTTTCTGGTGTTTGTGATTATTTGAATTTGAGTTTTGATATATTTTTATTATTATTTGATATTTTATGAACAGACATTTATGGGACTTTAAAAGGAAATTGATTTTTAAAAATTAATGAATTTGCAGATCACCAGATGTTGTAAAGAGATATAGAAGGCTTATTGATATTTGGTAGTGCTGGAAATTTATATTCACAGTTGTAAAGTTTTACTATAAGCTCATGCTTAGACACCGGGTTAACGTAAGGTATGAAGAACGCCCCCTTACGTTACTAAAAATATGTGTTTAAAAGGTTATCGATTTTCATTATTATTGTTATAAAATTATTGACCATTATGAATGTACATAAAGGAATGGTGTTTATAAAATATAATATGTATCTAATTTAAATAGAGTGTTATATATTTGGTTAATTGAGTTATTTTTGAGTGTATAAGTGGAGTGAATTTCTATTTTTATTTCAGCATGGTGATATTGAGCGGGAGTTAGTAGATTTAAAAAGTAGGTGTCAATATTAATTTAGAAAGTTTGAGCAAATAGGAATTAGTAGGAGAGCAGCCGAGGGCGATTCAAGGGAAACTACACAGCGATTATGACAACCCAACATTGGGCACGTTTTAAAAGTGAAACATCACAGCTATATATATATATATATATATATATATATATATACACATAGTATTGTGTGATTAAGTTGTCATTGGAATATATAAGAGCACAAATGAACTCATAGGTTGAGAGTTTTTGGATAAGATAAAATAAACTTATTCAGTTAAGGAGTTGGAATATTTTTTAACAATTATTTTTTTAGCTTAAGTAGTGTATAATAATGTAGGGTCAATTTAATTTAGCTAAGGATAATGTAACATAATACTTGTGTAAATATAGGGCATAATAAGTAATAATTGGGGTAAAATTATTCTAACGTATTTAAATTTGTAGTGAAGTATTATATGACAATCTAAAAGCGTGAAGCAGGTGGTAAAATAACATTTCTATTTTCAAACGTAAAACCCAACACGTATAAAACAAAACAACAAGGGGAGATAGTATTTCTCGGTAAGCGTAGCAACAAACAAACTTTTATAGTTTAATGGAAAAGAACAGCCGTTGGAATTAATGTAAACGCGGTTTGTTGGTTAAAATATTGATTTCAATCTTAAAGGTAGTATTAGAGAGAACCAAGAAAAGACCAAGATAGAATAAAAATGTATCGAGTACGAAAGAGATGCATATAATTAACTTGGATACAGTATAGTTGGGAAACTTGAATAAAATCAATAATTTCAAGGATATTTAGAAGCAAGCACGCATCTGTTAAACGGTGGGAGAATGGAGCCAAGCAAGGTGATTGGTGTAAGTTGTACAAGAAGAGCAGAGATTCAGCTGATGGAGGCATATGTGTGAGATAAAGCTATAGATACAAGGGAGCTGAAGGATGTTTGTTCGAGTTAAAGACGTAAATAAATGGAAAAGTAGAGGCTAAATTAGAACGGCTGTTGACAGTTTTAAAGCGATTTACCGAGAATTGTTTTATTCGTTATGAAAATTTACGAGAAACCGAGTTTCGTTAGGGGTTTTTCGCTGGAACACCGGAGGTTGGAAAACAATTTCAAGAATTATAGGAACGGGTATACAAGCGTACGTGCCAATTTGAAATAGGGAGGTTGGGAGTCGAGTTTTACTTATTTAATCACTGTCAGAGAGGGCCCGAGCTCTCTTTGATTTCATCCATCATTTGTGATAATAGTTACTTTCAAGCGAACTAAGTGCAATTTAATAAAAATTTATGCAGAAGCTAATAAAGCATCTTTTCATTAAAACGTTAAAGTGGTATGTAAGTACAAAGCTTATTATTTTGGTACTGTAATGCACGGAAGTATTAGAATTTGAAATTGTTTGGATAATGAAATAAAGCGATGTTTGAATAATAAAAGTTAATTTTGGAGATTGGAATTTTTGGATTGGAAATTGTAAACAGGGCATGTATGGCCGATACGGTAATTCGACCGGGGAGATGATGGACTGGAAACCTACTAGACGACAGCATCTCCAAGGAGCTAGATGGTGGAGCACATTTAGGAGATAGCAACCAAGTAGGCGATAGAATAGACCATTGAGCGGTGAATATTTTTCTGGTGTTTGTGATTATTTGAATTTGATATATTTTTATTATTATTTGATATTTTATGAACAGACATTTATGGGACTTTAAAAGGAAACTGATTTTTAAAAATTAATGAATTTGCAGATTACCAGATGTTGTAAAGAGATATAGAAGGCTTATTGATATTTGGTAGTGCTGGAAATTTATATTCACAGTTGTAAAGTTTTACTATGAGCTCATGCTAAGACACCGGGTTAACGTAAGGTATGAAGAACGCCCCCTTACCTTAATAAAAATATGTGCTTAAAAGGTTATTGATTTTCATTATTATTGTTATATTTATGTTTGAAATTGTAATTTTTACTAAATTGTTGTTTACTTACCTCTGTAATAGATCAGCTCACTTGCACAATTTTTACACTTTTTAAAATGATTTGCGTTTACTTTCATATGACTGGTTACGTAAATATTTTAGCACTTCTGAGTATCGTGGTAGCCCAGTTTAAAATGTATACTAACTCGTCGCTCAATTGTTATCGTATTTATAGGCCCTACCTCTTGTTTTCTATTCGTTGTTTCACAAGTTGGGGCGATACCTTTTGCGTTTATCTTTTGTGTACTCCGGGAATTTTGCCAATTGTATAGTTCAAATACGTGGATGAACGCTTAAAATGTCACGTATTCATTTACATACCATGATGTTTAATAGAGAAATTCCACGAATTTCTGTTTATTAAGTCACGTATTCATTGTTATTTGCTTATTCTATTTAAACCAAAATAAATTTAGTGTTTGTTTATTTCCTAGTAAATTGGATTTTTGAACAAATGTAATAATTTATGTCACGTACGATTTATTTAAATAATGCATAATTTTAGCCTGTGTACACGATAATATATTTATCAAGCCAATTCATATAGGTTTTCCATTGATTTAATTTTTGATGCATTTCGTTACGTTTTTAAATCTTACTTGTGCTGGTAACTACTCCTGGATATTTCTATTTCTTATGCGTTTAATCTCTTGTACTTTTATATAGAGTGTGCTCTCAAATAAAAATATGTATTATTTACTCTTAGAATATCTGTAATTATGTGCTTTTGTTAACTGGAAGTTTTTTTATTTATTCTACGACCCCTGTGACTTAACCTACCCCTAAACTACCTTATAATTATAGCAATATATATATATATATATATATATATATATACGTATATACAGGTTGGCATAAGTTTTATGTCGTTAAATTTAGGAGGTGGTAGAGATTGATTAGCTAACTTTTAGGACTGCTTTTTTGTCATATGCTTTTAAAAAATACTTATGTATACTAGTGCTATCCTTAATCACAACACGCACTAATATAATTTCACAATAAGTGTTCGAAATTTCTACCGTTTCTGCAAGTTCTCTAATTTAATTCACTAATTTAAGTTTGCTAAAGGTCACAGCATAATTGGTGTACTTTAAAGCATGAAGTAATTGTATATTTTATTTGTGACCTAAGTCAACATTGCAGAGGTTTTAAAACAATTTTAATACTTTTTTGTGCGTCCATTTGTAGCTAAACTGTTTGCTTTTTATATCCCAGGTTTATTAACAATTTTTGTTTGTCTTACCGGTTTTTACACCCCGTTTAAATTAATGACATAAAACGAATGCCACCCTGTATGTATATATACGGGGTTTTTTGAACCATTGAAAAAGGCTGAAACGTACGGCCGAAACGTATAGTGGAATTGTTATGCAAAAAGTAAAGATGGCATAGATTTGTATTTTTCATATATATTTTTTCAAGTTAAATGACTTTAAAACACAAGAAAAACATACATTTCAACATATATATATATATATATATATATATATATATATATATATATATATATAATATACATATACATATTCATACATATATATATATATATATATATATATATATATATATATATATATATATATATATATATATATATATATATATGTTGAAATGTATGTTTTCTTGTGTTTTAAAGTCATTTAACTTGAAAAAATATATGAAAATAAAATCTATGCCATCTTTACTCACTAACTTCGGACCGTACGTTTCATTCAATGGTTCAAAACCCGCAATTACATCAGGTGGCATTCGTTTATGTCAGTTAATTTAAACGATGTAAAACCGTAAGACAAACAAAATTGTTAATTAAACCTGGGATATAAAAGCAAACAGTTTATACAAATGGAGCACAAAGTATTAAATTGTTTTAAGACCTCTGCAAGTCATAGCAAATAAATATATATATATATATATATATATATATAAAAGGAAAGTAGGATTAATGAGTCTTAAATTAATACAAAGTAGAAAGGAATTATTGGCAAGTGACTCAAATTCAGCCACGAGCGCATCCTGTCGACGCGTTTCGCCCTAATTGAGGATCATCAGGACTGGAGTAGCAAAGTTGTAATATTTAATACAGACACCTTATGAGAAGTACAGCATCCCCTAGCTCACAATTTGTGTCTTCGTGTCGATTCACCTGACATCGCAGGTTTTTAGCAACAGTCGGCATGGAGGAGATCCGGCTCAACTGCCTTTCTCCATAGCCAAAAGTTATAATTTAAAAGAAAAGTAGGATTAATGAGTCTCAAATAAATCATTTATAAATAATAATAAATAAAATATATATAAAATATACTAGGCTCGCCGAACAGGATATGAACTAAGGCAATGACTTGATTTGGAATATAGACAAAATAATAATTAATGGTTTATCTTAGTCAAGTAAATTTTAAAAGCAAAACTGGAACGTAACAAGTTGATTAAATTAAGGAAATTTGGTTTCTGGCAACAGTTTTTATGTCATTCTGGTTGTCAATGGAATTATAGTATTGCATTGTCGTATCGCTCAGCATCTTGGTTATCTAAATTATCGGTGATAACTTTTATAAAATTACCTAATCCATTAGTAAGTCCTCTTTTCCGTCTTGTGGTTTGGTCTATCGGTATCAATCGATTGAATTTGTCATTCGTGTTCTTTAGGATATTTTCCATTATACTTTTACTTAAGCTTTTCTGTCGCATAGTAGTTTTCAAATTTGGCTGTGTTCATTAATTCTTTTAGTCTGTTATAATTATCTCTAATTATACAAAATTCTCGTTTTAATTCAGTTAAATCAAATTCATGTGCGAAAGTCTAATAGTCTACTGCGTTCTGCATACTTCCCAATTATACTGGTAATATACCGCTGTTGTTTTTATGTCTTCTATTACTATTTCGTTGTCGTCAATTCTACCTGGGCGAAGGTTGGCGGCAAGGGCGATGGCTGTCCATCTGAAATTACAGGGTGTCTTAAGTTCTTTAAATCCTTATGGTTTTTTGTTGTCAACTACTGCTACACATTTATCTGAAGTCTTTTTGATTTTAAGTGGACCTAAATTTCTAAGGGCCGTTTTGTGTCGTTTACTTTTAAAATTTTTTTCATAAACCGTTTGTCTTACTGCAAATTTGATTATATAATCGTTTATTTTTGACGTTATTATAAGTGATTTCTAATTTTTTTCTGTTGGTATACGTCTTTATTGTATTGTATGTCAGAAGGGTTGCTAGAGTCTGAATATCCTAATGTTAATTCGAGGCTTGTAAAGTGAGTTGAAGAATGAATTGTGTTGTTATATGCAATTAGGGCATATGACATTAAATTGGTTCTGTCTTGTATGTTAATCTTAAGAGTCTGATCTGTTCTAAAAATGTCAAATGTAATCGTTTAATTAATCCGTTTGATTCCGGATGATTTTTTGTAATGAAATGAATTTTTATTTTATGAAGTTCCAGGGTATTCTGTATAGTCTCGTTGATTAATTCACTTTCATTATTTAAGGTTGTTGATCCAGGCGAACCGTATAATGTAAAGTACTGTAAAAAATATTGAGTCACATAAATATTATTTTTAAAGTAATGGATATCGCTTGTGCTACCTTTTTGAATGCGTCTACAATTGATAAAAAGTTCTGAGCTTCTAATACCAAAGTGTCTGCATGTAATTTTTGAAAAGGTTTGTCGGGTGTTTTAGTTAACATTAAGCGTACCTTAGATGGTGATCTATCGTATTTTGCTCTGTCACATAGTTCGTAATTGTTAATAAAATCTACCGTTTATTCTTCGATGTCCTTAAAATATATTTCTTCATTAATTCTTTTATGGGTTCGTTTATTTCACGTTGATTTGTCTTACCTTCGTGTTGGCTGCGAATTATGTCGTTTATTCTATCTGGGCCGTCCAAAGTAATTAGTTTTCATGTGCATCTGATAACCTATGGTCTTGAGTTATTAAATAATCGGATGTATAATTCTGAAAATCTCTGGTTCAGATGATCTGTTGTGAAATAAAAGTAAAAACGTTTTTCCTCCGGAGTATATTCTTTTATAATTTTAATTATTTGATCCTTGTTGTCACTTTCGTTATTTGAATGTGATGTATTTTCCTATTGTTTGTTTTTGTGTATTTTACCGATTCAGGGTTGGTTAGGACTTCCGTAATTATAAATTGGTATAGTTTTGTATCTATGGTTTCGTTTAGAACTTTAATTACGATTTTCCGTTTGTCGTTTTGAGTTGAATGTATTGTAGCAATTTTATTTTCCACCTAATATATATATCTGTATAATCAATCCTTTTATTAAATATTAAATAATATAATACATTATAATGTTATCCAATCCACTTAATTTAATAACACCGATTGTCCAATAAAGAACTAGTATTTAGTTCATGTTAAAAGTTAAATTCTACGGAGACAATATAAAAGCTTTTGTTTGGTATCCTTCTTAAAGCCCCCTCTACTCAATAAATGCAAGGTAACTTTGTTACTGGGCAGCAACAAGCTCGGCCGGCACTTCTAACACAGCTGGGGTTTAAGCAGGTCGAAAGTTGTTCTTAGGAGCGATGTCCGTCATTGATTTTTGCTGTTGGAAGCGTGCACGATGGAAGATTGCACGTGTATGCTATCTTCATAAATTGTTTTGGATGGTCCATTTTGTGTTGAAACCAGTCGTGAAGAACGATGAAGTTTTGTTAAAAAGACCATTAGGAACAGTAAGTGAATTTGTTTCTATAACAATATTAATTAAAATTTTCAGTGTAACTTTGGGAATAATTTATTTTAAAATATATTGCAACGTAAATTATAAATAAGCACTTTTCTGAATGGTATTCATGCGAAAATTAAATGAAAACAATTCTATTCTTGTATAATATGGAATCACATTTATAATTTATTCAAGTTAATTACAAACAACATTTGCTTTCTTGTGGTGTGAATTACGCCTGGAACATCTGTAAATTGAAACGCAGATAATGGAAGCCAAGTAACGTGTTTTTCAGTATGCAGCGCAGCTGTTTGTTTGGAATGGAATTTTCCGTTGTTAATACATACGTCAGCTTTCAAGCAAGTATTTAGGTGCAATTTGGAGTTCTGGTATGTACAAAATTTATGTTCGTATGTTGTTTGAACTGTCGACGTAGTAACCAGATAAAATTTATTTTAACTGACTTGTGTTAACTTTGAACAGTTCAAGGACAGACCTCAATTATATTTTTCGTAGTCATACGATATGAATCTGTAATTTGTTCCTACAAATTCTTTTATTAACTCAATGAAACATCAGAAGATGTCACTACTAATTAGATAAAGTAAATTCTTCTAACTTTGAACCTTTAGAAATTAAATTTCTACATTTGATATTTTATGAACAATTATCTGTAATTATTTACTGTGAAATTAAGGTAAATTTACCATAATTAACTCTTTTTATAAATAAGCAATTTTATGCTTTGTCAATCTGTTATATAAACTTCATTAAATAGTAATTGGTACGGATATATTCAGTACCATTGTAATTAACTCTTCCTAATTTAAATTAACTTATAAAGGAAGACATATTTTTGTAAAAATTACTTTATTGGATACTAAAAGAATAGATTCTTATTTTCGGACTAAAGACTATCTTTTATTTAAGAGGAATGAAAGTCGATTCTGATTGTATTTAATTATTTTTGAGTTTGAATGCACAAACAGTGCTTTTCTTTGTTTAATCTGTTCACAGGTGCAGTGCAGGATTGCTAAGGTCAAGGTCGAGCCATAAGGTAAGATACTTTAAAGATTAGGAGGTCTTTAAAATTATATAGCGGTTATAGAAAAAAGGTTTCCGCATTAGCCTTGTACAAGGGACTTGTATTAGGTCTTCTCAGTATAAAAAAATACGGTGGCGCCTTATTTTTTTTATTAGTGGTTGCAATTACACCCCGACCCACAGCTCATTCTCTACCCAGAGCATATAGTTCGACTAGCCGCTTTGCCTTTGAGATTTCCTCAACTTAGAGCCACCTTCCATCTTAATTTGCCGTGGGCTCCATTTCTAATTACCGGATTTTCTCGTAAAACTAAATCGGAATAGAAAAAGGCTACAAATGGCGTCCAACGTGGGGCTTTGATTGCTGTACCAATTGTATAAACACATAAAGTATAGGCTTCGATTGACTTTGGTTGTTTACACTTGTGATTCGTAACTCATTTACCCTCAGATTGGTTTAGTCTATTGATGTTGTTGTTTAATTGAGTTTAATTTGTAATTAGTTAGTTAGTCTATTCCATGATGGCTGAGACGTATCAAGTAGTTTATTTGCATAAAGATGAGTTGGATTATGAATTGAAAATTCGTGAAGTGTTAGCAGCAGACCGATGCAGGATAAGAGGAAAATGTTAGGCCGATTATTAGCCAAAGAAACAACATTACCTGATTTTATTTGTCAATTAGCTCTAACGGAAATTGATAGTATGTCAACATTAATAAAGTTGTGTAAGAAATTAGAAGAAGCTTTCTTACATGGAAAAATTGTTCGATAGGAATATTATTGTTCTTTTAGTCGCAGCTTGTAGTATTTCAGTGAATAGTAATTCACAGTGTAGTTGATAGTAGTGATTTGTATTTAGGTTTTCTTCCATTTGTATTAGTTACAATAGTTGTTTGATAAATTTTTTTAGTAGAGATGATAGATGTTTATAATTTGGTACACTGGTTTTTACTGTCGGTAAACCATTTCAAGATTGCTCTTGTGCATGGGCACGTTTTGTTTTGATATGATTTATTTTGATAGCAATTTTTGATTTATTTATATCCGCATTGCAACGCAGTATGTTAATTGGTTGTAAGTCTAAGTGAAACTTGTCGTCGTGGTTGGTCGGATTAGCAGTATGTCAGTCTAGACGAGACTTAGGAAAAGTCGGTCGCTCAGCATTACATTAGTCTAAACGAGACTCGAGGTAAGTTGTCACTCTAGCAATTTTGGCATCACTATTTTTGAGATTGGTGATGAGGTTATAATTTTTTGTTTATAAGTCTAGGTGAGACTCACAGAGGAGTTTGTCACCCTAGCAAGTTTATGCGTTGTGAAGTACTTTTGTCTATCTTGACAGTTTGATTATGAGTAGTGTAAGAGTGTACTAGAACATTGATTTATTGTTATCCTAGATGGAAGGTTGAGAGTAATTTAAATTATAAATTTATTATGTTTAAAATTGTCATTGTCTGCGAATTTAAAAGAAAAGGTGTTCTTAAAGTTTGAAGTTCATTGGTTTAATGTTTGAAATCATGTTGATAATTTAGTTGAGATCAAGTTAGATAATGTGGATCCTTGGTATGTGTCTCTTCGAAAAATTTTAGCTTTACCTGATGATTACCCACAATGGAAGGTAGAAGATAATTATGTATTTAAATTTCTTTCATCAAATTTACCACTCTCGTCGAATGTAAGGAATGGAAATATTTAGTCCCTAGATCACAGAAGGAAGAGGTTATTCGGATAAATCATGACCCTTTAGTGGCCGGTCATTTTGGTTTTTTTAAAACATTGGCACGCATACAAGAGAATTTTTATTGGCCAAAAATGCGTATTGATGTGTTGAAATTTTGTAAAAATTGTTTAACGTGTGGTGCACAGAAGGCATCGAATAGAGGACCCCTTGGTTTAATGGGAAAGGAAAAAGAAGTGAAGTTCCCCTTTCAGATTATCGCTATAGACCTCATGGGCTCATTTCCACGGTCCAAGGTTGGACACAAATGGTTATTAGTTATTGGTGATTGGTTCTCAAAATTCACGTTAATATTCCGTTACGTAGTGCAAAAGCGCATATAATAGAACGTGTATTGGAGGAAAAAGTTTTTTTAGTTTATGGCGTTCCCAAATATATTATTTGTGACAATGGCTCACAATTTAGTGGTAGAAATTTCAAGGCAGTATGTAAAAAATATGACGTTCAAAAAATTTGGTTTAATGCAGTTTACTCTCCCCAATGTAATTTTGTAGAGAGGATAAATAGAACAGTCGGAACAGCTATACGTTCGTATATTAAAGAACATGATACTTGGGACATAGAGTTACCCCAAATTCAGTATGCGATTAATTCTGCAAAACATCATGCCACTGGTTATTCGCCAAATTTCTTATTTTTTGGTAGACATGTTCCTGTGTCTGGAAAATTTTTTATGGTCTTGATGTGGAACCCTCAGTTGATATTGATTTTATTTCTAGTGATAGACCTTCGTATGTGTCAGATCATCAAGGACTATTTGATATTTTTATAGACGTACAGAAAAGGTTACATTTAGCTTACATGCAGTCTAGTAATTCATATAATTTAAGGAGACGTAACATTTCTTTCGAAGTAGGTGACAAAGTTTGGAGGTCAAATAAAGTTCTTTCGAAAGCAAGTGATAAGTTTACAGCTAAACTAGCGCCAAAATATGTTTTGAGCATTGTTAGAAAAAAGGTTTCGAATTTAATTTATGAATTGATTAATGAAAATGGTTCAAGGGCAGGCAGATGGCATGTTAAGGACTTAAAACCTTATTCAGAGTTCAGTGGTGATATTGAAAAAGAGAACGTTTCTGAACATTAATTAGTGTTGTTGATATATTTAATGGTTGATAGTAGAAATTATTTCTGTTTTATCTTTTAGTAAAGGATTTAATTATTGTATTGGAATACTGTTTGGTAGTCTAAAAATTTTAGATGTTGGATAAGAAGTATAAAAAGAATTTTTGTAGTGCAGTAAGGTTGATACTAGACTGTGCTGATATTGTTAGTTGCAAGTTATTCATTTGAGTCAAGATAAAAGTTACATGTTTCCGTTTGTCAAATGATTTCATTTGTCGTATGATTCTTTAGTTCAAGGTTATAAAGGAATGTTTAGGTATTTTTATGATTAAAGTGTTTGATAAATAAAGTTGTATATATTTGGTTATTATTTTCTTTCGGATTTAAGATTAAGGTGTTTGATAATTAGAACGGGAATCAAGTAGTTTGAGTCCATATTAAATATTGGTTGGAGGTCAATATTGTTAGTAACTATGATAGTTATGTTTAATTATGAATATTGCGTGAGATAGCAATGTTCTATTTTGTTCATTCATGCGTGAGTGAGATTTGTGAGAAGTAAGACGTGGTGACGTTTTACTTGTCTCTTCTGGGAAAGAGATATTTCTACATTTTGGTTGCATATACATGCGGTAGATTGTTGAACGTTAGTGATTTCAAGACTTGTTTGCCGTTTTGAAGTTATGTTTAGAGTGGATCTCAAAAGTAGTGAGAGTCCTTTTCTTCTTTTGTAAATATGTAAATTACGGTTAATATAGTAAAATATGTTTGTCATGATAATTTGATATTTTCATTAAGGAATCATAATACGGCAGTATTATATATTTTGTTGTTTAAGTTTCAGTATAAATGAGTGATATAATAACCCCGAATATGATTAAACGATAATGACACTCTACCGATTAAGACTTCCCGAATTTGTCCCCTTGTGGCGTATAGTACGCGTAGTTACTCGTCACTCATTTTCAAATATGTTGTATCTTAAGTGGTAATTTTGTTTTATTTTGTAAAATTAATAATAATAAGTTGTGAATATGTAACAATAAATTCAAAAAAATTCTTCGTATTTATTCCAGAATTTTTCTCTTAGAAAGAGGCAGTGTAGCAATTTTATTTTCCACCTAATATATATATCTGTATAATCAATCTTTTATTAAATATTAAATAATATAATACATTATAATGTTATCCAATCCACTTAATTTAATAACATCGATTGTCCAATAAAGAACTAGTATTTAGTTCATGTTAAAAGTTAAATTCTACGGAGACAATATAAAAGCTTTTGTTTGGTATCCTTCTTAAAGCCCCTCTACTCAATAAATGCAAGGTAACTTTGTTACTGGGCAGCAACAAGCTCGGCCGGCACTTCTAACACAGCTGGGGTTTAAGCAGGTCGAAAGTTGTTCTTAGGAGCGATGTCCGTCATTGATTTTGCTGTTGGAAGCGTGCACGATGGAAGATTGCACGTGTATGCTATCTTCATAAATTGTTTTGGATGGTCCATTTTGTGTTGAAACCAGTCGTGAAGAACGATAAAGTTTTTGTTAAAAGACCATTAGGAACAGTAAGTGAATTTGTTTCTATAACAATATTAATTAAAATTTTCAGTGTAACTTTGGGAATAATTTATTTTAAAATATATTGCAACGTAAATTATAAATAAGCACTTTTCTGAATGGTATTCATGCGAAAATTAAATGAAAACAATTCTATTCTTGTATAATATGGAATCACATTTATAATTTATTCAAGTTAATTACAAACAACATTTGCTTTCTTGTGGTGTGAATTACGCCTGGAACATCTGTAAATTGAAACGCAGATAATGGAAGCCAAGTGACGTGTTTTTCAGTATGCAGCGCAGCTGTTTGTTTGGAATGGAATTTTCCGTTGTTAATACATACGTCAGCTTTCAAGCAAGTATTTAGGTGCAATTTGGAGTTCTGGTATGTACAAAAAATTATGTTCGTATGTTGTTTGAACTGTCGACGTAGTAACGAGATAAAATTTATTTTAACTGACTTGTGTTAACTTTGAACAGGTCAAGGACAGACCTCAATTATATTTTTCGTAGTCATACGATATGAATCTGTAATTTGTTCCTACAAATTCTTTTATTAACTCAATGAAACATCAGAAGATGTCACTACTAATTAGATAAAGTAAATTCTCATAACTTTGAACCTTTAGAAATTAAATTTCTACATTGGATATTTTATGAACAATTATCTGTAATTATTTACTGTGAAATTAAGGTAAATTTACCATAATTAACTCTTTCTATAAATAAGCAATTTTATGCTTTGTCAATCTGTTATATAAACTTCATTAAATAGTAATTGGTACGGATATATTCAGTACCATTGTAATCAACTCTTCCTAATTTAAATTAACTTATAAAGGAAGACATATTTTTTGTAAAAAATTACTTTATTGGATACTAAAAAGAATAGATTCTTATTTTCGGACTAAAGACTATCTTTTATTTAAGAGGAATGAAAGTCGATTCTGATTGTATTTAATTATTTTTGAGTTTGAATGCACAAACAGTGCTTTTCTTTGTTTAATCTGTTCACAGGTGCAGTGCAGGATTGCTAAGGTCAAGGTCGAGCCATAAGGTAAGATACTTTAAAGATTAGGAGGTCTTTAAAAATTATATAGCGGTTATAGAAAAAAGGTTTCCGCATTAGCCTTGTACAAGGGACTTGTATTAGGTCTTCTCAGTATAAAAAAATACGGTGGCGCCTTATTTTTATTATTAGTGGTTGCAATTACACCCCGACCCACAGCTCATTCTCTACCCAGAGCATATAGTTCGACTAGCCGCTTTGCCTTTGAGATTTCCTCAACTTAGAGCCACCTTCCATCTTAATTTGCCGTGGGCTCCATTTCTAATTATCGGAATTTCTCGTTAAACTAAATCGGAATAGAAAAAGGCTACAGTATAGTAATTTCTTCTGGGTCGCCCGGGTCTTCTCTCATCTCGGTTTTATCTACGTTACCAGCAACTGAATTTGTATCTATGGCGTTGATATGTATTCGGCTCAATGCGCCCACATTATTGTTATACATTCCTTTCTTATATATGATCTCGTAGTCATACTTCTCTAATCTACTCCTCCATCTCTGTAGTTTTGAGTTAGGTTCCTTTAGTTTACATAACCATACTAATAGCCTATGGTATGTGTATATATGAAATTTTCTTCTCTAAAGATATAACCTAAAATATTTTGTTGCCCAAATTATGGCTAACTGTTCCTTTTCAATAGTACTATATTTCTGTTCTGTTTCAATTAATGTTTGTGATGCATAACTAATTGGTTTATCGCTACCTACTTCTCTTTGACTCGATGCAACATTGGACGCGTCTGTTGCTAATATAAATGGCTTTAAAAAGTCAGGATACTCCAACAAAAGGTAGTTCGTAGGAATACATTTAAATTTCTCTACTGCTTTAATAAATTCCGGTGTATGTTTGTTTTTGTTACCTTTCTTTAAACAATTTGTTAGTGGTTTAGTTATTTGTGCATAGCTTTAATAAATTTTCTATAATATCTACTTAGTCCTAAAAATCCTTTTATTTCTTTATTCGTTTTTGATAAGGGATAGTTTAATACGACATTTGTCTTATCTGGGTTTAGCATGACACCTTGTGGCGTTATTATGTGCCCCAAGAAGGCTACTTCTTTTGCAAAATTTGCTCTTATCCAGTTGTATTTTAAAGTGAGCTTTTCTTTCACGCTCAAAACCTTCTGTTAGTCTCTCAATGTGCTCGTTGAGTGACATTGAATATACAATTATGTCGTCAAGATACACCAGACTTTTTTGGTGTGTATCCCTCTCAAAGCATTGTCCAAACCGTCTAAAAAGTGGCGGGTGCGTTCTTTAAGTCAAAAGGCATGCGCTTGTATTCATAGTGTCCTCTGGGTCTATTGAAAGCTGTTTTGGTCATGTCTTTCTCATTCATTTGCACCTAGTGGTAAACTTAGACGAGGTATAACGTAAAAAACTATTGACATTTTCTTAACTTGTCCAATATCTTTATGATATTAGGTAATGGGTACTGATCGTCTACAGGCTTCTCGTTGAGTTTCCTGTAATCGACAACTACTCGGTAATTGCGTTTGCCTGAGACTTCTAATTCTTTTGGTACGAATAGTACAGGACTGCTACATGGCGAAATTGAGTGTTGAATTATGTCTTGATTTAATAAGTCTGCTTCTTCTTGACTTGCTTGAGGTGGCCTATACGGTTTGGTGAAAATCAGTTTCTAATCTACTAGTTTAATACTATGTTTGACTGTGTTGATATAAGTTAAAGGTTCACAATGGAATATATCTCTGTATTCAAAACATAAATCTTTAATTCCTCTCTCTTTTTCGGTATTAATGTTATCATTGAAACGAATGCTAATTAAAATTCTTTTAACATTTTATTATAGTCTGTGGAATTGGAATAACTTTCGGAGTCCTCGTCGAATTCTTCTTCTATGGGGTAGTCGTTTACGTTCAAAACTGATGTAGTGGCGTAATTATCTTTTGTATAAAACTAACGCGGTGGGTGTTTCAACTTCATATTGAAATGACATGTGATTTATTATTCCTACATCATTTTTGAAATTTTCTAAGACTTTACCCGTTTTCCTGTCCTAAATGCGATTGTGTATTTATTATCGATTTGAATATTACTGTTTTGAAATTTAATTGGCATTTGTCCGTGCTTTGTTCTTAATAGTCGATTTTTTATATCAATATCTGATCCTAATCTTCTTAAAAGATCTATGCCAATCAATCCGTCGTATTTGTCGTTAAAGCCAAAAATACAAAATTTGTGTTTTATTTTTACATTAAAAGTTTTTGTTAAGGGTATATTAGCAATGAATTGGTGTAGTGTCGTTTTGTGTGCTGTCTTGATTTTAAAAGGTTCTCTTTCTACAAAATTTAGATAATGTTCCTGTACGGTTTTTTAGCTAATTAAAGTTTTTGAAGATCCTGTATCGATTAATAATTTAAATTTAGCTTGCCGTATTTTTATATAGGGTAAAATGAGTCGATTAATATTATTTAAATTTATTACGTCTGATCGTATATAGTTCTGTCCAACTGAAAATTTGAGTATGTGTTTTCTTCATCGTCTTATCCGTTACTTTCTGAGTAATTTGCCTCACCGTCCATACTTATATTTACATAATTATCTGTGTCTTCTGGCATAACTTCATTATTAAAATCTACTAGTTCTTGGTAAAATAGCTCTTCGGAAGTAAAGTTTTGTTTCTGTGTATAGTTGGGTTTAATTAGAGATATCTTACTGTTCTGTCTAGTGTTTCCGGATGACGAGTCCATAGGGGTTCGTTTGTAGTTATTATTGGGGTCGTTATTATTATTCGTCATAGGTGAGTTTCTGTTAGGATTTACGCCGAATGTTTGCCATGTTCGATTTACGTTCTGATTGAACTTGGGTGTGTTGTTTGTTCAAGGTTTTGTACGAATTAAATGTAGGTTTGGGAAATTGTCGAAGTTGATTGTTAAAATATAAATTGTTAAAGTTTGGATTATTAAATCAAAAATGATTTGTCGATGTGTTAGCTGATGGAAATTGTTTGTTGGGTCGGTATTAGTCTCACTGCTTGTACAGTCTTAATTGGATGATAGTCTTTGTTAATGGTTGGTCTGTAAATTCTGTTCTTATAATACATAACATTTTTTTTCTATTATTAAATTCATAGCCTCATCTACATTTTCTGGGTTTCTAAATCTAATTTATCTGATAATCGCTTGGGTAACGCGTTTATATACGTATACAACGCAATCTCGACGTACATTTTGCTTTTTAACTGAACGTACGTTAGGATCCGGTTCCTCTAACTTAAGTTTCTAATATGAACATTGTTAACACTTATTATATTACATTCCTTCATACAATATATCATGCTATATCTAAGACATAATTATTACATTTAATTTTAAATACATATTAATATAGGAGATATGTAACTCGTGCTATATACTAAATACTAAAAAGTATTTTATTTTTACGGATATGCCGACTTTTGGTAGTTTAGCTTAGGCGCTTAGTACTGCAGATCAAATACTCCCCTGCCGGAATCACGAGGAAACCCTTAGATAGATCATTTTGTAGCTATTGAAACGATTGAATAAACTGTTTTTCAAACTTACTCCTTACATTTGATTTTCTAATGTTCTACCCAAAGGTACCATATCGGGCAGAGCGCGAGTCGTTTCTAAATTGGAAATTTTTAGTTTTGTCGAAACCTTGCTGTTCCAAGCTATGTAGGGATCTTTAACGTGTACGACAACAACCACACACGAAGCCTACATTTTACTTCTCATGCGAAAGGAAGGGGCATAAAAGCACAGACTATCAGTCGCTCTGTTCAAGCGGTGATAATTTAAATTGATATTTACCACCGTCGGGTGACGGATAACAAGATATAAGTATTCGGAAATACGGTAACTTCATAAAATCGATTGTGCTTAATGGCCAATTTGCAAACGCGTGTTTGTAGCAACGAATCAACGAAGTTGTTAGTATAAAGTTTAAGTGAGGTGGGTGTACCCATTTTCAGCAACTTTTGTTGAAACCAGTGGATTGCTTTATTATCAAGCCAATTGTTGTCTTGCATGAGGTCACTCGAGCTTTGAGAAAAATAAAAAACTGAGTCGTTAAATTATTTCCGCTTTTTATGTATTTTAAACTGCGTTCAACTAATTTTTATAAAGCGAACATTCACTTGAACATAAACTTGACTATAGCGATTTAAAATCAGGGACCGTGAAATACATATTTAGCCTACGCCGATGTTTATATATAATAATTTACTACTTTTTTTTCACGCTGATTTGGCCAAATAGGTATAAGTTAAGTGAATCAATCTTCCTATGACGATATTTATATGAATATAGATTAAGTGAACAAAATTTGTAAACCAGGCTCTGAGAGACGTATTGCTGGAGTTTAATAACAATTATTTCAGTAGCATCCCACGCACCGTCTGAAAAAATAAGCGATAAATTATAGGCGAGATTAGCGCTCAACCCTTATTGGATTGAAATTTCGAAAACCCCTTTCCAGGTAAGTAGTAGTGATAAAATTGTATACCCCTCAAAGATTTTTTTTTTGTTTTCATTGAACTCACCCCTCGCCACTGGAGTTAGCTGGGATAAGTTTTTCTGTTACGTTTGAGAGTCACTAGCGTCAAGTTTATACGTAACAAAGATATGATTGAATTATAAAAAGAAGAAACATGCTGCGAACCAAGCTACAAACTTTATTGCAGGTTATACAAAGAATTTTATAAAGCAAAGCTTTTCTCTTCGCATTCTTTTAAAAGCTACCTAATTAAGCACCATAAGTAAATTAGTACTATCCTTTGTTTCTGTAACATACTATATGCAAGCTTTAATTTTAATGATGAGTAGTGTGACTTTATACTAATTCTTAACAGTTCTGCCAACGGTTTGGTATCGTAAATTTGGTAAAATATCATATGAGAGGGAACTAAAAAAAATTCTGACTGACTACAGAAATAAATTAGAGGGACCTTTGTGAAAATTTCCTTGTCGTCGTTCAATTATTTAAAGCGGCAGATTATAGATGGACATCTCTTGGCTTCATAAAAGCAAGCTAGCGTTTGAGTTATTGATTCGTAGAGTTTCTGTAGCTTTTGCAGAAACTATTGATAACAGGATAGCATGCTTATGGCCGTTGCAAGGAATGGAATCACCTGGCCAGACCTCTTTTACTACCTCTGGTCTTAATCTAGAGAAAGAACTCACTATTATTGCTAAAAAAGTGGTCAAACTTTAGACCGACTTGCAGAAATCCGACCCCTCCCTTTACTACTGTTCGCTCTTGGAAAAAAGAATTAACCTTCTTGTACTAGGTAATCTATCGCTAGAACGAAAAGAAGTATGTACTGATCTTTTAACTAAAATTTTTTTTTTTACAAAATACTTTGTCACGCGATCATCCAAAAAGCTTGGAAACCTTGGTAATTTTTTGTCAAAATGATTTTCAGTACATGATAATGCCGGCAGCGAAATATCCGAAGGTGGTGCTCCTGCGAACACCTTCGTACTTCAAGCTTCAAACCTACAACGGTGTCGTAATGGAATTTGAAGTTTTTCGAAAAGCCTGACACACTGACGGTCCATAATTTTTTGGAAAGAGTAGAAGATTTTCAACGAGCTCGAAACATAGCTGAATCCAAATTGTTTGAATCCGCGGTGAACTTTTTTGACTCTAAATCCATCATCTGGTACAGTCATCAGTTTTTTAACTGCAAATAATGATTCAGTCTACTCATACAGCATCTTAAGCTTTCTGATTATAAACGTGGGCTATTCATTGACAGGATCTCAAAGATACCCTGCCTTCTGCATACGGGACCTTTTATCCAAAATGACTTTACCACTTCAAAACAAGTACTGAAACGCGAACTACAATTTTATGTGCGCAACGTGTGACGTATGGAAATAACAATCATCTGATGACGACTAATTATATTAGAACAAAACGAACGAATGGGTATGCAACATAAAATTCACTTTAGCGTAAAATAAGTAAACTAAACTTTTGATAACAACTCAAATAGGTACGATTATTGCTTCTTGAAAAACGAAAAGCCATGGAGTACTAATTAAAACCGAAACTAATAGACTTAGCTATGACGCGAAATTGTATACGTTACACCACACCATCTCCCTCCAAAAAGAAAAAAAATCTAATTTGAAGATTTTTTATAGGTTGTAGTTACTTTGGCTTATACCTGTATACATAGATATCTATACTACTTGCAACCAAACACTAAACTTCTAACTCTGATCTGAGAATATAAAGAAATCAAAAACAAAAAAATAATTATCCATCAAACAAATCACGGAAATTTAATTATGAAAAGTGGAAATGAGTGTAGTTTGCAACTTCGCTAACAATTCATCATAAGGAAATCATATTAGAGAAGACACAAATAAGAAAAGTCATAATTGGTAGAGGTCAAATCTGTAAGTCTAACACTCAAGTACAACAAAAGGAAAGTTATTTGTCAAACGTAGAAAAAAATAAAGAATATTACAGGTGTCTAAACTTTAATTTTTTCAACAAACCTACCAACCAATCTTTTTAAAGAAACTAAAATATTAAAAACAACTGTAACAGAATCAGCAGAAATAACATACTAAACTGTATTAAAGCTAATATTGATCTCAAGATAACGTATTTACACTTAGCTATAATCTCTAAATCTATCAGAACTATATCTCTGAATTTTGGGAAATACAAAATCGTACAACAATAGCTTCAGGCTACTCGCAAACATAGGTCTGTAATCACAATAACCCATGCAAGCGACCACAACCTCACTTATATCACAACTCTAAACTTTAGGAAACTATTTCTTCCTACACTACACAACAGATCAGAATCTAAAACTTGAAACCAATCTTTGGTGCTGCAAAATTATCTCCTACTCATACTAACGGTGTACCTACATCTTCACCAACTTCACCACAGAACTTCTTCTCACCCACCTCTCAAAACAAAAACTTATTATACAACCTTTCTTCGCTAACTTCTATAAATGAAAACTGCGTAACCAACAGCAGCACTTAGAACTCTACATAGCTTTCAACCAAACTTCTTGAAGGCGTCGACCTATAATCTCCACTTTATCTCCTCAACCATAACATAATCTAAAACATTGTTACACACCTTTCCACAAAGCTCACAGAAATTCCACAAATTCAAAGTAAACGTTAACTACATTTACCCAACGAGGCACAAACATCACAAACCTGCGGCCCCCGAGCAATCGGGCTCCGATGAAGGAATAACCAAAATGGTTTTCCTACACTTCTAACTAACACAAGACTTATCAATATGCACACACAACAAAACCCTCAATACCAACAAATCACACGCAAATCCCTCACTACTAACAAATCACACTCAAATCATACGCCCATCACATTCTCACATTAAACACCATAAAAAATAACTGCTTATATTCTCAATATTTTGCTATTCAATCACTATTAAATATTTGGATTTCACGGTTGAAATCAAAAAAAAAATTCGCACAAATTACTTCAAGATCAAACCAACGGTACAACCTATACTAGCAACTGGAATAATTTAATATACAGCAATAATCCCTCAGGCATCTATATCAGAAAATGGCTTCAAGACCTTTATATACCATTCTGATTCTTCGATTCATAAACTACATTTGAGATTTTCTTATTGACTACACCTAACACAAATTTTGTTGCTAGTTGGAGACAAATTTTTCTCCGGCTTTGAAAAGCACCTTATTAAATCACAAAACCTTATCACCAAGAATGAAAAAAATATCGCAGCTCCTTAGGTTATATTGGCGGCTGTAGTACTTTCGCCTAAGATCCCGGGTTCCAATCCCGACACAGTCCGCTTGAAAAATGTTAGGTGAGCATTTTTTACAAAAACACACCCTCGTTCGGATGAGAAAAGGTCCCGTGTGTGAGTGTTGTCACGCACGTTAAAGATTCCTACTTTGCTTGTAACAGCAAGGGTTCAGCAAAATTCAAAATTTTCCCGGTAAAACAACTCGCCTCCTGGCTATTGTAGTACCTTCGGGTGGAGCATTGGAAAATCGCAATCGCATGTGTGGGGGCGTACTTTCGGATGGAGCATTGGTAATGTAAATGAACGGCTTGCACGTTCAGGCGGCTTTGTGGTGTAGTTGGTATGCGTGTGACTACTATGCCCAAGGTCCCGGGTTCAAATCCCGACACGGTGCGCTTGAAAAATGTTAGACAAGCATTTTTCACAAAAATACGCCCTCGTTCGGATGAGAGGTAAAATGGAGGTCTCGTGTGTGAGTGTTGTCACGCACATTAAAAATCCTTACCTTGCTTAGAACAGCAAGAGTTTGGCAAAATTCAAAATTTTCAGGTAAAATAAACTCACTTCCTGGTCAATGTAGTACCTTCGGGTGGAGCATTGAAAAATAATCAAATGTAGGGGCTTGCACGTCCATGTGCCTGGTGTAAGCTCGCTGTAACATCCTTAGAAACTTCACATAAATCTTGACAAATCGAAACATATGCAGGGCGAGTTTCAATAGTAACTTTAACGTCGTGTTTCGGAATAACTTCTGTATCGTAGAACTTACCACTTACTGGAACACAACGATCAAATGCTAAAAAATTATGTGGTTAAACAGTAGATTGATGTTGAATTAACAGCGTATTGAATTTGTGGACACTCCAAATCTCACACGAATCGTGTTCTACTATATATGACCTAATCGCAGTTCCTAAGGTTTTATTAATTCTTTCAACGACATTACATTATGGTGCATAAACGGCATTATACCATATCTTTTGAATTTTACATTTTTTGCACAAACCCTTAAATATACGGCCTGACAACTGAAGACCATTATCACAAATTATGAATTGTGGCACTCCATAAACTAGAAATACATTATTTTCCAAAAAAGATCGATCGCATGAGCTTTAGCACTACGCAAGGCTGTCCTGCCACAGGGATGTCGATCGCCCGGGTGCAAGAGCAGAAAGTGGCGCCCCTAACTGTTTTTATAACCCTAATTTGTCAATATTTTTCAGAGGTGCTTTTTGTTAAATAATTTATCTACCGAAGAAATCAGTCATTTGTAAAAATCGCTATACTAAACTCTATATTTTTGAAGTATGAATTCGACACCTTTAGACAAATGTTATCCAAAACCACCGCAAGTGCGGCTTACGTCGCCGCGACGGCGCCGGCGGTATGTGAACACTACACTACTCAATTGAAATCAATGTACTTCATGTCGCAGTTACGGTGCCGCACGCCCAAACACCGGACGTGCGTACCGAACCCAAGCATTCAACAAATAATAGAGAAAATGATCAGAAACTAAAAATTTGACAAATAAATAGCAAATTCCATTTCCATCTATGTATGGTATCAGCTACTAACAATATTTCTTGTGATTCAGATAGATAGTATTAATAACACAAGAAATCAAAAACCAAAAGTCATAGATATAATACGTAACATAAAATATACAAACTTTGAGTATATTATAATAACAAACTAAACTAAAAACGTAACTTTTACAAACCTACTTTTTAAATGTCGATAGACTACGTATGATCAATAATCTATTTTTCTGCTTTTTACCATTGCGAATTCTCTTATCACACCTTCATAATCGATTTTTTCTACTAAGCCATGTTCTATAGTTAATATAGCTAAATCTGACAGCCTTTCTTGTCCCATTATACTCCTCGTTTAATTTTTAATTTCGAAATTGATCTTTCTCCAGATGCAACAGTCACTAGTAAAGTCAGAATAATTCTTAAACTACTGCTAAATTAAAAAATGAAGATACGAGGTCAATTGCAAAAAGAAATTGTAAAACATCCAATAGCTGAAACGATGCAAAGGAAAAATCTCTTAATGTTTACAGTTCTGAAATGAGTTCTGAGCCGTTAATATTACGTTCGTTCCTGGATTCATCTGTAAGTTTTTGGACTAAGTTAGTACAACGTTTTAAGAAATCGTTATCACTGTAGGTACTTAAATTTGACAAAAATCCAAATGGTCATCAAAGTTTTTCAATCGGTGAATCTATTTTGAAGGGACGTAAGTGTTGGATCAATAATTATTGTATAAAAGAAGTTTACTTTAAAATTTTGCTTTGGCTTTTTACACGTTTCATCTTGGTGTTCACAGTCAAAATTTTTCAGTTTTCTACGAATACGAACTGCTTGGATACTTGGAAAATTTGAATCAGCTTCAAATATTTCAGCAAGATTTTGGCTTCCCTTAAGATATTTTCAAAACTGTGATCGGATCTATAGTTTTTCACAAAGTCCATTAAACTTTTAAGTTGGATGGAATATTCTGCTACGTTCAATTTTGGGACTTGCAGAATTTTACTAACAACATTTATTTTAGATAAAATATCAAACCAGGTAAGTACTGAACAGATAAATTTGAAATTCAGAATTTTCAATGCTAATGAGTAATCCTTGTGTCGAGTATCACAATCAAAATTTTGGTGTTTAATAATCCCTATTAGTGCTTTAACGATGTTTGGTAAATAAAACCTTAAAGGAGTTAGGGCATCTATTCTACTAGACCACCTTCTATCACTTAAAGCCTTAATATTTAATTTAGGCACATGCCTCTTGATTATGTTTCACCGTTTTTTAGAGATTGAGAAAAAGACAGATTTCTTGTATAATATCAAAAAAAATTGTTGTTTTATAGGTAACTTTGGCAGCATCGTTGACAACCAGATTTAAGGTATGAATTGAACAAGGAACAAAAAAGGCCCTAGGATTGATGTCCAATATATTTTTTGCAAAGCAATGTTTTTTTCTTTCATGTTGTTCCTATTATCATATCCCTGTCCACGTAAACATTGAATATCTAAATCTAAATCGCCAAACAGTTGAAATATGAATTTAAAAAAGCCTTCACCTGTTGTATCGCTTATGGGATTAAATGCTACAAAACTTTCCATTACTTCAACTTTGAGTGTTTCTTTGTTGAAATAAATATATCTAATGATAACACTAACTTATTCGGTATGACTGGTATCGGAAGTGCAATCTAAGATTATAGAAAAATATTTTGAGTGCCTTACCATTTCTAGAATTTTGTTAAAAACTTTTGTAGCAAGCAATCCAAGCAGCTCATTTTTAATTTGGTCCCCTAGGAAATGAACAATTTTTTTATCAGAGTTTTGAGATTGCTGAACACGAGTTACATGTTGGCGCATCACAAGATCAAATGATGTAATAATTTCGACGGCTTTAAAAAATTGTCATTTTCACTTTAAATAATTTTTTCGATGTTCACCGAAAAGCTAGACATTACTGAGATAAAAATTTGATAATAACAATGATTCTTTATAATACACCATACCAATACTTTTTCAGATTCTATAATACGTATACCATAAGAATGAATTGTTTTTTCTAATTTGAGCATTTTTCGCAGGTTAAACCATAACTTAATGTTAGTATTGTGAGAAACACTGGTTTCATGTCTTTGTATAGACCTAGAGAAATGTTGCCAGTCAGAAAAGCCATTCAAGTCTGCAAAATTTCTAACGTTTGCACTTCCAAAAATTTTACAACAAAAACAGATCTCATAACTTTTTAGCCGTTTAGAAGTTGTCGATAGAGTTCATTATTAGAAAATTTACGACCGTTTTCGTCTGTTGGAAAATCCTTTTTACTCGAGTGGATAGATCCTCTATCTACAAAAAATCTGACTTCAGAGGTTATTGACGTATATTGCCCCAATGCTGGATCTTTCGGTAAAGTACCTGCAGGTTCTACCTTCTTTTCATATGAAGTGGATGCTGATTCTGTATCATTCGATACACGTAAAGAAATAGAAACTGTTTCTGGTGGTACGGTCGGTAATGACATGGGTTCTGAATTTGATATTGGATCTCCATTTTTTTCTTCACCATGCACTTTGCTTAACAATTGCGTTTGACATATTAAAAAGGTGTCCATTGAACCAAACAAATGTCTTTTTTCTAGTTCTTTTGCAGCTTTTTGTTTTCAAAACTGAGATCCAGACAATTTCTTTCGGTTAGGGGGATTCTAAAACAAAATGTCACAAAAAATAAGAATAGTTTCAAGATAATGTAAATACTGTTTATAATTAAAAATACATTAATTGTATTAAAAGCATAAAAACTAGTTGCCAAATCTATATGCTCACAGATTTGACTGATTTTTATTGAAATTTCTCAAAAGATCAAGCCGAACTCGCAACAATAGAATAAACATATATTTTTAATTAACTGATAATTATTGATAAATTAAGTAAGGAAGGGTGTTTAAAAAGTATATATTTTTACAGATATAAATTATCATAATATTAAAATCCATGCAACGGTTTTGGATTTACTGTGTATTGTGTACTTTAATTTTTTTTAAACATAACTTATTATAAAACAATGCTTACCGTTTTTCAAAATCTAAAGCACAGAAAGAAAAAAGACACTTTTCTTTCACTAAATAAAACACTTAAAAATGCAACAAAAACTACCATTAGCGTCAAGCGCTGGTTGTATGATACGATAACTAAAGTTCCGATGTCGACTTTATATCCAAAAAATTTGCTAAATGCACATAAATATGAATGATCTTTTGTAAAATATGCAACAGGTGTATAAAATATATTCAATTATTTACTTGGCAGAAATATAATATAGAGACCCTTTAAGTTTTTCAGTGAAATATATATAATTTTGGAATCTGTAACAACAAAGCCAGTTTCCGTTGCCAGTGTATTAAATTATCACTAATCATTGCAAAAATTGTTCTTCTTAAATCCTTTCCTAGTAAAAGCTTCGAAACTGCCTTGCACCTGCATTTACTTTCAGTTCAGTTTTAAAGGATTTTAGGGATTAAACACTTCCCGTAATAACAATAATAACACCATGAGTCAAGTTATTATGTATCGTATCCAATTTGCTTTTGTGAAAAAGCCGTACCTATAGAACTTTCTCTAAAGGGTTTGTATTCGTTGTTTTGCATAGAGAATGAAATTTACAATTACGACTGACCACAATAAAATTCAATATATATGTATTATATTTTACAAACTTATATATAGATTTATTCAGACTAGTTTAAAGTTTTAAAAATAATTTGCTTCCCCCTAAACGTAGCGCACGGATACGGTGCACTCCTTTGCACCCGCTACAATTTGAAAAAGGAACTTCACTTCTTTCTCCTTACCCATTAATCCAAGAGGATCAACAATAGATGTTTTTTGCAGACCACATACCAACATTTCCTACAAAATTTTAAAACATCTAAATTTATTTTAGACCAATCATAGTTTTCCTGAACACGAGCATAAGTTATTGAAAACCCAAAAAGTCCTACAATCGAAAGATCGTGATATGATGTAATGATTTTTTTTTGTAGTGACTTGGGCACTAAGCATTTCCATTCTACTGCATTTGTTAAAAGAGATAAATTTGAAGGGATAAATTTAAATACAAAATTATTTCCAACTTTCCATTGGAGTAGTCTACCGGAGAAGGCAACATCTTTTCGTGTAAAGAACCATACCATAGATCTACCTTATCTAACTTAACTTCCACTAAATTGACCTTACATGTGATTCTCCAATGCTCCACCCGAAGGTACTACATTGGCCAGGAAGCAAGTTTTTTTACCTGGAAATTTTGGAATTTTGCCGAATTCTTCTGTTCCAAGCAAGGTAGGGATCTTTAACGTGCGGGACGACACTCACACACGGGACCTCCATTTTACCTCTCATCCGAACGAGAATGTATTTTGGTGAAAAGTGCTCGCCTAACATTTTTCAAGCGGACCGTGTCGGGATTCGAACCAGGGACCTTGGGCGTAGTAGTCACAGGCATATCAAGTACGTCACAACGCCACCCCACTAAATTGACCGTGAATTTACATTTTCAATGCTCCACATTAAGGTACTACATAGGCCAGGAGACGAGTTTTTTATTGCCTGAAAATATAGAATTTTGCCGAACCTTTGCTGTTTCAAGCAATGTAAGGATTTTTAACCTGCGTGACCACACTCACACACGGGACCTCAATTTAACCTGTTATCCAAATGACGGCGTAATTTCTGTGAAAAATGCTCACCTGCCATTTTTCAAGCAGTTGGCCGTGTTGGAATTCGAACCCAGGACCTTGGTAGTATTATGCTTACTACATTAATCCACGGCGACGCCCCACTAAGTTGACCTTACATGTGATTTTTCTAATGCTCCTTCCAAAGGTACTACATTGGCCAGAAAGCGAGTTTTTTTTACCTGGAAAATTTAGAATTTTGCCGAGCCCTTGCTATTCCAAGCAAGCTAGGGATCTTTAACGTGCATGACAACACTCACACACGGAACCTCCTTTTTATTTCTCATCCGAACGAGGGTGTATCTTTGTGAAAAATGCTCGCCTAACATTTTTCAAGCGGACCGTGGACCGTGTCGGGATTCGAACGCGGGATCTTGAGCGTAGTAGTCACACACTACGACACCGAGCCGCCTCCACTAAGTTGACCGCAAGATTTTCGACAACAGGAGCTCTACTTAAGCAATCGGGAACCAAATTAAATTTACGTTTTGGATGTACAAGATCGAGCGTACGTTGTCTTAAACAAACAGACCACTTAACTGATTTTCCTAATGGGTTTTGAATATTGTTTAAGCATAATAATGAGAAATAATGAGTCATTACTGCCCAACACTCTTTCTCTGTCACTGAATAATTTTCTTCCGCTTGATTTAAACCGCTACTCTCATAAGAAATAACATGTTCCACACCATCTATGTTTTGAATCAAAACTGCGCCAAGTCCTGTATTACTAGCACCACATTCTATAATACATGAGCCGAGAAATCCGGTTGTGAAAGTAATGGGGCAGTAATTAAAACTTGCTTAATGTTTGCAAAAGGAGATTCAGCTTCAGGAATTTAGTTAATAGTTTGACCTTTTTCCTCTTTTTAATCAAATTATTGATCGACGAAACTAATGACGAAAAATTCTTAATAATCGACAGTTTCAACTACACATACCGATAAAGCGTTTAACTTCCATTGTGGTTTTAGGATTAGGGCTGTAACTTTTTCAGGGTCGGTACGTAAAGAATTCGACCCAACAATGTTACACAAAAAGGTTAACAATTTTTTAAAAAATTTAAAGTCAAGGTAGCTTTTTGAAAACGTTTTTGACTTCACGCGAAAGTTTTAAATGTTCTTCAAATAAACATAAAATTAAATCTTTTGAATAACAGAACACAAAGGGTTTGAAACTACGTTCAAAAATATTATCTATTAATCGCTTTTGAGTTTGAGCTGAATTACGTAATCTAATAAGCGTCACCAAAAATCTATACTGACAGCGAGAAATAACACTGAAAGCAGTCTTGTCCTTTGAACTTTCTGAAAGGGGAATTTGCCATAAGGCTTTACAAAGATCTAGATTAGATATACAGTGTGCGATACGAAGCATTCCGAAAATCCTGTCTATCCAAGGCAATGGATACGCGTCGTGCACAGTAAAATCACGTAATGCCCTTCCATCAAAGCAAAATCAATAGTCTCCTATTTTTTTATTTTCTAACAAAGGCGAATTCCACGGGCTCTAACATGGTTCTACGACTTTCAATCAAATCATTTCATCTTACTCTTCATTTAAGATCTTGTTCATAAAAGGAGACGTGAAAGGCCTTATTTGAAAAGGTTTCTCATCACCAGTGTGTTACGTTCCAATTTTACTTTTAAAATTTTCTGGTTAATTCAATACCCGCTTGAATAAATTTCGTTTCTGCTGTTAAATCTTTTAACAAAATTAATAATAAATACGCTCTCTAATAATTCCTCAACTTAAATTTTCTTTTCGCTTGTTTGTACAGAATCCTTTATTTATTTTTATGTGTTAATAGATAATCGTGGGCTGTGTTTTTTTTTGTATTTAGGTCAATCCCCCCACTCTACGCGTTTGATAGTTAGCTTGGTATTTACTTTTGTTTGGGCTACGTCTAGGTACGTGGCATTAATAAATAAATAAATCCACGTTGGGCGCCAGAATTTATGCTACGTACTTAGACGTAGCCAGAAGAAAAGTAAATACCAGCCTAACTATCAAACGCGGGGAGTGTGGGGATTTACCTAAATACCAAAAACAACAAAAAGAAACACTTCGCCCACGACTATCTATTAACACATAAAAATAAATAAAGGATTCTGTACAAACAAGCAAAAAGAAAATAAATTAGGTGTTATTATTTCACAGCAAACAATTATATTGTACGAACAATTTAGTACTTAGATACGAAGTGCGCATTTCGTATTTCACACAAAATAAAATTAATCGGTAGTAAATAAACCTGTGAGAGCTTTTGCCAAGCGTTTTTAAAATTTTATCTAATACTTTTTGTAAAATAACTAATTAGTAGGAAAGAATTAACGTGTGAGAGCTTTTGTCTGACATCTTTTAAATTGTACATAGTACCGTTTGTAAAATAAACCAATCAGTATAAAAGAATAAGCGTGAGCCTGTCCAACATTTTGAACAATGGTACCTAACACCTGTAGAGCGATAATATCGATTAGCAGCAACAAACAGTAGTTCTACAATGTCACGTTTCTTTTCACGTAACTACACCAAACGCTAATACGGAATATGCCATTGACACACACAAAAGAGAACAAGTTGCAAACCTGTAGGTGTCCGGATACTTAGCTTGCAAGCCGTCGGAGGCGAGTCAACACAAAAACGCCGCGGTATTCAGGATTCATTCACACTGCCATCGTAACTAAAACAGCGATCCACAGACAAAAGCAGCTGGTCCACATAGAAAGAACCCATTTGGCCTCCAGCTAAAAAAGCTAAAAAGAGAATCTGATTAAAATTGGTGTGCGCGGGGAAACTCACCAATACACGCAAGACCCCTCCTAGTTGTCGAACAAAAAAAGAACAAACGTACAATGCTTTTGAAATACGGTGACGCTTATCGAAGTGCGATTAAAACTGGAAAACACGCTATCAAATAATAGTAGGATCTATCATCTCGACAAGTCTAAATGGGAAACACAAGAGAAGCAATTATGCGCGTTCGTAATATATACCAAGATGAGGGGTACCTAAAACAGGATATAAACTATTTAATTGTAGCATAAACTTGTTTTCAAAGCAACTAGATTTAAGTTAAGGAATTATTAGAGAGCGTATTTATTATTAATTATGTTGTAGGATTTAACAGTAGAAACGGAATTTATTCGAGCGGGTATTGAATTAACCAGAGAAATTTTAAAAGCAAAATTGATACGTAACAAGTGTTTATATCCATAATAATTTTATCGGTTAGACCTTATCTATCTTTGTTACTAGTTTCACTAAAAGAGTGAATTGAGGCCTGATCTTGCACTCTCTGGGCTTCAGACACTCAACAAACTACCATCTTCGCTTATAGGCACTAGAGATTGGCCAACACATGCAACATACATTCTCGCTTCGTCCTGTATACTCCATGAATTGTGTTTATAATCTGCACTCAACTTAAATAAATTTGCAAAATCACTGTCACAAATGAAAGCATGCGGAAGCGATAGAACAAATAAAGCACTAAGAATACGACACTGTTTTCCTATACAAATTAAGAAATCTACCGAACCTAAAACAGTGTTTGTAGAACCATCAGCTCTAGGTATTCCTTTTTATCTGAACAAAAAATTTTTAGTTTCAACTCTACCGTACAAAGGTAAAACACCATATTTGTAAAAAACGTATTTTTCATTTTAATGCGTATTGGCTTAATTGTTTCTTCTCCTTCTGTTGGTCAGTACGGTGTATAAACGCCGTAAAAATGTTTCTAACCATAACAATTGATAGCAAAAACAACATATTAAAAAAGGACTGCTTTGGTTAAACAGCGTATGAATAATATTGTGTATTGCACGACATGGGTAAAATATTGTACAATAAAATGTTTTGAAAAAGAAACATAAGCGACAAAAGGTTATTTGGGAATAACGCCATATGTAACATTATGTTAAGTATTAAACTATATTCTTGTACAAAATAATACATTACCATCCATAACCGTGTTTTTCCGTAATATTAATAAACCAAAACCAAACAGCGTGCATTAAACTACAACAAAATAAACAAAAAATGTTTTTAAAAACATATTTTGGAGTAATAAGTATATTATGTACAGTAGTCGCATTTATAGTCTTTCTCAGCAGCCTTTTCATATGGCATACCAATAAATTGCGTACATTTCATGTGATACCATCTGCTACAGTAGTCGCAGCCTATGTTCTTTTCATCATCTTCTTCGGTGTCACTAATAAGTTCTATTGTACAAGTAGAACAAATTTTATTTTTTAATGAAATTCTTTTAAAAAATATATTTTTTTTGTCATTGCACTCGTTTTTTAACTTCAGTTTTAATGCTTTAATTTGTTTCTGTTGTGCTCCTTATTTTTTTCTCTTTAGCACAGCTTTCACATTTGCTTGTTTAATAGTTTCCTTTTGTATATAATATTGTCTCCAAGCTTTTGATGAGATGGCACTTGGCAATTTTTTTTTTAATCTTGAATTGCTACTATTTTTAATCGGTTCTGGAAAAATTAAATGTTTTTTAAGCGACAAGCCAATGTTCTTCTTTTTCACAAGTTTCTTGCAATTTCAAATTTGTTGCTAAGAGAATTTTAAAACTTGTTTCGAAACCGCTGGCCATATTTTCACATAACACACGAGGCTTTTCTTTTACTAAAATTAAGGTTAGATCGTCATTATTGTGTTCTTTGGGAAAATCTTCTGTGCCAATTACGGTATTATGTGTGGTAGATATGCGCTCGTCATTGGTTGCTAGTACTGTATCCCATATTGAATCAGAACATTTTATTTTAATATCTCATATTATTTTAAACTTAGCCATAGGTAAAATAGTCCCCACTTCTACAAGAGGCTTCTCACTGTCCATAATTTTCGGAGATACGCCGAGTGATTGTTCCATATCGATTACTTTTAAATTACTCATACTATCATTTTTTGGGTGTTTTATTTCGTCATGCTCTGTGTGTTACTTCAACATTTCCCAAGTGGTTCATGTCGTCCAAAATTAATGCAACATTAATGCTATAGCCTTCAAGTAAATTTCTAATAAACGTTATAACCTTGTGTGCAGAACTAATATCATCAGCTGTTATTCATTTTGTTATGTAATCATTTTTCAAAAGAAAGGTGTTGTTGTGAGTTTGCATGTTTTCCAATTGATTTTGTACACATTTAGTGTAATCAACACTATTGGGATCAAGTGGATATAATCCACATTTCCGGAATCCACTTATGATGGAACTTTGCATATTTCTGTTTTCCAATGATTCGCACAGTAGCTTACAAAAATTGGTTTTACTTACTGTACAGTCGACGTTCTCTGACCTGTTTTGCCACTTTCTGACTGTATTTTTCCACTCTTGTTTCACGGGCCGGAAGACGCTACCATCAACTGGTTGATGCAAGTGCGTAGAGTTGGGCGGCAACGCACACAATACAATGTTTCTTCTTTCGCATTCTTCACTCAGTGCCATTGTCATGTGTGATTTGTGGCCATCAACAAATAGAATAACGGTCATCTTAATTTCATATCTGTTATCCACTTATCTAGTTCATTCACAACATACTCAACAAAATTCACTTGATTGCATCCACCCTGAGTCAGACTCACCAAGCACATAGTGTTCTGGCATTGAATCGACAACGACTTTAGGTAGTCTAATATAAGGAGGCGGCTCCGTGGCATAGTTGGTATGCGGGTGGCTACTATACCCAAGGTCCCGAGTTCGAATCCCGACACGGTCCGCTTGAAAAATGTTAGGCGAACATTTTTCACAAAATTACGCCCTCGTTCGAATGAGAGGTAAAATGGAGGTCCTGTGTGTGAGTGTTGTCACACACGTTAAAAATCCTTACCTTGCTTTGAACAGTAAGGGTTCGGCAAAATTAAAAATTTTTCAGGTAAAAAAAACTCGCTTCCTGGCCAATGTAGTACCTTCGGGTGGAGCATTGGAAAATCACATGTAAAGTTTAATATAAGGGAAAATAACAAGCGGTGGGCATATTTTCCCAGCTGCATTAAAAGCTACTAAAACTGTAATGTTTTCCTTTTCATTCCCACCTTTCACGCTATACAAGTTCTTATATCCTCTGGGAGCTAAAATTTTTTTCGTTTTAGGGCACGGTGCTAATCCCGTTTCATCTCCATTCAATATTCTTTGAAGGATCTTCAAAAATATATTATACATTATGTTCTTCTAGATACACCGTAAGTTCTGAAAACCATAGTCGTATAGATTCCTCAGTAATAATGGCACGGGTCTAATTTATCCCTGTCTCTCTAATTGAAATTGTCGGATTTCGTTTTAAGAACCTTCTGTACCACTTTTCACTAGCTTTACCGTTTTTAAATGTAGTTTCTTTGCCACTGTTTGCTAAAAAATTTCCTACCGTTTCAAATAAGTCCTGCTTCTTAATAGGAAATCCACATTTTGCTATTCTGAAATCCATTCTACGATCTTCATCTCACTTTCAACTGTAAGAAGAGGTGGAGGTTCAGTTTTTCTGTACTGCATTGTTGTTTTTCCGCGCAAACGATCTTACAGGGTACTTCTGGATATCCCGCATTTTCTTCAGGTTGCCATAATTCCAGAATTTTTCTCTTTTATTTCTTCTATTGTTGCAGAAAAGGTCTCTTTAGTGTATTGGAAAAGCTTTTTATAATTTTTTGCTTTTGAATTTTTTTTATTGTTGCTTTCTTTTCATTTCTCATCTTAATAATGAAAAAATTACTAATAAGAATTTTATTAATCACTAAATATTTTTGATAAGTCAGAATACATTCATTTATAGATAGCTAGACGATTGTTCTATTCAAAATTTACATTAACTTTAAGGTGGACGGAAACTAGAATACTGATACCCAGTTTTCGGCCACCAGAATTAATTTTAAACTACGTTTGAAGTTGCGGCGCTTTTGTGACCGTAAACTAGAATGGTTATCAAAATTAAAAAATGAACAGAATGAGCAGATGAGACAGTTTAATATAAGTATGCATGCATTAGAGAACAAAGAAATGAGTAGGCAAATTTTCGGCCATCGTAGCCGAAAAACGAAATCCTATAATTTCTAAAAGCCCAGTAACCGACCACATGATATATAATCTCTAAATTTTTTTATTTAGATTTTAACCTCCTTCTACATTAAAATTAATGTATTCCAAAATACTACAATTTGCAATAATAGCAGCTATCTAATAGAATAGAAAGGATACTTACTATTTTCGATTAGTTATCACGCTACACTTTTCTGAATTCTTAGGAGCAGCTGATGTGCACGGTTTAACGGTCACTTTTGAATGGTGTTAGGTATGCCTTCTGCTGCTAGGTAAACCTATGGCGTGGCTTATATTTGTGCGCAGAAGCTGGGCAAGAACAGGGACGCTTTTAAACAATAAATGTGTTTTAAATTTACCTATTCCATCGTAAAATCTTTAGAAATGGCCGGCAAATGTAACTGGTCGTCTAACTGGAGCACTCATCCTATCTAAACATGCGAATTTTAAAATTTAAACTTATTTCTAAAGTGTCTTGAGTTATTTCGTTTGGCAGCAAAAATGCACTCTATTTTACTAATTTATGTTTGCTGAAGGTCACAACTTAATTGGTCGACTTTAAAGCATGATGTAATTGTATATTATATTTGTAACCTAGTCAATATTCCAGAGGTTTTAAAACTATTTTAATACTTTTCTTGTCGGTTCATTTGTAGCTAAACTGTTTGCTTAAGACACCAGGTTTATTAAATTAATGACATAAAACTAATACCACCCTGTATAGTGATATAGGATATGCCTAAGTAGTTCTGGGGATTTCGGGATTGATATCAAAACAACCTCTTACATTTCTTATATTTTTGCAGTTTGCATAGCGTCTTGTGTGTATCTAGTTATATAAATTCTTTTTAATTGGTTTTTTATTAAATAAAATGAGCGCACAGGATTAACTGATATTACACATGGCTCTTCAGAGCATTATGTCTTCAGAAATTATTGCAATTGGCAATGAATTGGCGTTTGGTTTTCAAACGGTAGGTTACTTTTAGTTATTAAAACTCAGTTTTGGCGGGCTGCAATGTAAACATTCTTTATCTACTCAAATGTATGAAGTATCATTTTTGCATATCAATATCGATGCGTGTAATTTAATTTCACGCACGAAGGCATAAAGTGCAATGTAATTCTTATGGAATTAATTTTACACACTTCCATAAGAGCCCCGTGTATTTTGGTATATAACAAGATAAATAGGCGACTTTGCTTGCCTTGTTTTGAAAATAACTTTCAAATGTCACAGTAGCTATCAAATAATAATTTGATATTTGAATAAGTTCATTTTAAATTAAAGTCATAGAAAAAATAAGGTGTGCCACACGCGTGTGAAGTCAGTTTATACGCTCGTTCGGTTTGCAACACTCACTTGCAGCTCGTGTCACAAATTCTTCACTTGTGTATAAATTTCCACTTCACAAACTTTTTACACAATGTACAATTATTAACATTTACGTGTTTTTTTGGATCATCAAATAGATAACAACTATGCAAATCCTGATATATCAACCTGATATATCTACAGATTCAACATCAGCTGCAGCTATTGAACAATATTTCATTGACAATAAAAAATCAACTCCGTCAGAAAATATTTTATACAATAATACTTCAGCTGCATTAGTTGAATCCAGCATAATGAAATTAATAAATGCAGCTGAAATTCAAATTCTGGAAGAAAACGAACATCTCCTTTTTAATTCAGATAATGTACTTTAACCATTTAATCCAAATAGGGAAATTGTTTGGGAAACCATTGTGGATCTCAATAATTCTCTTGTTTCCGAACTGACTAGAACAAATTGTTTAACGCCCGAGGGGTCTTATAATTTTATATACCGACTTACCTCAGCCGTATTCTATTGTTATATAAGTGTCGTTTCTACTCTTCAACGAAGTTGACTGTATAACTACTGATTGGAAGTGCTACACATGCACTATCACTGTGTTTTTTAGGGTTTATCCATAAAATCACATTCGGAGACACTAATGACTTAACTCACTTTACCGAACCAACAAACGTTTTTCTTCGATGTCTATGAGCAAGTGTCGATCACTACCTCTTTAGTCTAACTTAATTTCCACCTCACAAAGGAGGTTTATGACAGGATATAACGGGACAAGGAATGACAGCTTTGCTATTTTATTTACAACTACGAATTTACAACAACTTAAAATTAAACACTAAAACGTGCGACAAATGTTAATGTTAAAGACAGTAATGAAGCTGCAAACAATTTTAAAATAAACGACGATGAGCAATAGCTCTCTGATCAAGAAAAAATGGCTTTAATCTATTTGATACTACCGAGAATGATTCGTCGGATAAATCAGTACGCTTAAAAAAACGAAGGCAATTTCTTGAAGAGCAGTTGGCCTACAAAAAACAAAAACTTCCTTTATTTGATCCATGTAAATGCACTAAAATAAAATGCTGGCAGGTCTTTAATGAAAATGAACGAAAACGTCCCTATTCCGATTTGTGGGAGATGGACCGGTACAGGCAGCGCGTATAGTTATTTGAGCATGTCACTGAACAAAAGTCGCAGAGTAAAGTTGAAAGCAGTTAAAGACTTCACCATTTAAAAAAAGATACAAGCAGATAGTTTATTATTTGAGAAAAAAAGGTGTGTCATGTATTTTTTTCTTTCCACATTGAGGTATAAACATGAAACGGTTTCTAGACATATGCTTAAGTCTACAAAGGATTCCAGTGGTTTAAACAGACACGCTCCATTTAAGGATGGAAGAGGATGTTCTACTCTTCCTAATAAAAAGGATACGAATCACATCATTATCCAGATATCAACATATAATTTACTACTTTCGCACTACAAACGATCATGTACACTAAATCGACGCTACTTATCCCCAGATTTGACGATTAAGGTAATACATGCCGACTACAATGTGCAGTATCCTAATAATCAAATTTCGTATGAGATATATAGGAAATCTATTGATGAGCAAAACATAGGCGTCTATGTTATAGCTGTGCAGAATGTATAGAAATTGAAGATAATGGAAACTTGGCAATGAAAGAACGGAACAATGAACTGCGACCAAGCAGACTTATTTATAATTACTTAAAAATAAAAACAATGTATGATTATCAAGAAACAAATAAAGCCATATCTGCAATTTCCTACAGAACGGTGTATGACCGCAAGCTTTATGTTAAATGTAAGAAGCTCATCCACTCAGTTAGACTTTGAACTTCATAACTTTAACATTGTTAGGTGTTCAAGCTACTCATTCTTAATTATTACTTATTGACTAATTTAAATATTAACTTGTAATATTTTCAATTGCATTAACTTTGCGATTAAAGAAAATAAACGTTTAAGTTCATTGGAAATGAAACAAGTCATTTTTGTAATTAATAAATTTAAATAAACTTGACAGTTGTGTTTTTGGGAAGAAACTTTTTAAAAAGAAGCTCCCAATGACTCAAAATCTATCTGATGTCAACTATTTCTACAAGGTTAGCTAAGTAGAGGTATTTAATGCTATTTTGGAACCGGGTTAAAGGACTACAAGGCACTCCTTTGTATGTCACAAGAGGCCACTAATTTTACTTTCTTAGTCAACAAAATGAGTTTATTGCTTTAATAGTTATATTACTGCTCCAAAGATTATCGTTAATACTTTGGTGCTTTTCAAGATAAATAAACTACGTTGTGCCGAGAGACGTACTTAACGGTATATTTTAAACCTTTAACTATCGAAGATGATGCTTTTATGTGCTCCAAATAGCGCCGTTAATGTTTTTGTTGTTGATTCCCATTTACAAAAGGGAAATCATGGCAAAGTAATCTTAAGGAATGGAAATGGTAGTATATAATATTTCGCTTGCTCTCCATATTGTTCTAAGAATCGTTATAAAAAACAAAAGAGAAAAACTTGTGAGAGCAAAGAAACTACCGATATTCAGTTGATTATCCAATGAAAATGGTATACATTGTCCACTGTAAGTTTCCTGTGTTGTTGCATACATAGTTGTTAGAAGTTTCTAGTTTATGAAAAATAAAGTATACTTTAACGAGGTTAACCTATCTGTCCATTTTCAGCATTTAAGTAGTAAATATTCATTTGTAGTGTTATGTTATTGTTTTTTTGGTGTCATAAACATACTTGACCGTTCTTTCGTGTATTCCAAAATTAAAAAAAAAGTAGAGAACGTTTTAAAAATTTTTAGCTTTTAAGAAAGGAAGACAACATACACAATTGCTTTGTTGATGATTTTTAGCAGTCCCATAGTCATTCTTAGTCCTGCATTATTTATCATGAGAACAAGAAAAATCGGTGGCCGGAGCTCGAGGGTTCTTCTTAATTGACGATTATCAGTTTCAACCTACAAAAATGTAGGTAGATGTGTATTGTTAGTACTCATTACTGTTCAAATATCATTGTCTGTGCTTGGTGGTTTTGGCAATAAACAAGAAAATTAGTTGCAACCCATTCTAAACATTCCATCGCCATAATGCATACAGATATTGCTTCAGTTGTGATTTTTAGTACTAACGAGTATATCTTTAGTGTCTTATGGTGTCCAAACTAAACAAAATAAATCATGATAAAATTCAACATTACAGATTTTCTAGTTACTTTTGGATACCATTAGAGTACTGACCGTAACCTTTAGTGCACTAAATGGCATCAACGTTTTAGTTCGTTAAAAACAAATAGGAGACAATTAAGTTTGTAACGTTTTATTCTAAAGCATCTAGGAATTAAAATTTATTAATTTAAGAGTTGGAGTTTCACTTCACTACTTATAAAAATCTCCAGCTAATTAGTGCAATTACGTTATTGTTGTGAAACCCTAGAATAAGAAACAAACTCACGGATCCCGGCGACAGACTTATCATTGCAAACGTAAGGCCGACACAAGATTCCCACGTGAGAAAGCGTTTACCCTCCCATGAACACCGGCGCAAATGCGTCAACCTCGGTTGTTGGGAAAAGACGTAAACAGCTAGGACCGCCGACTATTCGAGAAACTCTCGATCCTACCGCCACATTTACCACTTCGATAAGATATCGTACCGGAGTGCTGACGCGAGTGTTGTGACCCCACCGACCTTACCTTCCTTTAACGACTCACAAGAAAACCTCAACCGTCGGAAACAAGAGCAACTCGTACAACAGGACTAAGCAGAATAGACCGCGCCATTCTATGAAGTATAACATTACGATAACCGCAATGTAAGTGCGTTAGTATTCTTAATTCGCTTGCCGGGGATTTATTGTTAGTGTTTAGCATATAATCATAATTAATTTGAGAATAATGTGGTTATTATAAGTTGCACTATTAAAGGTTTTCTGCATAATTTTGATACCATAAGTACTCAAAGAATAATCCTTGACTCGATAAGTAAGCTGAGGATGTACCACCAATTGGCAATCTTACTGTTAAAAAACTGAAAATTGACTATTAAGTTATTCTGCCTCCCACAATTTTGTGATCGTTTCGGAAAGCATAGCAGCACTGACAGTCATTGTTGATACCCTAATCTAAAAGCAATTTTCTTTAAGGCATCTGAAATGGAATATTAAGTTTGCCCACACTGGTGGTTTTTCTTATTTATGCAGAAAACTTAAGAACAGTGACAATGGACTTCGGTCCATTAAAAGACACTAAGCACTAACTATATATATATATATATATATATATATATATATATATATATATATAATTAGTTTTGGGTTTTAGGTCAGCAGAATTGAAGAGTTCTCTTTTTTATAAACTCAAGCTTTCGGAAATTTATTTTTCCATTATCAAGAGTACTAAAAGTAAATACAAATGCATTAGTTATGAGAACAGGGTTGACTTAATAGCTAAAAATTATATATAACTGATACTTACTAAAGTGAGATAAGATACAATTGGACGATTAATAATAATGTACAGTGTATAAGGGTATGGTATAATTAAATTTAAAAATAAAAATTATACTAATTATATCGTTAAAAGAAGTAAAAATATTTTTGATTATGATGTAGACTGTCTTTATATTTAATTGTTGTAAACAGTTGTTTATATGAGAATTTTTTTGTTTGGGAAAGGTATCTTTATATGTATAAAATAAACGAATTAATTGTAATAACACTGTCTGTAGATATATTATATTTTAAAATATTTTTATTAATTTGTGTAGTTATTTTTATAATTTTTTTTTGTGTCAGTATGGTTGTAAGTAAAATAATATTATAACTTAACCATTTATTTCTTAATTTTCTATTTTCAAATACATTTTTTTAAATTTAGAAGGTAGGTATATATAGAACTCAAGTCTCCAATGTCGGTTTCTTTATTAAGTGTATTAGAATTTCGATATATGTAGCACATTTTAAGGAATTCACGTTTTAATTTGTTATTTTCTATATGTAAAATTTCTTGCATTGTTAAAATCAATTTTGTGGTTGGTGGTATTAATGTGTGTTGATAGGGCAGTTGCATTTGGTTTAATGCGTATGTCACTTTTGCGTTGTGTTAACCGCTGTTTGAGGTTCTGTGAACTTTGCCCAATGTATATATTGGGACAATTTGAACAATAAATTTGATATATGATGTTCCTTTGATCTAAAAGAATAGTTTTGTCTTTTATTTTAGAAAAAAGATTATTTATTGTTAGATCGGGTTTTTTGCAAGTTTTATATTAAAATTTTTAAAAATATTATCTAGTTGTGAAGTTAACTTATCAAAATATGGAAATATCTTGTAATTAGGTATTGTACTGGTTGTAGTAGCTGTAGAATTTTTGTAGTTTATTTTAGTAGTGTGGTTAAATATTAGTCTTTTTATTAGAGGAGTAGGATAACTGTTATCTTTTAGGATATTATAAAGTTTGTTTAAATTTTTTTGGTATAAAGAAGGATGGCTTATGTTTTTCATTCTATTTTTTAGTCCTAAAATAAAATTAATTTTCATATTTAATGGGTGATATGAATAATAATTAAGATACCTGTTTGAAATGGAAGATTTCTGATATAAAGACAGTATACATCATAATCAAAAATATTTTTACTCCTTTTAACGATATAATTAGTATAATTTTTAGTTTTAAATTTAATTATACCATACCCTTATACACTGTACATTATTATTAATCGTCCAATTGTATCTTATCTCACTTTAGTAAGTATCAGTTATATATAATTTTTAGCTATTAAGTCAACCCTGTTCTCATAACTAATGCATTTGTATTTACTTTTAGTACTCTTGATAATGGAAAAATAAATTTCCGAAAGCTTGAGCTTATAAAAAAGAGAACTCTTCAATTCTGCTGACCTAAAACCCAAAACTAATTATATACAATTAAAAAAGCAAGGTCGTTACCGAATTTAGTTTATATATATATATATATATATATATATATATATATTGCTGTGTATCCTACAAAAAGCCTCACCAGAGTAAAAAGAAAAATATTCGAGCCTCTTGAATTGGGCACCAAGATTTGCTGTGATTCTCGCCCTGTTGAATCTCTTCAGATAGTTGCCTTTTTACTCTTTCCGCCTCGGCTGCTCACTTAGTTAAAACTTCCATCCTCATTCATAAAAAAACAAACACATTCCTACCACAAACATCAACGTTAACTCTATTTACATCAATATTCATAATACATTAAAATTTCAAAATTAAATTTCAGCATAAATTTCAGTATCATAAAATTTCAAGTTTAAATTTGTCATCAGTTTTAATTTGCATCCAGAATTAAAGTCCTGGTAGGATGCATACTAATTAAGTTACAATATGTGCAGACCTAAGTCTGAATATAAGGGAGCATCTTCCACCCCTTTACGTTAATTAAACAGGTTAGTCTAATTGAGCTCAAAGACAGACCCAAATTTTCATCATAACCAAAATATAAACTGCTAAATACTTCTTTCTACTTAAACAAGAAATTTTTACCTTAAAATTAAAAGTTGTTGTTCATACAAATTCACTACTGTCCATTTTTTATCAAATAAATTATAAAGATATCCAACACACACCAAAACATCAAAGTTCGAACAAAATTGTATAATTTACCTGAAGGTTACTGCACTCGTGGCTTCAATGTACATCGTCCTTGGTAATTTCACCATTCCAACTGGGTTATGTTTACGTCCTCAGATTTCTGGTCGCCTTTTAAAATTCATCTACAACACCATTCGTTTAAAAAGTATCAGGGCTTCTCAAGAACGCATCTATGTATATCTAAATCTTGTTTGTAGATCCAAACACGTTTACTAATAACATTTGATTATTAACACCCCCGAAAAATAGCACTGAAATTCATAATTCTTTCACGCTATACCCAAAACTGCCTACTTTTGTTTATTCATTTATCGTTACTAATTTGGATAATTGGTACAGTAATACTCGCAAATATAACTAGACTTTATTACCTTGTACCTTCTTTTCTAAGTGCACTAATGCATAATAACTTGTATCGTAGCACGTAAAGAGCAAACTGTTTTAAAGTATTCAATAATCACTAAAATATAAGAGCAAACTGTTTAAAGTATTGAATCAAAATCGAAAATCTAAGAGAGCGAAACTGTTTAAAGTCCGGGTTTATATAATAGCTCGCCTGTATGTTGGTTTTGTCCCGCGACGGCCAGTTTTCAGAATTTTGCATACTATGTTCCTTTTTCGACAGTCCGGCACGCGGTTCTATTAAATTTGCACACGCGCCAGTTGAAAATCTAAGAAATTTTCACACGGCTCGCAAACACGTCCGAGAATACTAATTAATTTTGTATAGAAATCGTTACGTTTACACCTCTCATATCTACATCTTATTACAACCAATCATTTTCTCGTGACGTTGCTCAAATCACGCCTTTCATTATCTGTGTCTCTGCCTTGCGCATTTTATCTGTCTTTTTCTAACTTGCTCCTAGTGGTGCAAATCGATACTCTTTACTATCGGTTATTTCAGTCCACGTGTATTCTTATTTGGGTTAAATAACCCCGTATCTAGCCTTCCCGTTAATATAAGCTACGGTTTATCCGACCGTTTCCAATATATATGCAATATACATGCATTGTCTAGAGAGATCCACTCTCCAAGTTTTAGCTTACTCACTTAAGGTTTTTTATTTTATTTTGTTTATAGTGATACGTCATACATGCTAGTTCAACTTAAGACAGGAACCAAATTACAACCGGAGGGCAAGGAATATAGGGTTCCAGCATAAATAAACTTGGTGTTTTTACAAATTAGATACAATGTCGTCTTTCTTAGGTTCTTACCTAAAGAACATTAACATGGATGTTGTATAATTAAAACTCATTAAGTTGACAGTCACTCCAAAGATTTTGAAATTAAAGTTGAGTAAGTTAATCAGTCACTACGGCAAAGCTGTAAATGGACTGATATAGCTAGAATTAAGCATTTCTGTAAAGTTTGCTTTGCTGCGGGCATAGAAGTGTGATATTTTATCTCGCTTTTTACTTACTTAAAAATTAGTTTCTCTTAATTATGAAGTCTGCGCTTTGGTTGTACAATTTTTTTTACTTTGTAAAACACGACTAGTAGTTGCAATACATATAATCCTTTTTAGGGCATTGTTTAGTTAAAACATGAATACCACTGGTTTCCGAAATTTCGAAAGAAGACCTTACTTGTATATTTTGTTAATTGTCTGAGTTAGTCTTCACTTAAAGTGCAGAACGATTATGGCTTGTTTAGTAGCTTTTGTGCATTGGAAACAGACTTTCTCAGTGCAAGTAGGATAAAATAAGAAAACCTTGCAAGAATGTTCTTTCATTTAGACGAACTATTTCTACGCAAACTTAAGGAACTGGTTAATTGTGAATCGTATCATCTAAACTGCCTAGTCAAAACTATAAAGCTTTTGCAAACGTAGGTAACTATAGATAACACTCTTATGCTAATTATAATCCTTCAGTTTTCTGATTGGTTTCAGTAATGTCAACCCATTTCAGAATGCATAATAATACGTCATCAACATATCATCTAGCCCACTAGTTGTTTATTTAGACTTCACTCATTTTTAAATGTACAACAACCCTTGTCATGTGGTTAACTTAAGTTTTGACGAAATCCAATGTATGAAATATTATAGGATGTGGTTAATGTAAATAATTTGTATGTGTACCCATTGGTTTTCATTAAATAAGTTAGGCCATACCTTTTGCAAATGCCTTTTATATTTGATTAGTGTTATGTAGGTTAACAGAAGCTAGCGCACGTTAGGTGATGGTTCATTTAAATTACAACTACAGCACATCTCATAAAGCCATTGCTGTAAGCTTTGTATTGTAAATTCTAGTTCTTTGTAATAACAAGCAAGGATACAAAAATTATTCTTAAGCTACTGACCGATAGTATTACACTTTAAGAAAATATACACATTACTTAAGCACATTTGAAGCAATTGCAAGATACAATTAAATTGCACCTTGAATGTGTGTTAAGCTTCAATTTACTTACTTAAAATCAGGTTTAAAATATATAGTTCATGTGGAGACCGACATTATCAAACAGTTTCTCAAATGAAATAGATCTAGATTTCATTTCTGGTGGAATATGAAAACTGGAAGCAAGGTTTATGTACATATAATCAATTTTAAAATTCTTGAACTGCGTAAACCGGTCTGGGATTTTTATTCTGATAACAACTGTAATTAATGTCGTCGACTAATTACGTATAATCCTATGAAATTTGAACATATCAAATTTTAAAGGAGCAGAGTTTGCTACGTAGTTGAACATACTCAAAGGAATTTATTAAAAAGGTACAGTAAGTGGAAGAGGAAATGTGGATTATATATTTTAAGTAAATTAAATCCTTAATGCTGTGCCAATTTTGAAGATTTATTGACTCAGATTTTATTTCCTGCAGAAATTCGTTCTATAGTTAATGAATTAACTCAAAAGTCAAAAAAAAGACTTTGGTGGAACTTTTGAACGTTTGACTTATTATTTCACAAAAATTAAATGCCTACATTTCATCAAGTGGCAGAATTTTTAAACTGTAAATATATTTGTTTAAATTTAAACACCGCTCAAAGCGGTCTTGGTTTTAATTTTGCGAACACTCAAGCCTCTGCTTTTAAATGCCTTTGTGATAAAATTTTCCGATTGCAAATCTATGCCATTTCGAATAGACGTGCACCTTGCCGAAGTTCTAGATCACTAGAATAGGTGAAATGGCTTACGTGTTCTAATGAGCTAAAGAGCCAAACTACAGGTCCAACCAAAGTAGTAGGGTCGTTAGTGAGGAACCAGACGAAGACAGGTCCCCGAAAGAGGGCAGCGGCTCTTTCGGTACTTAGATTGGCAGAGACCATAGGGGTCGGCATGGCAGTCTAGGACACACTACCGCGATGTGGAAGGCAACGGGAAACCACCATATTACCTCCCAAGTACATAGCGTACCTAAATTATAATAAAATGATGGCATTCTCTGGGGTAAAAGATTCCGGAGTTAAAATAGTCCCCCATTCGGATCTCAGGGCGAGGACTACTTTGGAGGATGCGATCGGAAAGTTAAGAATAAGAGTCAAGAACATTTTGCGAGTCGAAGCGTGGAATGTTAAAACTATAAAGCAAGTAGGTAAGCTAGGCAACCTAATAATCGAAATGAATAGGTTATCACTAGACATAGTAGGGATCAGCAAAGTTCGTTAGCCAGAGGCGGAGGATTTTTGGAATGGAAACTTCAGGGTAATTCATACAGGAGTAGAGGAAGGAAATTTGGGTGTGGAGATAGTTATGCAGAAAAAGATAGGAATCTGTGTAGAAAATTACTTACAAAAGAACGAAAGAGTACTCATGCTTAGAATAGAATCTAAACCGATAAACACAGTAATAATACAAGTATACATGCCCACCTCTAGCTACAGTGACGAAGAGGTAGAAGCGATCTACAAAGATATCGAAGACATATTAAGACACGTAAAAGGACATGAAAATTTAATAATTAGGGGGGATTTTATTGCTGTGGTAGGTGAGGTTAGGGAAGGAGCGGTAGTAGATTTATTTGGTTTAGGCACTAGAAACGACAGAGAAAATAGGCTGGTAGAATTTTGCGACAAGAACAATTTAATCATTACAAATATATTATTTCAACATCATGCTAGAAGACGATATACGTGGAAGATGCCAGGAGATATAGAAAGATATCAAATAGATTACATTATTGTTAGACAACGATTCAGGAATTACGTAAAAGACTGTAGAAGCTACCCAGAAGCAGATATAGACCACAGCATCGTAATTATGAAGGCTGCACTTAAATTTAATTTGAAAAAATAATGGAAAAAGGCACTTGGACCTAAAGAAACTAAAAGATAAAGATATTCAAGAAAGATTCGAAAAAAAGTCAAATGAATTGCTCAAAGATGTCGGAAAAATATATGATACTAAGGAAGTAGAAACAGAATGAAATAACATTCAATCAGCCTCGACATGGCGGCCAAAGATATTCTGGAGTATGTAGAAAAAGAAAATACGAAACCATGGATAACAAAGGATATCCTGAATTTAACGGAAGAAAGACGAAAATACAAAAATAAATCAGATGAAACAGGAAAACAGAGATACAAAGCCATAAAATGGAAAATTATTCCCAAATGCAGGAAAGCTAAAGAACAATGGTTTTTATGAAAAGTGCAAAGAGGTACAAACTAAGATGGAAGTAGGAAAGACAGATGAAGCATACAAACTAATTAGAATCAATTTTAGGGATATAAAACCGTATAGTAAAAATATAAGGAACGCACAAGGAAACGTGATTATAAAAAATGTAGAGAAAGTGGGTAGGTGGCAAGAATATATAAAGGAATTTATATGCAGGAGAAGAACTAACTGCATTAGAACAGGAATGAGACATTGAAAATGATGACTTGAGATATCCTATACTTAGAGATAAATTTGAATTAACATTAAAAGGTCTGAAAAATGGTAAGGCACCGGGTACAGATAAGGTGCAAGCAGAAACTCTAAAAGCCGTTAGTCAAGCAGTAACAGAACGTCTTTTCCAACTTGTAAGCTATATGTAAGAAACAGGCGAGATGCCTAAAGATTTCAAACGTAATATCGTAGTATCTATACCAAAAAAGAAAAGCGCGGATAGATGTGAAAATTTTCAAACAATAAGTTTGACAGCACACGTGTCAAAAATATGAACTAGAATTGTACAAAGACGAATGGAAAAACGGGCTGAAGAAATACTAGGAAAAGACCAATTTGGGTTTAGACGAAACAGGGGAACACGGGAGGCTATTTTAGCTCTGAGGGTGATAATGGAAAAAACAATAGAAAAAGGGAAAAACGTGTATATTGGGTTTGTAGATCTGGAAAAAGCATTCGACAAGGTAAAATGGAAAAAGTGTTCGAAATACTCAAAAAGATTGGAATGAGTTATAGGAATAGACGAATAGTACATAGCTTATACAAAGAGCTAACAGCAGTAATACAATTAGAGCAGGAACATAAAGAAGTAAACATTAGGAGAGGGGCGAAACAGGGATGTGCCCTATCCCCATTAATTTTTAACTTGTACATTGAAGAGGCAATGAATACTGTCAAATGCAAGAAGACATTTGGAATTACTATGCAGGGACAAAAAATTGATATGCTTAGATTTGCAGATGATATAGTAATATTAGCATCTAGCAAGGAAGAGTTAGAAGCTGCTCTTAATGAAATGGAAACGGTTCTAACAGAGAGATACGGTATGAAAATTAACAAATCTAAATCTAAAGTACTAGTATGCAAAGGAGGAAAAAATAAATCAAAAACAAGAAAACAAATATGTAACACGAACTTAACAAGAGGTTAAGGATTTCTGCTACCTAGGAAGCCAAATAACGCAAGATGGGAAAAGCACAAAAGATATAAAACGAAGATTAGCACAAGGTTGTGCTACATTTAACAAAAAAAAAACAACTTCTGTGAGTAGTGGGGTAAAGCCGGTCTGAATTCAAAACGGTGTACGCGTATGTTTTTTCCATGTAACATACACGTGCACCGTTTTGAATTCCGACCGGATTTCACTACTTTCAATGTAAAATACGTGTGGGCACGTTTTGAAATCAGACCGGCTTTATATTACTTTCAATAGAACATACGTGTGTGACTTCAAAACACACGTATGTTACGTTGAAAAATGTAAGTGCAGAGAAAAGGTGTAGCTGTTTTGAATTCGGTTTTTTAGCGAGAAGTTATAAAGTAGATCAGATGCAAAATATCGCATTCAAGTCAATTGTGTTTATTTAAAGTGGATTCTGATTTATGTTTTTTACTTATGTTTAGAGGCTGAAAATACACATGGGCCGGTTTGACTTCAAAGTGTGCCTAACAGTAGGAAAAGCAGCGGTGGTAATCAAGGTCAATCCTATTTAATATAAGTAAAAAATCTTCGACTAGCAATCATAACAACATAAATTAGTTAACGGAGTGTTGTGTGTAAGATAGAAGCAAGTAATTAAATGCAATATGGATTTTAATACTCTTAATAAAACCACATATCCCAAACCTTATGTAAATTCAAAAGATCTTGTAGTGAATAAGAGGTTTGAAGTTTTGAAAGTGGAAACTGTCAAGATAAAATATGAAAAAAGAGTATTAGTGGAAACAGAAGAGTTCAAAAGTATATTGCCATTGAGATATTCTGAATATCTTCAAGCACATGGAGTGAAACAATTAAATGAAAGTATTGGCTCGAACAAACACGTATACGTAACTAGTAAGGGATCGATCGGTCTAACTGTCAACATAGAATTTTCAGAATAATATGTCACTAATCTAAGAAATTAGTTTATTATAGTAATATACATCTTGTTCTTTACTGTTTATTTTATTATAACACATCTAAGTCGATTGCATAAAGAATGCTGTATTTAATTAAAGTGGGGTCTGATGTATGTGTTTTACTTTGAGGTTACTACCTTGTTTAGAGAAAGTCTTGTTTCAAAAGAGAAACTTTTATAAAATACTTTTATTTACAAATTGTTGAATATTTTGGTCTAACTATTTACAGTTAAAATCTAACTATTTATAAATGTAAAAGTATTTATTAACTCCCGTTTTTGAACTATCTGCTGCTCCCTTGCAGCCAGTTTCTCTCTTTTTTGCTTTATTATTTCTAGTTCTAAATCTAGACGACGCAGTAGCTTCTCTCCACGCTTTTTAAATGCATTAAGCAACTCCACTGTGTCATCTTCGTAGGATTTGTCATCTTCACAGCAAACAGCCATATTAGGTCCTGCACATAACTTTTTCATAGCCAACATTTTTTTCCGGATCTGTGAGCATAACATAAAAGATTATTGTAGGTTTCCCTTTTCTTTTGTATACTACCTGATGTTTCTGAGAGGATCACACTGTGCCAACGATCCAACGATAGCCTCAGAAATTCCAGAATGGTTTTTTAATCCTAATCTAATGTAACTTATAAATTAGTAGTGTTTGCATAAACATAAATATATTCTAACGTACATGTACGGTTCTGCTTTACTATGACGTTGATCATTAGTACATCTAATTTCGAGTATAGGAACTGGCTGCGGTGGAACAACAGGAGCGGTAGACTCAGACATTTCATTGCTCCTAAAACGCTCAAATCTATCAATATTAAAACACATGTATAAATGTGAAAAAGCACTTACCGTGATATATCTATTACGTCACTATCAAAAATAGCAGCAGTGTCTAGTTGAAGTGAAGAACCAAAAACTTCTTTAATCAAGTTTTCGTCAGAATGTAATATAAATTGTTCTAGATCTTTTACGTTGGTACTACTACCATTTTTGATTGATGATAGGTTACTCATTTTTAAAAGTTGCTAGTAGTAGTAACTAATAATTATACAAGAGATCTGATAATAATTTGCATCGTTTTCTGAAAAAATTGCAAATGTTATATATATTCAGCTCTGTAATCTATTCTAATGAATAAAAAACAGTATGTAAGCAAATATAATTATGCCTCAGTAGAAATAACAAATTGGATTCATTGTCTGAAAAAAATTGCAACGGAGACACATAGTAAAAAAAACCTAAATTAGTTTAATTTTGTTTAAAATAATGCAATGCAAATGGCCCTTAACTAATACAGTAATATATAGAATAAGTTTTAAATTACTGGTGGCATAATTTATTTTTCAGTAAAACTTAACAAAATTGACTTCTGACCTGTTAGAAAAAATTAAAAATTAGCATCGTTTTCTGAAAAAATTGCAAATGTTATATATATTTAGCTGTGTAATCTATTCTAATAAATAAAAAACAGTATGTAAGCAAATATAATTATGCCTCAGCAGAAATAACGAATTGGATTCATTGTCTGAAAAAAAATTGCAACGGAGGCACATAGTAAAATAAAAAACCTAAATTAGTTTAATTTCGTTTAAAATAATGCAATGCAAATGGCCCTTAACTAATACAGTAATAAATAGGATAAGTTTTAGATTACTGGTGGCATAATTTATTTTTCAGTAAAACTTAACATATTTTGACTTTTATATGCATATATAGGTATGTAGTAATTGCGTTTACATGATTCATGCTGCATAATAAAATTCTTTAATGGCCAAGGTACTGCTATATATAGCTTCCAATAAATTAAATTGCACGACGTTAATTGTATTATTATAAAACTGCAGAATGTTTTTTAATAATGGTTTTTAAAAAAACCATGAGTGTGTGTAAATTATTAAACAACATTGACAGTTTAATCTGAGACATTTCAAATTTGCTTTATTTTTCTGAAAAAATTTTATATCTAAACATAAGAATAGCACTGTAATGCTAGCGTATTTTCTGTACACACAGCATAAATCAAAGGTCGTATAAGAACATTATTACTATACTGCGAGCAAGCATATTTTTTTCCGTAAACACAGCTGAATGAAATGATGCGAGGTTGTTGTGTCAATGCAAGTGTTAATAAAACGCGAAATCAGATACTTTGCTTATTAAACTGGATTTGTTGTTGGAAATTAAAATTTAGTATTAATTTTTCTGCTAAATATTTTTTAAGAATTAAACCATTTAAGCTTGAAAATCATCTTGGATAAAACGTAAATAAAGGCGATTTTAACAATTGCATCCAAAGCAATTCGCTATGCAATTATTTTGATTGTATGCTGATTCTTTCACAGTTGTTTTGCTTACATCAAATGATATTTTTGTATAAATAGTCAATAAAGCTCTACATATATTAAGTAGTGTAGTGATTGTATAGAATCATTAATTCTGAAACGGTAGCCGAGATTAGTAGTGCTATTTAAAAGTTAACTGTGAAATGTGTGAATCTAATCAAATCAGCCGATGCAATAACAAAACACATGATAATTATAAAAACAAATATAAGTTTATTAAAGCTTGCGGTTAAAAATAAGGTATACGAAGACAATCGCTAGGAAAATCCTAGTAGGCTGGAATCTAATTTGGCACATCTTAAAAGTTACCTTGTACGATTGAGGCACTTGAAACGCTCTTTGAAATATCAAGGTAAAGGTATTGATGCAACGCTTTCTAAAGGTCATATTCGACATTTGATTTGGCATGATGTACAATCATGTTTTGGAAGTCGAAAAATTACGAGACTTATTACCAATTTAAGTTATAAAGATCCTCTAGTGTGAAATAGATTTGAAGACGTTTCCTACTGCAAATCGTCACATCGATATAAACACCAATCTCAAGCAGTGGTATAAGGAGAACGAATTGGTCAAGATATCGAAGCGATTAGAAGACTTTAGTGAAAAGGATTCAGGTTGGGCAATCCAAGAAGTTTTATACTTGAAGGTAAATATAAACAATCATGATCCGCTTAAAGGAGGGTGTTCAACGTTTGTTCCGGTTCCGGACTTTATAGCAAAAAAACGAGCTGTGGTAAATGTAATAAATAACGACCAACATTGCTTTCTTTGGGCCTTGGTTTCCTCTTTATATCCTGCTAAACAAAATAGTCAGAGAATATCTTTCCAATTACATTAAAAGACATAAAAAAAATTGAGAAGCTCAACAATCTCGCAATTAACCTATATTGTATAGAAAATACTAAAATACTACCATTTTGTTTAAGTGAAAATTTAGGAAAAATAGAACCTATTAATCTGTTAGTTTTAAATAATGATTCCTTACAATATTCTCGTCCGACAAATGCTAATGAGAATCACTTTCATTTTACTTGGATTAAGGATATGTCAAAATTATTTGCAAAACAGTTGTCTTCACATCACCATAGAAAATTTTTTTGTTATAAATGTTTAAATAATTTTAGTACAGCAGCATTACTTAAGCATCATTCGGATCATTGCGAAAAACAGAATACTTGCTCAATAAGATTACACGAAGAATCCGAAAAGTATCTAATATTTAAACATTTCCACTGCCAAGAAAAAGTATCATTTGTAGTATGTGCAGATCTCGAATGTATATTAGAACTATGCAATGAGCCGGAGATAATATTTAACACAGTCCGTTACCAAAGGCATATACCCTTTAGTGTAGCGTACTATTTGAAATGCTCGTATGATAATAAATATTCCAAATTTCAATTGTATCGCGGAAAGGATTGTATAGAATGGTTTGTTGCTCAATTAAAACTGATTTCAGAAACGACGAATAAAATTTTCTGTAACCCAAAACCTATGAATCCTTTAACAGAAGAACAAAAATGAGCATTTAAATTTGCCCTTCACTGTTTGCAATAAACCTTTTAATATAGATGATATTAGAGTTCGTGATCACTGTCACTTTACAGGTGAATTTCGAGGAGCGGCTCATCAAGATTGCAACTTCAATTATCATAATTCTTATATGATACCAGTAGTTTTTCATAACTTATCAGGCTACGATTCGCATTTCATTATTATAAAAATCTCGTTAGAGTTTTCAGGTTCGTTAAGCATTCTACTAATAAATAAGGAAAAATACATATCTTTTACAAAATATGTAAAAGGTATGAAAGTTAGTTTTAGATTTATCGATTCATTCAGGTTTATGGCATTTTGCATCGAAAAATTAGCTTCCTACTTAAATGATAATAAAAAATCCATCACCAGGGAAAATTGTAACACTGATAATGGGTTTCGGTTACTTACGCGTAAAGGCGTATTTCCCTATGATTACATTAACTCTTGGGATAGGCTCAATAAAACCAATTTACCCTGTAAAACAGCATTCTTTAATCGTTTGCAAAGTCTCAGATGAAGACTACAATCATGCTAAACACGTTTGGCAAACATTTAATATAAAAACATTAGGGGACTATTCAGATCTATATTTAAAAACAGATGTACTGCTCTTGTGTGATCTATTTGAAAACTTTAGAAAAACTTGCATGTTCACGTATAAGTTAGATCCACTTCACTACTTTACGGCTCCTGGTTTAGCTCTTGATGGAATGGTAAAAACGACGAACGTTAAACTCGAGTTGCTTACTGATATTGAAAAAATAATGTTTTTAGAACGGGGAATTCGTGGTGGCGTTTCTCAATGTTTGAATAGATATGCCAAAGCAAATAACAAATATATGAATGCAGATTATGATCCGAATTTCGATTCTAAATATTTAATGTATTTTGATGTTAATAATTTATATGGGGCTGCAATGTCTAAATATCCTCCATATTGAGAATTTGAATTTTTAAATGGCACCAGTCCAGATATAGTACGTTTAGACATACTTAATATTCCCGATGATTCTGATGTAGGATACATTTTTGAATGCGATTACACTAGCCAGTATCTTTACATGAAATTCACAGTGACTTAATTTTGGCGCCTGAACATATGATACCACCAGTAACTTCTAATAAATCAAACTTAAAGAAATTACTTACAACTTTATATCCAAAACTCAACTATATTATTCACTACAAGAGTTTAAAAATGTATTTAAGCTACGGTTTAGAACTGAAAAAGATTCATAAGGTTCTTCGGTTTAAACAAGCTCCTTGGATAAAAGAATACATTGATTTGAATACGAAATTAAGACAACAGTCAAAAAACAGTTTCGATATATGCTTTTATAAAAATATGATAAATTCAGTTTATGGAAAAATGATGGAAAACGTACGGAAAAGGAAAGATGTGAAATTAGTGACCAAATGGGAAGGACGGTTTGGAGCTCGTAGTTACATACCGAAACCTAATTTTCACAGTTGCACTGTGTTAGACAAAGATCTTGTCTTAATAGAAATGAATAAATTAGATGTTTATTTAACAGAAACCCTTTTGTGCAGGTTTCTCTATTCTAGATATTTCAAAAACCTATTTATATGAATTTCACTATAGTTATATAAAATCGCAATTTGCTAACAAAGCAAAGCTTTTGTACACAGATACGAATAGTTTGATATACGAGTTTAGCGTTGAAAATATTTACTCTTATATCAAACAAGATATTCATAGATTTGATACTTCCGATTACGACCCTCATAACAAATATCATATCCCATTATCAAATAAAAAGGTTCCTGGTATTATGAAAGATGAAAACAATGGTGATATCATGCTAGAGTTTGTAGGGCTTAGATCTAAAATGTACACTTACAGAGTTCAGGATAGGGTAATAAAAAAGTTAACGGGATCTTCCTTAGCAAGTATTAAGCAAATTTCTTTTGATGATTATAAGAATGCTTTGTTTTATAAACAGACTGTACAGAAACAGCAATGTTTAATTAGATCACTTAAACATGATGTGTTTACTATTAAACAAAACAAAATTGTTCTTAATCCAAGTGATGATAAAAGAATTCTTAGTACCTCAACCACTGATACTAAACCTTGGGGGTATAACTATACACTCAGAAATGACCTGTAAAGCTTCAACCACTGGCTCAAATAAAGAATGCAATTTATTTTATCGATTAACATATAATATTTTTTTAGTTATAAAAACTTCAGTGTTATGTTTATACCTGCACAAATACACCGTTTTTCTTTTTGGATGTATCTAAAAATAGGATACCTTTCAATCTGTCCGAGTTGAACTATATTAGTATAAATGTATTGTAGAGAAATAAATAGTAGTAGTAACCGTTCTGTTTAAAAAAAAAATCCAGTTTGTTAATAACATACCAGTTAGTTTATTTGAGAAATGTATAACAAAACTTTTATTTAAAATTGTCAATGTTTATGACTGTTTACTAAAATCACTTAATAATTCAAACATGTAAAAAATATTTAAGCAAAAATTATTATTATAACCCATTAACAATCAAACATTTGATATTGTAAAAACATGTAAAATAATAATAAATAGACTGTGATTGCTAAATGGTTTATTGTTTTTTTTCTTTCTTTATGTTTTGTAATGGTACAGTAATAATAATAATAAAGTAATTATAATATTCTAACGCTGTTTGAGAGTGGATTGTATTTGACTATCTTATCATGAAGTATAAGGCAATGACAAAATGTATTTGGCAAAACGTTTCTGCTAGTTTCAAATTCTATTCTAATATCGACAGTACCAGATTTTAACGCTTTGTTTTGTCTAGAACAATCTATGACTACTAATGGTGCAATACATCGTACATCTTCAGGATTAAAAAGTGGCTCATTTTCCTTTTCGTAGTATAATTGCTGAAATAGGGCATACATCTCATATAACAACGCAGTCTGTTTATTCTCGAACTTCAAATTTAAGTTATCGTACGGGAAAATTTCTGAATTTAAATAGAGTTTCATGTTGGTTAAATAGCAATGATCAAAACGACTGTAGTTGCTTGTGTATCTATTTTTTCGGTTGGTTTGAAAACCAACAATCACAAATCTTGGTTTTTCTAATTGTGTTGTTGTTTTAATGTTCCATGTATGACGTTGCATTTCTTGTAGAAGTTGATATTGATGCAACTCCCATCCTCTAAACGGAATATGCAAATCCTGATTTTGTGCAACGCATTCTATTAAATTAATTCGTTGAGTATCTTTAACGGCTAAATGAGGCATTTTTCATAAAACTTTGTTTAAAACAATTTTTATTTCCTCATCGGGTGTAGGATTAATTATAGCATTAGTATCAAAACTAGAACGTAGTAAAACTAACTCATGGCGGAGGATTAAAATATTTTTTTTAAAATCTTCGCATAATCCGAGAACCATTAAAAGGTTTATTGCAACGTTAAAATTCCCATTGACATCAACTATTTGCGAATCATCCATAGGAAACCACCCAGCGTTTTGTAAATGTTTACTTTGATTGCTATTATATGAAACATATCCATTCATTAATCCAGGATTCCGAACACGATCTACAAAATGACACCACCAATCTCATATCTAATTTCATCAAAAAGCAGCAAAACCCCATTATTGATAAACTTTGCTGTCTGAAACAGCGTTCCATCTGTTTTAATTAATTTACCTTCTATGTACAGCAAGCTCTTCGATGGTAAGGTGTATACATCTTGTTGTTGTATTGGGATTCGAATTTCATTATTATTGTTTAAAGATGTGTTAGCATAAAGTTGATGAGTATATTTTTCAATATTAACAATTGCATTGTCGAAGTAAACTTTTTCACGCACGTTCAGTATTTCACTATTCATTCTACTTTTTAATTAAATAAATGCAGTCCTAACGATTGTAGAAACTGCTGGTTTTGTATTGTTAGCGGTCTTGAAACAATCAATCGAGTGTCGATTGCTTTGAAATTTCCAGCATTTATAGCAATTCTTGACATGTTGCGTGCATTATACTTAATACCCATGGCTATTGCAGATTTTTTTTAAATGCAACCTTACAGTTAGCAGTTCTCCTCTGAAATTAACTAAACCTCCATCTTCAACTAACACTTTAACTATTATTTCATTTATTATACGTGACCTGATTGGTAGATATATAATCGTAGGTGGGCACTCGATAATTTTAAAACCTGCAGGTTCTTGAGGAAAAAAATTACATGGACCGGTTTACTATTTAAATAGGATCCATTTGCAATATTACAATCGATTAAAACTGCATTCACTTTACAAATGTTGATCGCGTAGTCTGCTTGATGTGTGGCATATGCTAGCAATTTTCGTAGATTGAAACCGAGTAGAAAACCAATTGAATCCTTTTTGGTAAAATCCACATCTCACTACATTTAATACTACATTTAAGTGTATTATTGTCAGCTGTAATTTCTATATACACTGGTGTCTTTCTAGCGCTTCGTGATTGTTCCATACGACCACGCCATCTTTTATCGCCTAAAGTTTTTGAAGATATTTATTAATTTCTTAATCTCATAAGCATGTTCAGGTATTTCTATGAGTTTTCCGTTAGATCCATAATAAAATTTATTATTTATTCCTTTTTCAATGTTTGCAATTGTGTTATAAGACTCAAAATTTGTTAATCCTAATACGTACTCCGAATCATTCTCCAAGTTTATTGGCGGATTAAAGTTGCTTGTTAAAACTGAAGTGTTTCCCGTTAGAGTAAAAGTGTACGACATGACAACTTCATACGCAGTTCTATGTATGTTCTATGTACAGTACGATGTTCTTGGTTAAAGTTATAAAGAATTTTACATTTACCCCCGCTATTCAAATAACTTATCAACCCTGTTGGCGGTCACAGGTTTCCGTAGCTGCCATAGTAAATAGCGCTACTATCGTACTTTTTATAAGAGGTCCAATGCGTGCCTAAACCTTCTATTTCATCTAAATTAATTATACCACATTCTTTTAAATTAACTTTCTTGGGAAGATTGTTTCTCATAAAAAATCCACGGAAATATGGTACTTCTAATTGCTTAACAAACTTTATTAATTCTACATTGCTTAGTGCTCGATTAGGTAAAATCAAGTTGCTTTCCCTTGAGTTTTTACAGGGGCTAAAAATAGACCAAAACCTTTTTTATAAGGTTTGATGTACATGCCGTTTCCGACTGCAATGTCCTCCATTGCCTTGTTATGACGTTGTTTTTCCGCTAGTTGTTCCTTAGCTATTTTAGTATCTGAAACTGCTTTTGCAACAGCAGCTGCACCTCCAGTAAGAGTACCAAGGGCGCTTAGGCCTGCAAAAATTGGTATTAGTGGTAGAAAACCTCCTGTTTTAGGAATTGATATAATACGAGCTGATTTAATATGCTTCTTTTGTTTTGCTGTATTGGCGGCCTTAATTGCTATGTTGATTGCATCCATAATATTAGATCCTTTAGTCCTTTTTAAAGCTGTACGTGCTTGTTTGATAATACTTTCAATACCTAGCGTACTTCTTATTTTACGTTTCTTTATCAGTTTTCTTATTTTATTGATATTTTTTGTTCTCAGTGATGCACAGGCACCCAAACCAAGTTTTACTTTAGCTTTCATTGCGATAGCTACTCCAAATGCTGCTGCTTTTTCACCTAAAAACGAGTCACCAGCATTTAGTCTTTCTGTAGCTAACTGAGCTAACTCGAATCTGCTTGATGGCGTTTAGATAGACCCTTTTCTTTGGAGTATGCAATATCGTGCTCCTTACAAGCCTCGTCTAACTTGTTTATTCTCTTGTGTCCCCGAGCTAACCGTTTGATTAGCTTTTGTACCCGGACCGCAAAATTTGTAACCCGGAATATGCGCTTCAAATGGTAAATTGTTAATTACAGTATTTAACAGTCCGTTCCCAGTAGTTTTAGAATTATTAATGGTAATCATTAGCGGACAACTGTCCTCTCAAGCTTTGCAGTATATAAACAAAATATTGTGAACTAATAATTCTTTATATACTCGCCGTTTCTTATATATATATATATATATATATATATATATAATTCCACTTTTTACAATCGAATTTAGTACTTGCAAACATGCGTGTTGTGAAACAATCAACACTTTTAACCATAAACAATAATGACGCTGGCGTGCAATCCTTAGCTAAAAAGAAAAAACATAGCGTTCTTTTGCCTTCATCTATTCGATGTCTAGTTGTTGGTCCATCAAATTGCCGTAAAACCAACTTTATGATTGGGTTGATAGAACATCCTAATCGTTTCAAGTTTGAAAACGTATATGTTTATTCTAAATCACTTTATCAACCAAAGTATCAATACCTTGAAAGTCTACTGCGACCAATAAAAGGGATCAAGTATTATACATTTTCCAGTTCTGATAATATTATATCACCATCTGATGCTCGAAATAATTTTATATTTGCTTTTGATGATGTAGCTTGCGATAAACAAGGTATCATTAGGGAATACTTTAGTATGGGGCGTCATAAACAAGTAGACAGTTTTTACCTTTGTCAAAGTTATACTCGTATACCTAAGCACTTACTACGTGATAATGCTAATCGTTTAGTTTTATTTAAACAAGATGACTTAAACTTAAAACACATATATGACGATCACGTCAATACTGACATGAAGTATGATAAATTCCGTGAAATATGTGCTGCTTGTTGGCAAGACAAATACGGTTTCTTAGTTGTAGACAAAGATAGTGATCCAGGTCAAGGAAGGTACAGAATAGGTTTTGATCTATTCATATATATTTAAACCTTAAGAGACGCAGGTGTCGTTAGTATCGAAGAATTTCTTTTTTATTACAATGAACTTTTTACGCAATGAACAAGAAGGCGATAAATCTTAAAAGAATTTTAATTAAGAAAAGAAACATTGTAAAAACAAAATTGTGCCAGTCAAATGATAATGAAGTCGTCTAAGTAGAATTAATCTTACCCATAACATCGCGATTAGAAACTATTGCTAATAAACTGGATGGGGAAAGTGTGGTGAAGAAAGAAAAATTTAAAGAAAAAGAAGAAGAACTGCCTCATAGCAGTGTAAAAAAATTAAACCTAAATTGCTAGAAAGGAACGTTGACTATATTGATTCGCCGGTTATTGCTCAGCATATACCGAATATAAAAAATAATGCCATAGAGGAAGATGATGATGATGATGATGTTGAGAATGAATACGAAACAAAGCTTTGTTGATTCACCTGGTATGACACATTATCTCGAACAGCTACATCCGCTACCTCGAGAATATATTTACAATATGTTTAAAGATGTTAAGAACGAATTTGATCATAAATATGGTATTAGGTTTAACCCTGATTCAAATGGTCTTATGATAGGCAATTCGAATTTCGCGTTGGATGATGAAAATGTTCTAATAAATGATTTGAAATATAAAGGTATGTAACATTATTTTGTAATGTTAACGAATAAACAGATCAATTAATTAAAATTCAGTAACTTGCATAACTTATAGACAAAATTTCCACAATAAATTACTTCATATTTAGTTAGGCTCCCTTATAATAAAAGACCAGCTTTACAAATAGCTTCAGGCTAAACTATTGTAAATTCCAGCGGGTTTCATCATTTAAAGGTCTACCCTCGTAAATCAAATACAATAAACCTCTTAAAGCTTAGGTCGGTTACAGATTGACGAAAGTGATAAAATTAAAATGTAATAGTATTTTTTAGCGTAAATAAAGGAAAGTAATTTTCAGTTTGAAAAGCTTAACCTTCTTAATACTTTTGTTGATTGACAGCGGGTTATAGAAAACGAAACATTATTAACAGCGAAAACTATCTCCAATTTGTTTTGCTCAAATATTACAAGTAATTTTAAGTAGTCTGGAGACTCCATTGTATTTAAAATCCATTTCGGCTCAAATAGGTTAGCCGGTCTTTGTTAATGGCAGACTACTGTCGCCATAGGTAGGTTCCACATTTCAATAATTAAGAAATTCGTAGAAGGTACCATATAATTTAAACCCTTGGGAAAATTGTTGCCGCCGTGACTCTCATCTAAAAAGGGGTTGGATTTGGTTTCTGAAATCTTGTTTTGTGGGAGGTTCTGTTCAGTCATTGGATAACAGAAAATGACGTAGATAATGATTAGGGTAGGAATTAGTCTATATAACTGAAGGCTTTAGCCAAAAGACGGAGAGTTTTTCCAATGGGGCTGTCCGTGGTCAAAAAGTAGAAAGAAACGTAGTTCGCGGGTAGCGTTCTCCGGCATCACAGATATAATATTTCACTTAGTATCACGATATTAAAAATTGGAAAGAAGTGATTACTTTTCCAATTCGCGAGGGTTATGCCCATATGTTCGCGGATTTATAGTGATACAAGGTAACTATTAAAAAACTTGTAGGCGTGTGATGCACAAGTAAGTGATATTGTCAAGATTCTGCCGGGTTCGTATGCCAGTCAATTCTTTAAGAATTATTAACAGAAACAACAAGCGAGATTCTCTTCCCAAATTTAAGAACTGTTCTACTTTGGAAAACAAACCCTCAAACAATGGACAATTTTTAGTAAGTTTTTATAGTTAAGTAGCATGACCAATTTTTAGTTAGTTTGTTTGTTAGGACGTTTTGGCCATAAACCGCAGGATTAATTTAGTGTACGATTTGTAATATAAGTTTTCTTTCATATACAAGTGTTTGAGAACTACTTATGTACTCAAAATTTTCATAAATTCCATAGTCACCTATTCACTTAAATTTCTAACTTAAAATCAATGAATGTAAGAGGTTCACATTTATTGCTCTGTGAATTAAATAGTTTTGTTTGCCGCTGATTAAGTCAATAGTTTTTCTTATTTTTTTTATATAAGTAGTAAGAAAGTGAGGAATTGATTAAAAGGAACAATTGTCCTCCTTGGAATGACAAGTCTCTCAAGGTTTTGTACGAACATTTGGACATTCTCGACTTGTCTGGCGCCCTTGGCAATTGCCATTAAGCCACAATATTTTATGAAAGGTAAGTGCCAAATCCTTTGTAGTATATTATAAAGTAATTTAACCCTTTTTTCAAAATTTTAACCCTCTATATGATCCACGACCTTCCGCTAGCTAGTGCCGGTGACTCCCCTTTAATTTTTGTTTTACAGGCCGCCCCCATTTTATAATTTTGCATACGTAGTAGTTTTTCCGCCTGTAACAAAATTCTTGGCGCCCAACGTCTTTGGGATTACTTATGTAACAAAATTCTTGACGCCCAACGTTCTTGGGTCTTGTTTTTTGAAAAATTAAAATTTTGTATTTGCTTATTTCATTATCAATTTTATATAAACTACAACCTTTCAAAAATATATGTGGCATTTGGAAAAGAAAGAAAGAAAATTCGAGTGTGAAATAATTATAAAGAAATTTTTTTGAGATATATTATTTTTTACTTTCTAAAGAGAATTTTATGATAACATTGTACACATTCTTTAATTCAAAGATAGAATTTACATACAGTGTTGATAGGTTATTAAAAGATGAACTAATTTATGAAATAACTGTACGAGGAATAAACACGGAAAATATGACAGTAACTGATTTAAGAAAAACCTTACGAAACGCGATTAGAATAGAAACTGAACCAGATGAAGATTTTGACTATCCATTTGATTTTACAGAAGACGTGACAGTTGTTAAAAATGTTTTAACGTTTTTACATGAACAAATTTCAGATTTAAATGTTTTAAATTATAACAGTAATAAAGTAAGAATAGAAACAAAATTTGCATATTGTTATTCTAGACTTTCTAGAAGTTTACCAGATGACGATAATGATGAAAAAATTAGGAATAATTTACAATTAGAGTTAGGACGTTTAATTGAATCTTTTCGTAAAGTAGGAAATGACATTTTAAAGACAAAAACACAAATTGCTTCCAAATAGGATAAACCAATTTTAGACGAACTAGAACGAGAGGAAACGTCAGAAATATTTGACATAAATAACGTAGACTTGATGGAATTTGACAAAAAATTAGACTTAGCATCATCTACCACAAAACAAGAAAAAATTAGTGCCAAAGACGAGCACAAGCAAAATATACATAAATCTTTTCAAAATAATAATCAAAATTTATCTCATAATAGTTCTGTAGTTTATAAGGTTACTCCAGTTGCAAAATGGGGAATAACATTTAATGGCGATACTTCGGTAAACGCATTTTTAGAACGGGTCGAAGAATTAAAATTTGCTAGAAATATGTCAGACTCTCAACTTTTTGCAGAAGCATGTGATCTTTTTGCACATAAAGCACTGATATGGTATCGTGCAAATAAATGTTTGATAAATAATTAGACCGAATTAAAAGAAGCACTAAAAGACGAATTTTTACCACCCGATTATGATGAAAAATTAATGATCGAAATTAAAGCGAGAACGCAAGGAGAAAACGAAAGTATAGGACTCTACGCAGCAGTAATGACAAACATGTTTGCTAGATTATCAAAAGCACTCACGTTGACACAACAAATAAAAATATTACGAAAAAATATGTTACCTTTTTACCAGTCACAATTGAGTTTAGTCGAAATAACTTCCATACGAGAACTAATAAAGTTAAGAAAAAAACTAAAGGAACATAAAATATCAATAGAAAACTTTATCACACCAACTCGAAAAACGAATACTTTAGAAACTGACTTAGCGTACACAGACGTTTACGTTTCACAAAGTAGGTCTTCAAATAGAAACCAGATTTCAGTAATACAAAGTGTTAATTCAAACAATTATGTAAAAAAACGTGCACCCACGTGTTGAAATTGTCACCAGTTAGGACATTTTCAGATCGATTGTAGACAGATAAGACGAACGAACTATTGTTATAAATGTGGCACTGACAATGTTACGTTGAACCGTTGTCCACGTTGTCAAAAATATAGAAATAATTTAAACTAAAGGAAGGGGCATTAGATAGGCGTATAGTGTCCCGCACATTTTATAATTCGACGAAACATGTTCAAAATATGATTTATGATAAAGAAGAAATATTTCAAAAAAATAAGGTTATGTTAGATTATGTAATAGAACAGTCTAAAAATGACGAACGTCCTTATGTAAGTGTAGATATTTTAGGAACAAAAATGTTAGCTTTATTGGATTCAGGAGCAACAAATACAATTTTAGGAGAAAACACTTGGGAATTTTTATCAAAATTAGGTTTAAAATTAAAAAGGAAAGAATAAGAATGTCAATTGGCAAATGGTAAAATTTTAAAAGTTTTGGGAACAGTTACGTTGCCCATTAGATTAAAACAACGTTTAGTGGTGTTAGACGTTTTGATAGTACCAGATGTTCAGCATACTTTAGTTTTAGGAATAGATTTTTGGAAAAATGTAGGAATAATACCAGACATTTTTAAAGGCGAATACACCTTTGCAAAATAGATACTATTGAAAAGAAAGAACCGATTTTACATTCGACATTAGATTTAACAGTAGCAAAAAAAAAACTGTTAGATACCAGTATTGAAAAAAATTTTTTTGATTTACCTAAACTAGGCCGTACCGATTTAGTATATCATAAAATTAAAGTTAATAGCGAACCAATTAAGCAAAGATACTATCCAGTTTCACCTACAATGCAAAAACATATAGATAATGAGTTAGATAAATTGTTACAATTAGGAGTAGTCCAAAAAAGCAACAGTTCATGGTCAAATCCAATTCTTTTAGTGAAGAAAAAAGACAATTCTTATCGTTTTTTAGTAGATTTCAGGAAGTTAAACAAAGTAACAGAAAAAGACGCGTATCCAATTCCGTACGTCTCCTCCATATTAGATAAATTGCGCGACGCGAAATTTATTACAACTTTAGACATTAAATCCACTTATTTTCAAATTCCACTAGATAAAGATTCTTATAAATATACAGCTTTCACTACACCTAATCGAGGGCTATTTGAATTTACACGTTTACCTATGGGTCTCTCAAATGCACCCAGTACATGGTCTAGATTAATAAATAAAGTGTTAGGTCCAGAATTAGAACCTTTCGTATGTTGCTACCTAGATGACGTCATAATTTTGACAAACTCTTTTGACAAACACCTAGAAATATTACAGGAAGTTTTTAACAGACTTTCACGCGCAGGACTGACTTTAAGTAAGGAAAAATGTCACTTTTATAAGAGTGAACTAAAATATTTAGGTTACGTAATAAATGAAAACGGTCTCTTAGTAGATCCAGATAAAGTAAAAGCTATTTTAGAAATACCAACACCAAAAACTGTAAAAGACGTAAGACGAATAATCGAAATGGCTTCTTGGTATCGTCGATTTATCGAGGGATATAGCACCATTATAGCTCCATTGACCGCATTGCTGAGGAAAAATAGAAAATTTGTTTGGGAAGAGTGTTGCGAAACAGCCTTTTCCACTATAAAAAATTGCCTAATTTCAGCACCAATTTTAACTTGTCCAAATTACGAATACGAATTTACAATTTAGTGTGACGCATCAGTTATGGAATTTCCGGTGTGTTGACGCAGAGTATAGATGGAAACAAACAAGTTATATGTTATATTTCAAGATCTCTAACTCAAAATGAAAGGAAATTTACCGTAACAGAGAAGGAGTGTTTAGCAGTTCTATTCAGTATAGAAAAGTTACGTCCATATATAGAAGAAACACATTTTACCGTCATAACGGATCATCATTCTTTAATTTGGTTAAACAATTTACAAAATCCAAATGGTCGACTGTGTAGATGGGCCATCAAATTACAACAATACGACTTTGACATAATTCACAGAAAAGGCAAAGATAATGTAGTCCCAGATGCATTATCGAGGGCTGTACCAATAATTAAAACTATACAAATTAAAAATGAAAACAATTCTGAAAATTCTACCCTAATAATACCAGACACAAAAATTGTAAACGAAAATACTAAAAACAATAAAGAAGAAATTCAAGAATCAAATATTCAGTATGATAATTGGTGTAAAAAGATGATTAGTAATGTTGAAAAATATCCAATAAAATATAATCGTTGGAAAGTAATAGACTACAAATTATTTAATCATGTTAAACCAAAATTTCCAAATTTAACCGAGGAGACAGACAACTGGAAAGAAGTAATTCCAAAATCACAAAGGAAAGAAATTTTAAAACGTTTTCATGATGAACCGACGGCTGGTTATTTAGGAATTTTTAAAACGTATGAAAGGATATCTCAGAAATATTTTTGGCCGAAATTACAAGCAAAAGTAGCAAGATATATAAACCAATGTAAAATTTGTATTTCACACAAACCAGAACAAAAACTTCCAGCAGGAAAAATGTCAAGACATCCAATAATTTCCAAACCTTGGCAAATGATATCCATAGATTTAGTAGGTCCACTACCTAGAACTACTAAAGGACATACATGTATTTTATCAGTAGTTGATACATTTACAAAATTTCCCTATTTTTTCCGTTAAGACAAGCCACTGCATCGTCCGTAGTTCAAAAGATAGAAGAGTTTATAATTTTACTTTTTGGAGCACCACAATATGTTCTAGTAGATAACGGTGTACAATTTCAAAGTCATTTATTTAAAAATTTAATGAACAAATACAAATCCAAAATTATTTTTAATGCATATTATCATCCACAAGCAAATCCTGTTAAACGAGTAAACCGCGTTTTAAAGACAATGTTGGCATCTTATGTGTCAGATAATCAGAGAGTATGGGACAAGATATTACCCATGGTTTCGTGCGCTGTTTGTACCGCAGTTCATGAAGTAATAGACATGTCACCATATTTTGCAAATTTCGGTAGAGAAATGGTAATAGATGGTTCCTCTTTTTGTGAAATAACTGATTTAGAAAACTTAACCGATGTTCAATTTTCAGAAAGAAAACAACTAATAGAGCGTATTCCAGAATTAAATAAAGTATACCAGGAAATAACAAAGAAATTAGAAATAGCGTATAATAAATCAAAACATAACCATGATTTACGTAGACGAGAAGTAGTATTTTCTGTGGGAGATACAGTCTGGAAGAAAAATTTTGTACTCTCAGACGCATCAAAGTATTTCAATGCCAAATTAGCACCGAAATATGTAGGTCTTTTTAACATAACAGAAAAAGTATCAACAAACACTTATGAATTAGCCGATGAAACAGGTCAATCCAGAGGAGTTTGGCATGTTTAAGATTTAAAAGCAAATCCAATTGGATATGACGAATAAAAATAGTTATGAAAACCTAATATTAATAAACATAACCTAATATTAATAATTAAGAAACTTGAAAACGACGTTTATAGTGTTGAAATTTTTTTAAACAATAACTTAGTTTTAAGAATACTAGTTAGGATAAAGATAAGGATAGAAAAGGATAAGTTAGTAAATAGGAATGAAAGAGTGAATCTCTTAAAACAAGATTTTTGGAAAAATCTCCTTTTGTAAGGGGAGTGTAACATTATTTTATAATGTTAACGAATAAACAGATCAATTAATTAAAATTCAGTAACTTGCATAACTTATAGACAAAATTTCCACAATAAATTACTTCATATTTAGTTAGGCTCCCTTATAATAAAAGACCAGCTTTACAAATAGCTTCAGGCTAAACTATTGTAAATTCCAGCGGCTTTCATCATTTAAAGGTCTACCCTCGTAAATCAAATACAATAAACCTCTTAAAGCTTAGGTCGGTTACAGATTGACGAAAGTGATAAAATTAAAATGTAATAGTATCTTTTAGCGTAAATAAAGGAAAGTAATTTTCAGTTTGAAAAGCTTAACCTTCTTAATACTTTCGTTGATTGACAGCGGGTTATAGAAAACGAAACATTATAAACAGCGAAAACTATTTCCAATTTGTTTTGATCAAATTTTACAAGTAATTTTAAGTAGTCTGGAGACATCTATTGTATTTAAAATCCATTTCGGCTCAAGTAGGTTAGCCGGTTTTTGTTAATGGCAGACTACTGTCGCCATAGGTAGGTTCCACATTTCAATAATTAAGAAATTCGTAGAAGGTACAATATAATTTAAACCCTTGGGAAAATAGTTGCTGCCGTGACTCTCATCTAAAAAGGGGTTGGATTTGGTTTCTGAAATCTTGTTTTGTGGGAGGTTCTGTTCAGTCATTGGATAACAGAAAATGACGTAGATAATGATTAGTGTAGGAATTAGTCTATATAACTGAAGGCTTTAGCCAAAAGACGGAGAGTTTTTCCAATGGGGCTGTCCGTGATCAAGAAGTAGAAAGAAACGTAGTTCGCGGGTAGCGTTCTCCGGCATCACAGATATAATATTTCACTTAGTATCACGATATTAAAAATTGGAAAGAAGTGATTACTTTTCCAATTCGCGAGGGTTATGCCCATATGTTCGCGGATTTATAGTGATACAAGGTAACTATTAAAAAGCTTGTAGGCGTGTGATGCACAAGTAAGTGATATTGTCAAGATTCTGCCGGGTTCGTGTGCCAGTCAATTCTTTAAGAATTATAAACAGAAACAACAAGCGAGATTCTCTTCCCAAATTTAAGAACTGTTCTACGTTGGAAAACAAACCCTCCAACAATGGACAATTTTTAGTAAGTTTTTATAGTTAAGTAGCATGACCAATTCTTAGTTAGTTTGTTTGTTAGGACGTTTTGGCCATAAACCGTAGGATTAATTTAGTGTACGATTTGTAATATAAGTTTTCTTTCATATACAAGTGTTTGAAAACTCCTTATGTACTCAAAATTTTCATAAATTCCATAGTCACCTATTCACTTAAATTTCTAACTTAAAATCAATGAATGTAAGAGGTTCACGTTTATTGCTCTGTGAATTAAATGGTTTTGTTTGCCGCTGATTAAGTCAATAGTTTTTCTTATTTTTTTTTATATAAGTAGTAAAAAAGTGAGGAATTGATTAAAAGGAACAATTGTTCTCCTTGGGATGACAAGTCTCTCAAGGTTTTGTACGAACATTTAGACATTCTCGACTTGTCTGGCGCCCTTGGCAATTGCCATTAAGCCACAATATTTTATGAAAAGTAAGTGCCAAATCTTTTGTAGTATATTATAAAGTAATTTAACCCTTTTTTCGAAATTTTAACCCTCTATATGATCAACGGCCTTCGGCTAGCTAGTGCCGGTGACCCCCCTTAAATTTTTGTTTTACAGGCCGCCCCCATTTTATAATTTTGCATACGTAGTAGCTTTTCCGCCTGTAACAGGTACTCCTGGATTATACGAACTACTGTTTAAAAAATATCCTGTCGGGTACAGATCGCAAGATCTAAAGTCGTACCTTGATATTGCAAAAAGAACAAATGCTAATAGAAGATATTATTCTGAAACAGAACAAATTCAGGGTAATAATACATATAAATACAAAAATATAATATCTACATTAAACATACTTCCCCAAACACCCCGTAGACCTAGAACATTACCCTATATAGAGCGCCTTGGAAACGCTATGACAATGGAAGTGTCAAATAACGCCATAGATTATTTATATTGGAATGATCCCAATGAAATTGTTGATCGATTACGGCTTTTAGTTTCATCTCAGTCTGCTGGACACACAGGTCACGGCAACAAAATAAATTCGATCATTGAAGAATTTAGTGAGGCGAAAGTGATTAGATGATATGACAATTGACAAATTTTGGAAGGCATTTAAATAACCGTAAAATAGATATAGGTAAACAGGAATATGAAAACAAAAATGAAGGTTTTGAAACCTTGATTGAGTACAAGTTACATATGCTACATTACACAGTAGTAGCAACGTTTTACTCTAGTACATTCCTCGACAGTTGCAAGACATTCCTTATTTTCAACATTAAACATAATTATGAATTTCCTTATGAGGAAGCAGTCATTGAGAATATTAAAGGATACCCGCAAGACATTGAAATTCTTATAAACGAAAAAAGTTATGTAATTGCAGAGTTCCAAGAATTTTTGCTTAAAGGTATGGATGTAATTAGCTTTCGTGACAGCGGTGCTATCATAAACAATACCACAATGTTTCTTGATTTGATATTAAAAGTTCCCTCCAAAGCAAGTGGAGCTCTCGACATTCAAACATAGAAGTATTTATTAATTGTATTTAATAAATTCTGATTAGAAAAAAAAAGTATTATGATAGTTGATTAATCAAAAGTGAAAGAGGATATAGTAAATGAACTTCATAAACCAGCAAGAATAAATTTCAAGAGACGCAAAGTGATAGTAAAAGGTTTAAATGACCTTCTTCAGACCGATTTGATTGAAATGCTACCATATTCGCAAACAAACAAAGGGTTTAAATACATTTTAGTAGTTATTGATTGTTTCTCCAACTACGTATGAGCTGTACCACTTAAAAGTAAAACGGGTATTGATGTCACTGCTGCAATGAAAACAATTTTAAATAAATTTAAAAATCCATCAAGAAATTTGCAGTCTGATTTTGGTAAAGAATATTATAACAAACACTTTCAATCCTTAATGCAGACATATGGCATAAACCATTATAGTGTTTTTTCTACAAAGAAAGCATGCATTGTGGAACAAACACTTTCAATCCTTGATGCAGACATATGGCATAAACCATTATAGTGTTTTTTCTACAAAGAAAGCATGCATTGTGGAACGGGTAATTAGAACTTTAAAGGGAAAAATGTGGCGCTTGTTTAACCTGAACGGTTCTACAATTTGATAAAAAATTTAAGCAAAGTTGATAAATCACATGAAAAAACTATTTTTAAATTATCATTTACCCACATCAAACTTGCAACCAAAATACCAAAATTTTCAATTAAAGATATTGTGAGGATTAGTAAACACAGAGAAGCATTTACGAAAGGTTACACGCCAAACTGGTCAAATGAAATTTTTAAGATTAAAAAGGTAAACGTAACCAATTCGACAACATATATATTAGTAGATCAAGACGAGAAAGAAATCAAATGTGCATTTTATGAAATGGAGTTGCAAAAGGTTAAACAACCAGGAATTTACCTGGTAGAAAAAGTCCTAAGAAAGAGTGGAAATACAGTCTATGTAAAATGGTTAGGCTTCTCTAGCATGCACAATAGCTGGATGAATAAAAATAATGTTTGCTAGAAGTTGTTATAATAATAATAGTTTATAAGGCTAACATTGTAAAATTATATTAGAATAAATAATACAGACAAAATCTTTCTATTGTTTTTTATTATTATCAAACCATTCTTTTAATAAAAAGGTATTTTCTTTTGCACATTGCAGATTATTATTGCTGCGTCTACAACAATGGATGTTATATATTAAACGATTGTTGATTTTTAACTCCGATAGCTTAAGACAACCTAGTGCAAGCATATCAGTTACAACGTTTTGCATTAGATAAATTTCAATCAATTTCTTCTTTTCTAGACCCTTCACAAATACTTCTTCACCGGGTCGAATAATTTGCTTCAAATAAAGCGCTATATATGATGACACCATTCCAGCCGTTGAAGATTCATCCCAAGAAAGACCATGAATATTTCTTGTCACCCAGTCGTTATGTTTTATGTAATCTTAGCTCAAACAACTAGACTGCATTGGCAGTTTAAAAATTTGATGCCAAACATGTTTGTATATGTAGGTATGTAAATATATGCAGTAAACTTCGACTAATTAAGTTGATATTAGGAGCAATCTCCTTATATAGCAGATTACCACCATCTGCGTACTTTGCCAACCTACTTTTCAACCTATCACAAGAGTAAACACACATTTTGAATTGAAACCGGCCCATGTGTATTTGCAGCCTCTAAACATATGTAAAACACATAAATCAGAATCCACTTTAATTTAACACAATTGACTTGAATGCGATATTTTGCATCTGACTTACTTTATAACTTCTCGCTGAAAAACCGAATTCAAAACAGCTACACATTTTCTCTGCACTTACATTTTTCAACGTAACATACGTGTGTTTTGAAGTCACACACGTATGTTCCATTGAAAGTAATATAAGGCCGGTCTGACTTCAAAACGTGCCCACACGTATTTTACATTGAAAGTATATAAGGCCGGTCTGAATTCAAAACGGTGCACGTGTATGTTACATGGAAAAAACATACGCGTACACCGTTTTGAATTCAGACCGGCCTAACCCCACTACTTTTGTTTTCAAAGACAACAAACAAAGAAACCAGGAAAACATTGCTTAAAACATATGTGTGGGGCACAGCACTGTCCGGCTGTGAAGCCTGGATAGTAGGAGAAGCAGACAAGGAAAAGGTAGAAGCCTTTGAAATGTGGTGCTACAGACGAATGATGATGATATCATAGACAGACAAAGTTAAAAACGAGGAGGTACTAAAAATGGTAGGGGAAGAAATAAATATGTAGAAAACGGTAAAAGTAGGAGAGATAGGATGATAGGCCACATACTACGGCATGAGGGAATAGTGCGGGATATACTAGAAGCAGAGATAGGAAAAAAGAGAAGAAGAGGTAGAACTAGGCTAGACTACTGCACACAGATGGTGAAAGATGTAGGCTGTAAGAGTTTTAGGGAAATGTGCAGGCTAGCTCAGAATAGAAATCAATGAAGGTACGCATCCAACCAACCAACGCGGAGCATGAAAAGAGCTAGATCTGAGGGCACCCCTCCGCAAGGTAGACCACGGAAGAGGGGCTGTCAGACTAGCACTAAACAGCCCGTCACTGACAGCTACGTGGAGGCAGCTGCTCGGCACCTCCAGGTGGCTGTCATAGACAAGAACAACCCTTGGGGTAAGATTACCAAGGCCCAAGCAGAGACCTTGCAATTAGCAATTGAGAAGGCTTTGGACGATCATCTGTTCGCTCTTCCCAATGATAGCGCTCCCCGACCTTTAGGAGGTGGGCGTACTCGGGCGAGATCTTCCGGATCTGGTGCGAGGATGACCACTCCTAACATGGATTACGGAGGCGGTTGGCAACCTCCACTACTGTGGGAGGCTGCACGCCTACTGTCGTCCAGGTGGGACTGTTGCCCAGGCTACTGAAGGCGGCGCTGTGGATTCCGGGGCCCCGGAAGACATGGATGTCGTCCAAAGGCGTCTACGTGTGCAGAACCCTGGGCTGACATATCCAAGTGGTGCGTTTTCCACACCGCCACATGAGATCAACCTCCAGGAGGCTGATAGTCTTTGGCGTTGGGGAAGACGTGAGGAGATTATCAACAGAAAGGGAGGCAAGCTACACTATAAGCTCACCTCACTAAATCTCAAAATACAAAAGTGCAACCTGCCGCAGAAGCAGCTCAACCGGCTGCCGCGCAAAGCAGGCTCAACCTCCACCTCCTGAGCAGCTACAGCGAGCTCCGCTCCTACAGCAACCTCAGGAGGCTGAGGTAGATGAACCATCGACTGCGTCAAGCAGTCAGATGGACACAGCAGACTCGGATCCGCTGCTAGTGGGATGGCTTGCGGAAGAGTATAGTAAAGCGTCGCTGGACAGCCCGCCCAGCGACGCTTGATAAGCAAGTTTGACCCGTCACAGACCAATGGCGGGACTAAACTTTATACAATTAAACCTGCAACATTGCAGGGCGGCTGCAGCATCGTTATGCAGACACCTGAGCAATAACCAGGCCATTTCCTTATCCAAGAACCCTGGGTGGCATGCTCAGGAATCTCGGGACTAGGGAGTCTAAATGGTACTATCTTTGCGGCTAGTAACCAACCTAAGCCTAGGGCATGCATCTACATACCCAGGCACATAAATGCCCTCCTCCTGCCACAACTGAGTGGCCGTGACGTCACAGCCGTACAGATCACATGCAGGCTGGGAGGAATTACTGACATAATCTTGGTTTCAGCCTATTTTCCAATAGACCATGACCCACCTCCTCCGGAGTTGATGGCAGTCATTGATCACTGTAATAGGCACAAAAGCATCTGATTATCGGATGCGATTCCAACGCGCACCATGTGGTATGGGGTAGCGCAAATACTAACCCCCGTGGAAAACTACTACTCGAGTATATATCGAGTAAGAATCTGGAGATACTTAACTGGGGCAGCGAACCCACGTTTGTGACATCTCGCTTCCAGACAGTCATCGACTTAACCCTTGCATCGTCAGATATTTCAAGGCATATCTTGAACTGGCAGGTGACGCCTAAAGCGACACTGTCAGATCACAGATTGTTAAGTTTTAATTTAAAGGCAGCAGTAGCTGTCTGTAAAGAATACAGGAACCCAAAAGCGACCAACAGGTCTGTCTACCTAGACAGCTTGGAGCAACGCCTTTGACATCACAAGGTACTGACAACCCAAAAACTATAGAAGAGCTACAGAGATACTCGGTCTCTACAAAACTCCATCGTAGAGTCCTTTGAACAGGCATGCCCGGTCAGGACAGATTCTACTCGCTCCAGTACTCCATGGTGGGGCGCGGAGCTACAGAAGCTGAAAAGACCCTGGGCAAACTGTTTAATAAGGCAAAGAACACCAGAAGTATGGCTGACTGGGAGGCATATAAAAGCCACCAGCGACTATACAAAACGACAATTAGAAAACGACAGAGAGACTCATGGAAGACCTTCTGTAACTCAGTCGAGTCTACCAATGCAATCTCTCGCATTAACAGGATCTTGTCCAAAGACCTCGTCATCAACCATGCTGTCTGAAACGTGTGGATGGTACATACACAACCAACGAGGCAGAAACAGCAGAGTTACTCGCGGACACGCACTTTCCAGGCAGTGTCACACGACCTTTGTCTTACGGGTTGGATCAACCAGCTCGGCTAACGGGGCCGACTGGGAGGTTTCTAACCGGGTAGTGGATGAGAGAAAAATTAAATGGGCTATCTCAACTCTCAAACCGTTTAAGTCCCTGGAAAGGATGGCATCTTCCCGCCCTACTACAGTGGGGAGTGGAGGCTGACACCGTTCCTTGTGGTACTTTTAGGGGCTGTATTGCTTTTAGATACATCCCCAGCAGTTGGAGAGAGGTTAGAGTTGTCTTCATTCCTAAACCAGGCCGGAAGGACTACTCCCAGGCTAAATCCTACAGACCGATCAGTCTCACGTCTTTTTGCTAAAGACCTTGGAGAGATTGTGCGACAATGATATGAGGGAGAGGATAATGCTTTCTTATCCACTTCACCCAAATCAACACGCCTTTATACCAGGTAAATCAACGGAATCTGCCCTGCACGCTGTTGTAGGACGGATCGAAAAACCCTAGACAATAACATGTCCGCCTTAGGCGCATTTATTGATATTGAGGGTGCGTTCAGCGAAACTACTTTCGCAAGCATCGATAGAGCTCTACGGACACATGGAGCTGAGGACACCCTTCGGCAGTTTACCATGCAGATTCTGCAATGTCGACGGGTACACATAAATGTGGGGGAAACCTCAGTAATTAGGGTGGTGGATAAAGGCTGTCCCCAGGGGGGCGTGCTGTCACCGCTACTATGGAATTTAGTAGTAGACAGCCTTCTCAAACGTCTTAATGAGGCAGGTTTCTTCACGATAGGTTACGCCGACGACTTAGCTATTCTAATAGTCGGCAAATTCGAACAAGTGCTGTGTAATTTGATACTTTCTAGTTGCCGCTTGAAGCGAGCGGACGTGTTTTTGCCGAGCTCCCGCTTCAGCAATAACAGTAAGTTTTTATCTAGGGTTTATATTATTTATTGTTGTATTATTTTATTTGAAGCTTTGCTTTTTATTGTGTTTTATTTTTATAATTGTGTGCCATCAAATTTTAAATACAGGGCAGTAAAATAAAAATTTTAAAACAGAATTTAAACTAAATAAAAACTAAATAAATCGCGTCTTCTTTGTAATTTAAACCAAATCCGCGTTTTAAAATAAACTAAATAAATTTCGGGTTAATAAAACAAAGGTCTACTCAACTAATACTCAAAAACAATTTCGAAATAACTTAAAAAGGCATTTTTAATAATAAATTTAAAATAAAATCCGCCTAAATCAAGTAAAAACCGGGTAAAACAACCAAAAAGTGTGTGAATTTTATAGTGCGCGTATAATAAAATAATAACCAAAAAACAAAAATCTAAGCCCTTTTAAATCAAATAAATAACTCAAAAACTGTAAATTTTAAAACAATTTTAATATAAATTTTCCGTAATTTAAGTTCACGCGTATTTAAAAGTTCCTTTAAAATCGATTTTGGTGTAATTAAGCGGTGTAACAGTTACGGGTTGTGCTAGTTACCAAGCGATTAAGTGAAAGGTCATTTCCGGTTACCACATTCCGATTGCGCTCGACCTTATTTTGTTAATTACACATTTAAAAATAAAGTGTTCTTATTTATAAATTAGATATTTTAATATTTTGAAGTAATTAGTTTATTTAAATTTGATTTGGCGGTGTTTAAAAATTTAAAATAAATAAATAGCGTTCTTTACGGTACATTTTAAATCGAGATATTTTTATTGCGTTAGGAAATTTATTTGATTCTAGTTGTTATTTTGGCGCTTAGTGCTTGTTGTATTTTTGTTAAAATTTGATATTTAATTGGGCGGTTGAAGTTTTAATAAATACAAGGTTGTTTACGGTTCACCTTTAAACAAAACATTTTTATTGGACCAACGTTTTGCGTTCTTCTAGCGTCGTTTTTTAGCGTCGTGACGGTTAGGACGTTTTTGAGCTGCGTTTTAGGTGTCATTTTATTGCTAGTTTTGTCAGCATGGTGGTCCACCGCGATGAGGAGCCGCTGCCCAGGAGGAAGAGGGCGATCGGTCTGAGTCTGCTAGGTCGGCGGCGGAGGGCGCTGTTGGCGGAAACAGCAAGGTAGTGCTAAAGGACTTCTTGTTAGAAACTCAGGAGGAGGTACAGGAGGTAGGGAAGGAGCCTGCGTCTGCGGCGGTCGTGTCTGGGGAGTCGGGGCCTCCCGTGGTGGTCGCGGCGCCAGAATTGCCCTCTACTTCGAGAGCCCAGCGCACGATGTCGACTAGCAGCAACGGTAGCGTTAATGCTAGCGACCTCGATGAGCTGGAACTCTTAAAGTTTAGGGTGAGGAAGGCGCACGCTGCCGTCTATGGGAAGGTGCCGACGACCTCCGCCACTATCGTCGTGGAGGATAGGAAGATGGTTCGGCACGCCGTGGATGATATCCGTGACGTGACGAACCAACTGATAGGTATGGTTAGGGCGCTGCGTCTTTGTTTAGATGGTTCAGGGAGAGCAAGTGTTGTTGGGGGAAGTCCGGCGGTGAATTCTGTCGTTTCAGGAGGCCAGAGTCAGGGTGCGTCGGTGCAGCGCAAGGTCTCCTACGCCGCTGCAGCTTCAGGATCTGCCCTACGTTTGCTGTAAGGGTCGACGCCAGGCCAGGCCAGAAGGACGACGTGATGACGACCCTGAAGCAGAAGGTCGATCCCGCTCGAGATGGGTTTGTTGTTGTCGGAGCTCGTAGGACGCGCCGGGGCGGTGTCGTTGTGGAGTGCGCAGGTCGCGACGACGCCAAGAAACTGCAGTTGAAGGTCGGCGGGAACTGCAAGGAACTCGTGGCGAAGACCATCGAGAAGAAACGTCCACGGGTCGTTCTTCCGGGGTCGAAGCGGGATGAAGGCTGAAGAGCTCGTGCGGTTGATTGCGAGCCAGAATCCCCGTTTCGGCGATTTGAAGCTAGAAGACCACCTGAGAGAGAAGTTCAGGTTTGGCGGAAAGGGCCCTAGAGATCCCTTCGCCAACGTAGTCTTCGAAGTGACCCCACACTTCGAAGACGTATATTAGCTGATGCTATTAACCTCAGGTGGCGAAGAGTATGGGCCGAGACCACTTCTCGATGACCCAGTGTTACCGGTGCTACGAGTACGGCCATCGATCGATGGAGTGCAGGGAGAAGGTACAGTGGTGCGGTAACTGTGCCGAGGTCGGGCATGAATTCAAGAATTGCCGGAAGGCAGTCCCCTGCTGTGTGGTTTGCGCTAGGGCAAACGACAGAACTGGCGGTGGCGCGAAGGTCGATACGCGCCACGACGCCAAGTCGAGTAGATGCCCCACGATGCAACGTCTGAAGCACGCAATCACACGAAACATCGATTATGGACTGTGAAGATAAAACAAAGTCCATAAGAAGCAAGAAGATTAAATTCGAGCAACTAAATCTCGGGAAAGGTAGAGGGCAACAAATAACTTCGTAAAGTTATTCATCGAAAATAATATCGACATCGGGTTTATACAGGAACCGCACCTGTATGGCCACAAAATAACAGGTTTTGGGAGGGTTACCGTCTTAAACGCGAATAGTGAACGACCGCGTAGCGGATAATAATAAATAATGGAACGTGCGCCGGAATTATATTAAATAATTTATCGAACGAGTTTGTAACGACGGCCGAAATCAAATCAGGGAAAATGCGTTCTATGTAATAAGCGTGTACCTCCCGCCGGTCGATTCCCGGCGGGAAAATCCCCAAACCGAAGACTTGATAAATGAAGTAGATAATATTATTCGTAAAATCGGCAGAAATAAAAATCTAGTCATTGGGGGAGATTTTAATGCCAAGTCGCCACTATGGGGCAGCCCTATCGAAGACGATAGAGGCTCGCAGGTTGCTGATCTTTTACGGAATGGGATCTTAGTGTGATAAACACTAATGATTTACCTACGTTTGAGACGCATAGAGGCAGCAGTTTTATAGATATTACTGCAGTCTCGCACGAAATGTTAGAAACGATTTGTAATTGGAAATTAAGGTCGGACGAGGAAACGCTCTCTGATCATAAATTAATAACATGGGACGTTGAAACCAAAACAAGTGCAAACGAGCAGCTAACTGTATTTCCGCGGTTCTGTAATAAAAAGCAAATTGGGAGCGATTTAAACAAAAATTTGGCGAAAGTATCCCTGTGCTCGAAAATGAGCTATTTAACTGCCGAGAGGCAGACGAAGTAGAAACACTCGCGAAAAATTAAACGACGCGGTGGTAGACGCGTCGTCGTATTCCATGCCGAAAAGAAAACATTTAAAGACAGCGTACCCTGGTGGACCCGGGAACTAACCACCAAGCGGGCAGAAACGCGTAACCTAAGGCGCCGCTATCAACGCGCCTCGGGAGATATAAGAGAACAACGGAGAATAGAATATAATCAAAGTTACCGCGAATATAAAATATTAATAGAAGAAACGCGAACGAATAAATTTAAAGAATTCTGCACGCAAAACTCAGAGAAAGAACCCTGGGGAACCGCATACCGCGTAATTAGAGGAAAACAACAAAAATCGCGCTCAGTAATATAAAGAAAACAAATGGCGAATACACGGAAGGTTTTAAAACCACAGCGGAATATTTACTAGAGAAATTTTTCCCATCGGATAATCCCGAGGGGATGAAGGGTCGCACGATTTAATACGTCGGGAAGCTGCAAAGGCGCAAGGAACAGGTGCCGATAAGGCAATCCTAGTTCACGAGGTCGTCAGGGCTCTTAGGAGGATGAACCCTAAGAAGGCACCGGGGCATGATGGAATCACTTCAGACGCAGCTCTGCAGGCGTGCCTGTTAGCCCCGTGTGTCTTTGTTGGGTTGTTTAATCTTTGTTTAGAAAGGGCGTTTTTCCGCGTTGCTGGAAAATCCAGAATGTGAAATTTATACCCAAACCTAAAAGGCGGATGCGTCAGATCCGGGCAGCTATCGTCCAATTAGCTTGCTACCGGTGCTGGGGAAAGTTTTAGATCGCGTTATGACTACGCGTGTTGAACACCTAGTGCGAGACAGCGGCGGTTTTAATAACCGACAGTTTGGTTTCGTGGAGGGCAAGTCGACTATCGACGCGTTAGAGTTCGTTGTCGGGGAAATTAAGCAGGCAAGAGATGCCAAAGAGTACTGTGTCGTTGTTGCTTTGGACATTTCAGGAGCATTTGATGCTGCCTGGTGGCCATTAATCGTTTGCGAGTTAGATCGTAGGGGTTGTCCGCGAAACTTGATGTCTTTGGTCAAGAGCTATTTCTCGGGGCGATTAGCACAGGTTGAAATTCCGGGTGAAGTTCTGTCGCGTGAGGTGGAAAGGGATGCCCGCAAGGGTCATGTTCTGGTCCCACATTTTGGAAGTTGTTGTATGAGAGCATCTTTAGGGTCAAGTTGCCCGCAGGATGCTCAATCGTCGGGTTTGCAGATGACACACTTTTAATTGTAAGATCGAGATTGTTAATGGATATGCGCACAAAACCGAACGAGGCGCTTAATAAATTACACGAATGGTCGCAGGCGGTAAAATTAAAATTTAACACGGCGAAGTCAGAGGCGCTTTATTTCGGCACGAAACCAGGACAGAGACCTCCTAGGTTAGAGCTAGGAGGAGAAAATCCGTTTAAAGATTGTATTACCTACCTCGGCGTCAAGATCGACAATAAATTAAATTGGAAAGCGCACGTACAATACGTAAAAAGTAAGGGCGGCGAAATATCAAATAAAATGATGGCGGCGGCTAAAATAAAGTGGGGTTTCAGGGCGAATCGCTGAGGACGGTTTATGCCGGAGCAATTGAGCCGGCAATACTGTACGCAGCTTCTGTATGGGCAGAAGGTTGTAAAGTCCGGGAGATGCGTCAATTGACGAGCGTACAACGCATAACCGCGGTAAAAGCGGCGAGGGCGTACAGGACCACCTCCACGGAGGCTGTCCTGGTGATCAGTAGGTCTCTCCTATCGAATATGTCGTTAGGAGATTAGAGATAGACGATTAATAAATATAGGAAAAGGGCGCGAAATTATCGAAGATCTTAATCTTGGTAATAGGGAAATTGCAAGAAAGATTGTTGTATCTGAGTTAGAGCACCCGGCTGATATTAGAGGATCGAGTTTGTCGAAGGTGATGAGGACGCGATGGGTATCAGAATTTATACGGACGGTTCACGTATGGACGATGGGCAAGCAGGCGCGGCGTTTGTCGTGTATAAGCAGGAAAGGGAGGTGTTTCGGTTTCAAACCAAACTCGCGAACTGGTGCACTATCTTCCAGTGCGAATTGGTAGCCATACGAGAGGCTATCGATTACGTAATAAACCATACGGGCAGAGACGAGTATTATATAATCAGTGATAGTAAATCGGCGCTAACGGCTTTAACAAACATGAACACCTCGACAGATCTCCAAGCGGACGTCTGGAGGATAGCGCGTACGGCGCTAGAGTTTCGACGTTTAAAGTTCTGTTGGGTCAGGTCGCACAATGGTAACGTAGGAAACGATAGGGCTGACGAATTAGCTAAAGAGGCCGCGACGGGCGACTTTCGAATATCACATTCATCGATACCGAGGTCTTTAATCAAAAGAAAGCTGCGCGAAAATCAATTCGACAATGGGAAGAGAGGTGGAACAACGCTGCCACGGGCAGGTTGACCCACAAATTCATACCGAGCATAGAAGCCAGAGGTAAGATCGAGGTTAAGCTCGATCACAAAATGGTGCAGTTGATAACAGGGCACGGCGCCCTGAAGGCGTATTTACAAAGGTTCGGTCTAACCAATAGCGACCGCTGCGAATGCGGTGAGGGCGCGGAAAGCGCAGAGCACGTGCTCTTCGACTGCCCGCTTGAGGCGGGAAATCGAGGGTTGGCTGATAGCAAACTAGCTATCCTAGGTCTGGCATGGCCAAAAGCCTAGAGGAAGTCGGGAAGTGGTTAACCAGAAGGCGTTCTGGACAGCCTTAAAAGAATTCGCGGGAAGGGTCGCGAGATTAGACAATCAATGACGACCGCGTGTAAAAATTCGGTGGGGTTGGTGGGAGGATTGAAAATTTTAGATTGACTTGGCGTGAGTAAGGATACGAGCATAACCAAAACCTGATATTAAAAAAAAAAAAAAAAAAAAAAGATAATTATACCAAAATGTCCAATATGCACGAGAAACCCCACTCCATTAATACAATCACTGCCTATCTTCATAATTATGTGCGGAAAATCGGGAATAAATAATACCAAATAAACAATAACAAATAAATCATAAACCCTCATTAAATTAAATCAATAAAGTAAACAAGGATAATAAAACAGAGTGCAACCGCGCATCCCCCAGGACTTGAAAGTGAAGTGATAGTGATAGTGATCCCCAAAAACATTTAGTGCATACCCACCAGGACTTTAGCAGTGCACCCCGTCCCACCTTTAGAAGTAAGTTACAGACGACCAGATCTTCGGATGCTGGAGAATTTTATTATCGAGGTAAGACTTAAATTGTGGCGGCTGTACTCGCACAAGCATTGATTTACATTAATTAGTAGTTTTGAAATAATTTAAGAAGCACGTTTGGTGTGTAAAAGCGCTAGCCGACATAATGCTTGTGCGAGTGCACCTGATAAATAGGGTGATGCTTTCGCTATTTTGTGCACTGCTATATGCTTAACGCTTATTAAACATTTATTTATATATTTACATAATTATATTTATTTATATTTTATATTTACACTTTATATTTATTTATATATAGCATGTATTATGTGGCTTATTTGTTTTGTTTGACGTTCTGTCGCCATTTTGGTTGCAGTATATATTTGGGAAGGACGAGCAGAATTGCGAAGATTGTAATCATAATGTAAATCAGTTAGGGAACGATAGGAAAGCTAGGGATGGATTTAAATTAGTTAGCTAGATTTGGATAGTTTTAAGACGACCCTTCAGGTCGCACTGGTAAGCAGAACCGGCGTCTGCTATCCGGTATTACGGATCCCTCCCCTCTCATTTTGCTTGTTGATCGGGTACACTCGAAAGTCAGCGCTAGGGATACCATTATTTACAACCCTGTTTTTAGTTTTTGTTTTGTTTTTGTTCCAGTTTTTGTCAGATTTTTAGGTTTATTAGATTGTTAGAGTTTGTTAGGTTTGTTAGATTTTTAGGTTTGTTAGATTTTTATTTAGTTTTTATTTAGGGTGAATCAACTATGAAGTAAGAATAAATTAGGAGCACGACTATTTTTCGCGTTTAAACCCAATGTAGTACCTCCGGGTGGAGCATTGGGGACGTGGCCGCAAGTATAGCGGCCCTAATTCAAATTATAATGTGTAATTTGATGCAAGCAGCACTAAGGATCACGGAGCTCTGGTGCTCCGACAACTTTTTAACCATCAACCCCAACAAAACGGCGTTGGTGTTGTTTTCCAATAAAGGAAGCTGACGGTAACTAAATTGCCAATGCTCTTCCAAACTTCCCTGCCCTTATCAGCAGAAGTCAAGTATCTGGGCATTATACTTGATAAGAAGCTGAACTGGGCCAAACACCTACAAATGAAAACTAGCAAAGCCAACCAAGTGTTCTGGCAATGCAAACGTGCCATAGGCAAACTTTGGGGTCTCCACCAAAGGCTGTCCTGTGGCTATACATCATGGTAGTAAGGCCGATGCTCTGTTATGGCGCTGTAGTCTGGTGGCGCAGGACCAGACTGGCCCATACAGTCCAAGACCTTACTCATATCCAAAGGGTGGCTTGTCTAAACATTACAGGTGCATTGCGTTCCACACCTACTGCAGCCTTAGAAGCCATCTTAGGCCTCCCTCCGCTGGACCTACATGTGGAGGAGGTGGCTTTGAGAGCGGCAATGAGGCTGCGGTTCAAAGGTCTATGGATCGATAAGGGAGGCGGTGGTAGACACCACAACATACTAAGAGAGGCGGTGCGGAACACACCTATCTTGGGAGGAGTGGTTGATTCGATCGCACCCATAATCATTTCCAGGAGGCGCTTTGGGGTTTGTCTAAACACTGAGGACGCCTCCTTAACGGAGATCTCCATCTACACAGATGGCTCCAAAACAAATGAAGGTACCGGGGCAGGCATTTTCTCCGATGACCTAGACCTTCATGAAAGTGTTGCGCTGGGCAGGCTGGTAACTGTCTTCCAAGCGGAGGTCATAGCCATTATGCACGGCGCTAACGCCATACTGGAACGTGGAATCCAGAACAAAGCTATACGCATCTTGAGCGATAGTAGAGCAGCTCTTCTGAGCTTAAACAAGCAGAAGCTTCTCTCGGGGTGGTATACCAATGCCATCGTGTTCTCGAGCTCGTTTCTGATACAAACGCCCTTGAACTGGTTTGGATCAAAGGGCATTCAGGAGTACATGGTAACGAACAGGCAGATTCTTTGGCGAGGCAGGAGCGGCTCGGGGTTTTGTCGGCCCTGAGCCATCGGTTGCTATTGCGCCATCTGTGGTGTTCTCCATGATAAGACAAATAACCCACCGCCGTCACAAGGATAGGTGGGCTTGTACATCAAGCTGCCGGCAGGCAAAAATGTTTATAAGGTCTCCCATGACCAAAATAGAAAATTTGTCATACGCTTGCCAAGACAGAAACTACGGCTACTAGTAGGTATTCTGTCCGGGCATTGCACTTAAGGAAGCACCTGCACAGGATGGGTCTGTCAGACAACCCCACCTGTCGCGGTTGTCAACAGGAGGATGAGACGGCGGAACACATTCTGTGCACCTGTCCGGTACTCGCCCGACTTCGAGGATCCATGCTGGGGGACTTTTGGCCCGAGAAGGCCGGAATTCGAGACACCCCCTGGTCCGACATCCTCAAATTCACCTGCAAGGTCGGGTGGTTGAGCAATGAAGGACCAACCTAGGGCAAGGAAGGCAGCACAATGGGCCCACCAGGAGGCCAAAGTGCGCGTGGCTTTAAGTCACCCTTCCCAAGTTAATCAATCAATCACGCATCCAACCAGTCCCAAGATGGATAAATCAATGACGAAGAAAGTAACTGCACTTAAACATGATGATTATTATAAGCAACTACAAGTATTGGGTGGGCAATATTCTCGAATAATGGTAATTGCGTAAAAGTATTTACTGGAAAACTATTATTTTGGCAAATGTCTAAGTGTTGGGAGATTTTGGTAACTACAGGCTGCTTAACCCTTTTCAATGAATCTCGGTGAAATAAAGCATAAAATTAGAAAACAATAGAAAGGGAACCGAGCTGTATTGCTGTGTGAGAATTTCAGGGAACTATGTAGGTTAGTTTAGAAAATAAATAAGTGAAGGCACGCAGTTTTGAGACGGAAAACCCAATGACGAAAAAATAGGCGCAGATAAATCTGATGATTATCGTAAACAACTACAGGTGTTGGTTGTGAAATATCTGCAACTAATGTTGACTGTGCGAAAAGATATATTGCAAAAAATATTAAATCGGTAAATGTCAAGTGCTGGGGGAACTTGGCAGCCACAGGTTGCTTACCCCCCTTCACAACCACTGAATGTTGGAGAAATCTGGTATATAATTGTAAACCAATAGAAGGGGACCGAACTGCATCTAACAAGAAAGAACAGCGCCTATGATGAAAGACAACAAACAGAACAAAAAGTTGTTGTAAGCATATGTGTGGAGCACAGCACAAACAGTATGCCTATGAAATACGGGCAGTCTGAAAAGCAGACAGAAGAAAAGTAGCAGCCTTTGAAGTGCCGTGCTTCCTCCCAATAAGAATTTATTGAATGCTATGGGAGGAACGAGTATTTTCATGAATTCTAATTCTAGTTCTTAACCCTTTAGTACGATATTTGCGACTTATCATATTTGCTAAAAAACAACAATATTTCAAATTAAATTTTGCCAAAATTTTAATCGAACTACTACTTTAGCAAATATTCACTATATATATATATATATATATATATATATATATATATATATTTTATATATTATATATATATATATATATATATATTGCTGTGGTTCCGGGGATTAAAGGTTTAAGAATCGAGAATGAGTCATTAAATACTTTTCAAAATAAAAGGTTTACAACAAAAAAAATTTTATTACCCTGGTTTTTGCTTCAAAATATCTTCGCAGCTTCCCTGGCTAGCTCAGCTGGGCCTCCTCTCGGATACCTAAATTTACAATCATTTTTCCTTCCCGCTTACACACCATTCAATAAAATCAAGAAATAATACAACAATCATACAATCTTTATTTACCGCTATTTACAAACAATTATTCACAGATATTTACAGTTTGGTACACTAATTACAACTCAATAAGTGATATTTTTGTAAAGTCCGTGTTTTAAAACTTTAATTGCAAACACATTTAATACAACAAGAGTAAATGGGCCCCAAATAATACTCTATATTTATTGCACACTGGAATATGGTGAGCTCATAATAACCCAGTTTATTAATGTATACCTTTTTACTTTGCATATAATTACTACAAAATTAACAACCCATGTACGCTTAACAATCCAATTTAAATTCATAATGAAATTTAGTAAGCTTTACATACACCTTTTTTTCAATATTTAAAATACTCTAATAATTGTTAAGTACACGTATCTTTTTCGATACGTTATATTAACCATAAATAACCCCAATGTTCACTCACACATCACAAATAATTTCACAAGTTTATCAGATAACAGAAAATACAAATGAGTTATCTGGAAAATACTTCAAGCCTTTCACCTCCTTGGGATGATGCTGTATCCTCCAGAATCCCTTGGCTTTGTGATTATGCGCTCTGATCCTCCAGATTTTTATAGATAATAACCAAGCGCCTTGCTACCAATTACCATACCATCACCGCATACAAATTCACGTACATTATACTTTTGTTTATTTATTTATTGGCTTGTTATGGTATTAGTTGGACCTCGGTTAATTTAATTCACTCGACACTACACCCGTTAATAACTACAAGGCCTCAACTTACCAGGATATGAGTGCTAATACTATTGTTACTAAATTATGCAATTTTTGAATACTCATAAGCGTCTGTTGATTATTATACGTAGTCTAAAGCGATAAAAATACCAAACGAATCAAAAGAGCGATCAGAATACAAAGAGGACGCTATTAATTCTTTTATAGTATTTATACAATTCAAAATGCACCTTTCGGCCACACTTTACGCGAAATACTTAATTTAAAATAATACTTCAGCAAATTTTAATCTAACTGACTTAAAGCTCTCAGAAATTTACCTCATGGACACACAATTTAATCCGAAAAAGCGCATTCACCTGTCGCGTGTTTGTCCGTTGTAAAACTATCTATTTCAACCAATGATACAGTTCTGTGTCGTCATAAAACTCCGCCTGTAATATTTTATCTCTGTCTTATGCATATTAGATGTCGCGTTCCAAACCCCACTTGAGTCATATAAAATTGATATTGCTGACCGCGTCCACGTGGATTGAATACGTGCGTTTTGAAACCAATGCTTTTATATCCGTCTTTATCCGTAGCATATTATTGATCGTGCATCTCCTCTTTTCTTTAAGAAACTTTGTTATTTTGTTTATTCGAAGCAACTGACGGTTGGAAATATTTTCTTTGAAGTCCACTTTATTATGCATACAAATTCGATGAAGGTAACCTTTTCAAACATGCAGGTGTTCTTAATTATCGACCTTTTGAAATAACAATTCTCGGAGCTTATTTTCACGGTATTCGATACAACTGATGTCTTCGCTTGTTACAACGAACCTTTTGCCTTGGGATTATCGATTTTCTTTACCCGGGTGTTTCTTAATGCTGCTACACGAGTTATGTATCCCCCAATTACCTATATATATTGATATATTGAATCTAATAGGAATTATTAGAAATTGTTAAATTAAAGTATAAGTTCAATGCAACATTGTAACACAAGGATAACCCAGAGAGGTTATCGACAGTTCATGAGAACGGAATGCAGCTTTGCATCTGTGAGGGCAGTGATACGGCAGGTGGCAGGTCACAGGCGGTCAACATACCGCAGTTACTTAGAATTAAGTTGTTACATTGTAATAATTAAGAGAAACGCAGACATGAGATCTGCAGGTTCCCACAAGCCGTGTGAGGGGCAGGTATTAAAAAAAAGCCCGGGAGCTCAATGCCCGGCAGTCAGTCTTCAAACTCCATACTTCGTTGTTTGAGCTACTCACCTGTACAATTAATTAATTTTTTATAAAGTTATTATGTACAAATTTCAAATATATTTTTGTTAAAGTATCAATGTGTTTTTAAAAAACCAGCTCCAAAAGCCCGAACTTTAACTGGCGCAGTCGTAACGGATGTCAAAAGGGCACTGAGAATCCAAAAAGCGGAAGATTGGTGACCAAGAATTTTAATTCGAAATTTTGGCAGAACCCAAACCAAGTTGGAGGAAGAACAAGCATAGTCTAAATCCAGCAACAAACCAAGTTGGACAAAGAACAAGAATCGTCTAAGGTCAACAAACAAACCAAGGTGGACAAGATACAGAATCGATCGAACCCACCAAAGAAACAGATGAAATTAATGTAAGTTCATTTCCATAATTTTTTTTTAACCAAAAAATATAATTGATATATGCTAGTATTATAATTATTGATTACCATTTATTTATCATTGTTTATGAATTTATTCTTATGAATATTGTTTTGAAAATAATTTCAAAGTGAATTATTTCCAAAAAAAACGAGACCTTATTTTAAGAAAGTATTAACTTATGAGACGAATGTTAAAGAGATATTTTTTCTTTAAAAAGCAAATAAGAATTGAATTTAAAAAGAGATTTTCTTTTCAAAAGTAAATGAGAATTAATATTAAGAGATCCTTACCATAATAAATAGAACGAACTCAAAAATAATCCAAAAATAAACAGGCGCACATTCACTAACACCAAAATAAGAAACATCAACAAGCGCGATTAAAAAAAAAAACGTTTTCAATCCGGCAAACTAAAAACACAGAACGCAATTTAATTTCAAAGCTAATTCGAACAAACAGTACGGAACGATTATTAAAACCATTGACCTCTATAATACTGAATAAATCACAAGAACATTCTGCATTAACTAAAAATACGGTAACTTAAAACCACCCAAGAAAACAAAGCTCGCATCTTTTTTACACTTAGAACCTCAGAGAAGTGCAATAACTTTCAACTTTCAGTACTAAAGCAATTTGCATCATACACGGGATAATAAAAGCGACGCAGTTTCTACATTAATACCTACAATCCATAAAAGCGTGTACAATTGCAACAAAATCTAAACGTCTTTCAATTAATTAATCAACAATAAAGTGCATTATTCCAATACGAATACAGAATAACGCTAAACGTTATAAAACGCTCATAATTACGCCTGAAACTAGCATTACGGGAGATTCAATTACAAGTCAAGCAACACCGAGATATCTAAAAATAAAACTAGACGTAACACCTTATGCAAAGTACGGAAAGTAATTCCTATAATTTCTATTAACACCTGTAAGTGTTAATAATCTCAACAAGTATAGTCATATGTACGCAATTACCTCGACGTACGTGACAAAGTAACAAAGATTACATCCTTTAGTATTCAATTTCAACAATAGAGTACAAAAGTAATTAACCTCAGGTCATAATTACGCAACTCAGTAAAACCCACGGAAAGATTATTAGTTACGAGTTAACAGAACTAAAACAACGCTAAGCGAGAATAAACCCATCCATTTCAGATTCCTTAAGAAATATAAATCAAAAGCCGCATAAAAACAAGCAAATCCAGACTACGGTAATTAAATTCAACATTATTGAATACAGATCTCACAAGTACATCACCGCACTGTGTAATTAAATAGAAATAACAGCGACTACGATTTTAAAAATAACTTGACGCAATCCAAACGTAAAATTAATAAATCCAAACCCAAAATCAACATTACAAGTACGAAATTAATCTCAAATTTTTACCAATTTTCATTTCCACAATCTAAACTTAAAATTAATAAATCCAATACTACAAGTACGAAATTAATCTCAATTTTACCAAATTTTTATCCACCCAATCCAAACTGAAAATTAACAAATTCAAATCAAAAATAACGCTGAAAAATAGCATAATAAGTCTCAACCTTTACAAAATTCGAAATTACTTAATCCAAAAGAAAATTTAAAAAACCAAAGCAAAAATAACGTCACAAATAGCAAACCAACCCCAATTTTTACAAAATTTGAAATTTTACAACCCAAACGGAAAATTAATAAATCCGAAGCAAAAGTAACATTACAAATAGCGAAATAAAGCTTAATTCAAAAATTTTTTTTTGAAATTTCCAAAAATCGAAAACAACCCTTAACCAACATGAGTAACACAGACTTACGTCTCTATTTAGAGACAATACAGACGTTCGATGGCACGCAGGCCCATCTTTCAAATTTCATTGGAGCATGTGAAATGTTCCTAAAAACTTTTTACAAACCCGGAGATGACGCAAGAAATTCATTGCTTATACGCTTAGTAATAAGTAAACTAGCCGGAAGGGCACTAACCTTAATCGCCAGTAGGGACGACTTACAGGAATGGGACCAGTCTAAACAACTACTAATTGCATATTTTGGGGACGAACGTAATATAAAATGCCTGGTACGAGACCTAATAAACCTTAGAATGGAACACAATCAATCCCCCTACCAATTCGGAATGAAATGCCAAGATGTGAGAAGTTTAATTTTAACCAAACTAAAAATCGAAGAACCCGATCAAAACGTTAGACATTTAAAAACAAAAATGTATGACGAAATGGCACTAGACACATACATAAACGTTTTACCAGAACGACTATCGGATAAAATCAGATTCCAACGACCCCAAAATCTAGAAGAAACTATGAGCCTAGTAATAGAAGAAGAAAATGTAATGTATTACCGCAACAGACTATACAATCCCAACGGGAATAAAAGTTATTCACCCATAAAAACCATACAAGCTACAAGACAAACAATCCCTCAACATAAATTCACACCCTTTAACGCACAAACAAATCAACCGCGAAGTAATAACCCAAGTTTTAACAATACAAACTTTAATAATCAATTTAAACATTTTTCAAAACCAAAATTTAACCCAACTTTTACGAAACCCGCATTCCAACCGAGATTCAATCAAAACCTAAACCAACAAAGACCGGTATTCAACGCAAACCCCAATAGAAATACACCAATGACTAATACTCATAACAACCCTAACAATTATTACAAACCAACACCAATGGATACCTCATCTGGTAACACCAGACAAAACACAAAAATAACACATATCCGACCAAACCCTCATCAGAAACGTAATTTTACATCGGAAGAATTATTTCATCAAGAAATAGAAAAATTTGACACTGACCAGAATAATTACATTGAGACACCTACGAACAATGAAACAAACCATGCAGAAACTTACGAACGTGACGAACAATACGAAACTTACGAGGAGTATGATGAAGAAAACTCGAATTCAAATTTTCACATGGACCCATTCATAGACAACCAAACTTAATAAATTAAATAATATAAATCACTTAGTATTACCATACATAGAAATACCCCACGCCAAATTCAAACTATTAATCGACACCGGATCCTCTAAAACATTAATTAGCCCCAGAACCGTACAAAAACATTATTTAGATTATGTAGAAAGAGAACCATTTAAAATTAAAACAGCCCATCAAACAACACTACACCAATTCGTAGCCAATATACCCTTACCAAGAACATTTAATGTTAAAATGAAACATAAATTTTGTGTATTCGAATTTAACGATAAATATGACGGATTAATCGGAATGGACCTTCTAAGAAAATTAGGAGCCAACATTGACATTAAAAATCGCTTATTAAGGACAAAATACGGAAAAATCCCAATTAAAATTCAAAACACACAAATTGAACAAAAATACACTATAGAACCCCGAACGGAAAAAAAAATAAAAATCCCAGTAAAATCTAACAAAAATTTAGGAATAATAAATCATATGACATTTCAGCAAGGAGTAGAAACCCCAACCGCCTTAGTGCAAATAAAAGACAATTTTGCAACCACAACAATATTAAATTCAAACGACTATCCCGTAGAATTATCACTGACAGACCCAATTAACGTAGAAGAACTAAATTTTAACGAAATGGAAATAGACGAAAATTTAGAAAATAATTACAACCCAATAGAACATGACGAAATGTTAAGAGAAAATTTAACTAACATCCGCTTTAACACCGATATCAATCAAGAAGAAGAAAGAGCAATTAAGAACTTATGTTTCGAATACCGCGACATATTCCATTGCGAAGGAATACCATTAACATTCACCAACACAGTAAAACATAATATCGAGTTAACAGACAATAAACCAATCTTTACAAAAGCATATAGACTACCTCATGCAAGCCAAGAAGAAGCTGACAGACAAGTAGCAGACTTATTAGACCAAGACATAATCCAGCACTCCAATTCACCATGGAGCAGCCCCGTGTTAGTAGTACCTAAGAAATTAGACGCAACCGGAAAGAGAAAGTACAGAATGGTAATAGATTATAGAAAGTTAAATGAAAAAACGGTAGATGACAAATATCCACTACCAAATATTACCGAAAGTTTAGACAAATTAGGCAAATGCCAATATTTTACAACATTAGACCTAGCATCAGGATACCATCAGGTAGAGATGGAAGAAAAGACATATCAAAACAGCCTTCAGCACACCTAGAGGACATTACGAATACAAACGAATGCCATTTGGATTAAAGAACGCACCCGCTACTTTCCAGAGAGTCATGGACAATATACTACGAGGAATACACAATGAAAAATGCCTTGTATACCTTGACGACATCATAGTTTATTCCACATCATTGGTAGAACACATAGAAAGATTGAAAGAAGTAATCGAAAGACTTAGACAAGCACATTTTAAAGTACAATTAGACAAAAGTGAATTTTACAAAAGAAGTATCATTTTTAGGACATGTAATAACACCCCAAGGAGTAATGCCAAATCCAGACAAAACAAATGCAGTTCTAAATTACCCATTACCAAAAACAAACAAAGAAATTAAAGGATTTCTAGGACTTAGTGGTTACTACCGCAAATTCATTAAAGGTTACGCTCAGATAACCAAACCCTGACAAATTGTTTAAAAAAGGGAAACAAAATTGAACACACCCCAGAATTTATTAAAGCCGTAGACAAAATTAAAAACATATTAACAAATCACCCTGTAATAGAATACCCAGACTTTACAAAACCATTTATACTGACGACAGACGCATCGAATGTAGCATTAGGCGCAGTATTGAGCCAAGGAAAAGTAGGTAGCGATAAACCTATCAGCTACGCATCCAGAACCCTAAATGAAACTGAACAAAAATATAGCACTATAGAAAAAGAGTTATTAGCCATAATTTGGGCAACAAAATATTTTAGACCTTATTTATACGGAAGAAAATTTTACATATACACTGATCATAGACCACTAGTATGGTTATGCAAACTGAAAGAACCGAATTCAAAATTACAGAGATGGAGAATCAGACTCGAAGAGTATGATTACGAAATTATATACAAAAAAGGAATTTATAACAACAACGCAGACGCTTTAAGCCGAATCCAACTCAATGCATTAGAAACGGAATCCATTATAAGAAACGTAGACGAAGAAGAAATAAGGGAAGATCCAGACGAGAGCGACACAATACATTCGACACAAAACGAAGAACCAAAAAACGCGATTAAAATTTTAAACGAAGCAATCGATATGAAACCCAACCAATTTATAATAACCGAAGTTTTAAATAACCCCAATCCAGTAAAATATACAAAAGTAGATAATAAAAAGATATATCAAATTCAAATAACTAAAGATGATAACGAAGAACAAATAATTAAAATTTTAAAAGAATACACCCCCGAGAAAAAACGATTTTATTTTTATTTCAACACCGAACATTTATATCAAAGATTTTCAGAATTATACATTAAATTATTCAATAACTCTGGACCTGAACTCATCAGATGTACTAGAAAACTAATAACACTAGACGACCCTGACGAAATAAACGATGTAATTAGAAATCAACACGAAGGAAAAACCAACCATCGTGGAATTAACGAAACTATAAAGCAACTTGTAAGACGCTATTATTTTAAAGACATGAAGGACTTGACCACAGATTTCATTAACCAATGCGAATTATGTGACAAAGCGAAATACGATAGGAAACCCCCAAAGATACCCTTAATGTTAACCAAAACACCCGACAAACCATTTCAAAAACTACATGCCGATACTCTAGTAGTAGAAGCTCAAAACTATCTGACAATTATAGACGCATTTACAAAAATAGGCCAAGCAATACCAATCACATCCAAAAATAGCATTGACGTGACCCAAGGATTTTTACAATATTTCACATTTTACGGAACACCCGAATCAATCACTTTAGACAATGGTAGCGAATTTAAAAATGAGACAATACAAAACACGTTAGAACTTCACAAAATAAAAATTCATTTCATAACGGAAAACCACCCTGAATTAAACGGACTAATTGAACGATTACATTTAACCCTGTTAGAACAAATTTGATTATTAAGAATAAATTATAAAAAGGAACATATAACCAATTTAATGTCATACGCACTAATCGCCTATAATAACACTATCCACTCATCAACAAATTTTACACCCTTAGAATTAACATTAGGACATTCAGATTCACGAAATCCCTATGACATACACTACAATAAAGAAGTATATCAACAATATGCAAAAGACCACAAAGAAAAATTAAAAATAACTTACGACAAGGTAAAAGATAAATTAGAAAACGATAAAGAACGTATCACCACAACCCGAAACAAAAATACCGACTCAAATAAATTTTCAATAGGACAAACCGTATATGAGAAAAACTTTCAAAGCAAGCGACATAAAACAGCACCCAGAAATTTAGGACCATTTAAAATTAAGAAAATATCAGATAAAAACATAGCAGTAGTAGACAACGGTAAAATAACTAAATACATTCATTTGAAAAACCTAAGACACCCTGTAATTTCAGATGGACAATCATCACCCTTACCGTCAACCTCCACCCAGGTAGAACGGACAACCAAATAATAATATAAAATATAAAAAACAACCCCGGTATACTACCAATTAAATTAGACAGTATACAAATTACAATATTTACTCAATAATATCCACCCTTACTTTAACGCAACAAATTTTAGCAACATTAAGAATAACGAAATAATATTTTTTAGAAATCTAGATAGTAGAAAGTAACAATTAATTATTATCATTTATTTACAAAGATTACTAGCACATACCAAGTAATCATACCCAAAACCAAATTCCTATCCCTAAATGAACTGAGATATGGTTATACAAACGAAAAATGTACTGAAGTAACACCAAATCAATATTTATGTCAATCGATGACGACAACAACCATTCAAGAAGACAGCCCTTGTGAAGTACAACTATTAAAATTCTCAAATCATTACGAAAACTGTGAAACCAAACAAGTGCAAATAACTAATATGAAAATTCAAAAAGTTACAGATAACAAATGGATAGCCATTTTCCCAACAGAAGTAATAGCAACCATCCACTGCAACCAAGATGAAAATAACCAAGCATTAATCGGAAGCAAACTAATTACCCTCAAAGAAGATTGTTATGTGAAATTGAAAGATGAAGTAATCAGAGTTTATCAAGATCCCATAGCAACAAAGAAACTTGCAAACCTACCGGAACTGCAGTTCAAAATACAACAAGAAGACGAAGAAATAATAAAGAAACCTATGAAGCTAGAGCATCTAGACTTAGACGATCTCAACCACGCCGTGAAATTAGTGAAAAGGTATAAAGAACAATTAAATGAACTCAAAACGCCAAAGTTACATTATAATAATATAAGTGTTTGGACAATTGTATTGATCATTTTAGTAATTTTTGTAATCATGTATGTATTATACAAAATGTACCTTAGATATAAGAATGAAGGAAACAGTTCTAGATTTAAGGAAACAAAGAGAAAAAAGGAAACAATAAGCATACCATTAGAAACAATGAATTTTAAATGAATTTAAATAATGAATTTTATGTATTTAAAAATTAAGAAAAACCTTAATTTTTTATTTACGGTGGGAGGAGTTATGTATCCCCCAATTACCTATATATATTGATATATTGAATCTAATAGGAATTATTAGAAAATGTTAAATTAAAGTATAAGTTCAATGCAACATTGTAACACAAGGATAACCCAGAGAGGTTATCGACAGTTCATGAGAACGGAATGCAGCTTTGCATCCGTGAGGGCAGTGATACTGCAGGTGGCAGGTCACAGGCGGTCAACATACCGCAGTTACTTAGAATTAAGTTGTTACATTGTAATAATTAAGAGAAACGCAGACATGAGATCTGCAGGTTCCCACAAGCCGTGTGAGGGGCAGGTATTATAAAAAGCCCGGGAGCTCAATGCCCGGCTGTCAGTCTTCAAACTCCATACTTCGTTGTTTGAGCTACTCACCTGTACAATTAATTAATTTTTTATAAAGTTATTATGTACAAATTTCAAATATATTTTTGTTAAAGTATCAATGTGTTTTTAAAAAACCAGCTCCAAAGGCCCGAACTTTAACTCACGTTGAATTAAAATAAATTAAATTAAGTATGCGTTTTTATTTGCTTTTAAAAACTGGTTTTCTTTATGAACCTATTACTTTTCAATCCTTAATTATAAAAACACGTCAATACTTGTTCATTTAAATTAAATCATTGACATACATTTTTCGCATAAATAAATTGTTTGTTTCTCTATACAGGGTGTTTGAAATTGCATTGCTTACCCAGAATTTAACTCTTTGAATCCATAACAATATATATATATATATATTGCTATGATAAGAGGGTAGTTCAAGAGTAGATTAAGCCATACGGGCCGTAGAATAAATGTAAATAGTTTTAACGTTAAGGAAATCAAACAATTCTACCAATTATAGGAGGAAATCGACTATTTTACCAAAGGTCAATAGCGAGCACACTGTATAGAAATTATATTTTTTATTACATAAGAAAAAAGCTCATTTTGCATTAATTTAACTAAAATAATAATGTGTACGTCGTATAATATGTTTTAAGTTAAATTTATAAGTTCAGAATTGGAAAGAAACGTGTAGATAAGGTTATAAAGGCAACAAATTGCATCAATATAAGCACGTAATCGGTAAAGATAAACGAACTGGAATTCTAGCTATTTAAGAACATCCTCAAAAATGGCAACGCATGAATAAGTAAACGCATTCTAATACGTCATTATTAGAAAATAAATACGTGACCAGGAATATTACATTTGCGGAAAAATCCAACATATTTTTAAGAACAAATAAATAACAGACGGTTCGTTATACGATAAGGTTTGGGCTATAAGCGACACAAATATAAAATACGCGACAGAATAAAAGAAATATTTGGAAATTTTAAGAATATACTGTGATATACAGAACGCTTATGTGATCGGCAGAGCATTTCATCAAGAATTAAACTAGGGAATTTTGAGAAATACCAAGGTCTACAAGACATATGCGCAAAGTACAAGCCTTGATCGACGAAAACGCCAATTAAAACGTTATAAGGTGGAGCTTATAAATATGATAAGAAACTCAAAAATAAGCAGTTTGTCCTCAACAAGGCACAAATCACGTCGATATAAAGTAAAAGTTTACGAACTACTGACAATTTGTAAAAATTCAATAATTCAGTAAAAGCGAAAGATGAAAGTGCCAAATTTGTGCGACATAAAATAGCTGTTCTAGCGTAAACGGCTTCAATTAAAGGTCCGAATAAGGCTCTGAAAAAAAGGTTTGAATAAAGATTTAAATGTACGTCTAAATAAATACTCTAAATACATATTTAAATAATACGTCTGAAAATACGTCTAAATAAATTATTACATGGAAATATAAAATAAACGTGGAGATACTCAAAGGTACCCCAGAAATCAGAGAAAAAAAATACAAGCAACCATCAATCCATTATTCTGGCCAATCAAGTGAAGCAAGTCCAGCTGTAACAATCAAGGGCTACTGAACACAAATGATATGAGGCAATTCCAGTGACAAACAAAGAAAACGCAGGTTAGAAATATCTAAATTCTTATTAGTTAAAAGATTTGCTATATATTATATATCTGTAAGAGTCAACAAAAAGGCCATTTAAAAATTTGAAAATAAGGAAAGCATCTTTGAATGTTCGAAAGTTACTTAAGAGTAATTAAAAATATATTTTTGCTGGTTTTCAGGAAATTATAAACTTAGTGAATGTTAATGTTCTATTCAGGGGCTAAATTTTGAATTTACATAAAACTGTACATATTATCGATCATTATATTGTGTAATCTTTGGATTGCTTCATTTAATTAATTTAACAGTTAAGTAGTAGAAAGAAAAAAGATTAAACAATCTTTATTGTCGTGAAGTAGGGCATGCTGTGTTTTTGAGCTAGCCAAGGCAGGACAAATTACGTAAAATTTAAAGGAATTCACAGCAAAATTAAGGAAGAAACATTCGTAGGATTTTCACTAAAATGTTTAATGACACCAATCAAAGGGCATAGCACAGCAATATATATCGATGTAATAAAGAGGTTATAAGAGGCCATTGGACACCTAAATTCTATGCAAAACCCACCCAAGAAAACCCAAAAACGCAAAACGTTGAAATCCCCAATATTTAACGTCACTATCCTGTATAAATATAGGCGTAATTATTTGATAAAGTAAAAAGAAGTTTTAATTAATCATGTAATTTATCCATGTAAATTTTTTTCAGCAGAGTGAGATATTCTGTGCAAGGTAATAGTCAAAAGATACCTTAGAAAAGCGTTTAAAAATACTGAAATCTGTATTTTATTAGAATACAAAATCAATCAAGAAAGAAATTGCAATTAATTGTTTCGTGTATAAATGATTACCATTCATTTTATGCTATAAATAAAAAGTCATTCATTCCATATGCGTTAAAACAGAACACACCTGTGTATAGAACATTAGCTTCAATTATCAGTATTCAATTGCATTTGCAAAGTATAAAGAAGCCTTTATTGAAAGTACTAGATAATTTTCCGTGTGTAAAATATTTGCTTCATTTACCGTAAGAATAATATCAAGCTTGTTGCATTTGCAAATCATAAAAACACAATTGCGAGCTTTAATTAATTATTTAATTAATTTTTCGTGTGTAGATTGTTTAAAAACAGAAATAAAATATTCAATTTTGTTAAAAACTTCAAGAATCTTTTTATTAATGAAGAATGCGTCACGTTACTAGGAAATGATGTAAAAGTCAGTTATTTCCATTTGTTGACGCCGGTAACAAATTCATTTCCATTTTAACTATAAATTTATTATTTGATAAATTATTGCCATAATAGCATTCATTTCTATGCATATTAATTTGTAGATAAATTAAAACATGTGCCGATTCTGACAATAACTAAATTAATACTCATCAACAAACATTGGAGTGATTCGGTTCTCTTGTAAATATTAGTGTTACGTATTCGACAAAATAACCTCTTTTTAACCGTCTTAGAAAGTGTAAGCTCATTGTTTCTTTTTTATACAGTTTAGAATATACAGACCGCTGTCTTAACCAAGCGTTAATATTTGGTTACCTTCGGCCACCGATTGTCAGTAGCTGCAATTTTGCGCTATAAAAAACCGGGTCGTAAGGATTGTTTTGCTCGTCCATGCCTCAGCTCATTTGTAAGAATCGTTCAATGAAGTTATAGTAGGGGAGGCCGAGAGGCTAAATGAGGATGTTGTCGAGCGTCGTGGGGACCTATTGAATTGTGAAGATTAGATGCTAAGAGGAAAAAAAGGTTATATGATGTATGTCGTTTCAGTGGAGGGGGGAGCGTGTACAGGTTTTAAAAAATGTAAAAACACAGCGACAATGAAATACTCGAGCGCGTCAGATATTAATAGTGTAAACGACCCACGTGTTTCTGATAACGGAGGAATATTAATCTGACAGTTTGTGTTGTGGAGGTAGCTGTAGGAAGAGATCGAAAAAACAAAAAAAAATAATTTCTCGAGCGCAAAAGATTTTCATAGGGAATGTTAATTGGACCCTAGAGAAGCTCCTATTCAAAAAAAACTGACGATTTGGACGCGACCAAGGGTCATGCAAAAAAAAATCGTGACCTTGAAATACTCGAGCGTGTTAGATTAAGATATAGAAGGTTCTGGTTGATGTCCTGAACGTGCTGATCCATAATCTGACAACTATGTGGGGGAATTTCATTAATCTGCCGGTTTGAAAATTTTTGTTTCAATAAATCTTGCACAGACTGCATGCTCGAAATCAAAAAAATGCGAACATATTTTCTATGTATTTTTGCCTCCTGTTTACAAATATGACAACAGAAATTGGCGGTCGGTTATATTTTCGCCGCTATTTTGAAAAAACGTCATAAAAACATGATTTTTTAAAATTTACTTTGAAGAATACAATGGTGTAAAAAAATGGTTGAACAAAAAATGCAGAGCCAGGAAATTCTGAAAAGCTGCATGTATATACAAATTGTATACAGCGTTGTCGTATTTGTGGTTGAAACCGTATACGTTAAAAATAAGATAAGCAATACATAAGTAACCATTGAAGTCCCTTAGTCTTCATCGTCAGTGGTAAATTCGTCATCTTCATATTCAAAGATCGATTCCATTTCGTCCTTGTTATTTACATCTTGCGTATCTGGAACAAGAAATGGTTATGATACTTAATCTTTTATTTATTTCATTATACTAAGACAATACATATTGAAGAAAAAAACATACCTGAATCTGGAGAATTCCCTACACATCAAGTGTTATTACAACATCTTCGTAAGCTTGTGGTAGTTGTTTACCAACGAACCAGGACATTTCCAATTTTCCATTGACATTTGTCCAACCAAAATCTGCTGGAGACGTGCCATTGAACATTCGAGTGTGGGCACTCCTCCACAAGGACGTAATATATCTCGTTCGGAGTACGTGCTGGCGTAACTCCGATTGACAAGGTGGTAAGTTGCATGCATCGTAATTACCCACATTCAACAAGAAGGGCTGTGATGTGTCTGATACTGTATACGTCTTGTAGAAGATTGCAATCCTAGTTCGGCTGACATCATTTATTTTTTTAAACCATACATATGGCAGATAAAACGTTCGATGGTGTTAAAGGATTTATCAATGTTATAATCTTCCGATCCCAAGTCTGCAAATTCCTTTTGAAAAGTTGGACAATTCATTACAGTATCTAAAGGTTTTTTTTTTCGTCTACAAAAAGTTGGATTGTAATCACATCCCGTTAGCGCATGTAGAGCTGGTAGTGCTTGTAAAAGTAGTGGGCCTAGCTTATGAGAAAAAGCGGAAACGTTGATATATCGGCGTGCATTACCTATTAAGATACATTAAATGTAAGGTAAACATGAAAATTGTAATTGGAAAAAGTGCATTACCTACTCCAAGATCCATCCAAATTTTCACAGATGCTTCAAGATGTTCCATATTGGCCAACATGATAACCACAATATCTGTATCAGAGGTTCTGATTGTAATAGCAGAATCTTCTTTTATTTTACATACTAGAAATACTATTTTTGTATCCGCTTCTTCATGATCAGGACATGACACTTAATAATCGATGTTTCGCGTTACTTTATTATCGGTAACAGAATATACTAACACTAATCGTCACTCAGATATATTGTTTTGTTACCAATAATCGTAGCCACCTCTTGATCAGCCCAATGATCGATTAGAAACTTCACAAGAACTTCTTTGAACTTCATATTTTTCAAATCTTTTGCAAAGTTGCTGTTCTCGTTTATTGAGGACCGGAGATGTAGAAATCTTTGTCATTCACATTACCTCGAAGAGCATGCTCACAATCTTTGATCGAAGGTGTGAAGTAGCGATCAAATACAATGGCTATTCGACTTGGTGAATTACTGACAAGATATTGCAAAATCTTCTTTAACAAATCTCTAAAACTGCGCGGCATTTGTTTGAAAGTATGTAAAAAAAAGAGAAGCCATCTACAGTCACAAAATCTAGCTGGTATAGCGGTTCATCCACTTCCTCAAGTTTTTTTCCAACTCTTGAACCAGTACGGACTTAACAGTCTTATTAATGGAACCATCTATATGGCAGAGTGATAGCGGAACTGGAGTTATTGGAAAACAGAGTACTTTTTCAACATCTACGTTCGTGTCTAATGATAGAGCTAATAACCGACCGAATAAATCACGCTGTAATTTGACTTCAAGTACTTTTTGTCCTATTTTCATTGTCTTTTTCTTCATCTTCAAACTTGCAAAAATCAGTACCTGATTTTTTTTCAATAATTCGTGAAATTTCTCTGAATTTATGTTACATTCCGTTATCAATTGATCGCACAAGAATGTTCCGAATGACACTGCATTGAACAAGCTATTTACTACTTCCGAAGTGGTAGCCTGTCCAGTTGAAATATTGTACGGTTGATTTATATCTATTGAAGGAGAAAATTGGTTGATGGTCTGTTGGATACTATGCAAGAAAGCTTCAATTTGTTTACGATGTTTTTTTATTCGATCTGGATGAAGGTCAGCGGCGATGTCTTAATGACTGTTATTAAGTCCTGTACGAGTTAAAACATGTAAAATTATTCGAGTTAGAGCCCCATGATTTCGTGCCCAACGTTGTCTAACAGAGATGGAGTTTGTTAGATTAACGATTCCAGTGAGTCGGCGTGCTGCTTCACCGTTGATCGTCTGTTCCAGCGTTAAATATACCGGGATCCGCGAGAAAGGTTTACTGGTTCTTCTGATACCAAATGAGCCTTTAGCTATTTCGGTTCGCAGGCCTGGATGTGTGTTATCTACATGTTGTAGTTGATTGATGTAGTACACTAGCCATCGACTGTAGTTTTGCTGATTGTAATAGAAAAATAAGCACACGATCTTTTCAAGTGAATAAAAGTATAAATCTGAATCCCGACTTTAATACTTTTAATAAATAAATGATACAGATTTATGAAATCGATGTACATAGTATAAAATTGCGCCGTTTTTCCGTGCTTGCCTTCTAAAGTGTCCGCTGTATATTGCTCATAAGATCGAATTAGATGTTGTGTTCGTGTATGCCGTATTTGTGGAGAGATATCTTTATGCTGCATGAATGTGGTGAGATATTCTATTACTGATTCTTGGACTGTAAAATGTTGCTTTTCCAAAGATGACTCAAAATGCAATTGCTGCAGTGTTAATGCCATTAGGGAGTGTAACCGTTTAGATCTACTACAATTTTTTTCTGCGATAAAACCTGCAACTGAACCATTAGCAATCAGGTCATGTTCATTCATAATATGGGTCAGTCCACATTCTTTTGTGAAGGTGCCAACTGCTTTGAAAAAAGCCATCTCAATATGGAAGGCCCCCATATGAATGAGAATTTGTCGAATTTAGTAGATTCTTGAGCTTGAATGCAATAACTTGTCTGAGCAGTAGCTAAATCGTAAGTGACTTGGATGAATGGAGCTTCACATTCTCTTGCGATCTCTTGACTCAATTCTAGAGTTTGCAAAACTGTAGAATGGTTAGTGGGAGAGTCGTTTATTGGTGTAAGATAAGATTCATTTTGGACGGATGAATTGTCAATAAAAATTTTGCTATGATATCCCACCCACATTGGAACATCTGGTATTCTATACATATGCACCAACATCCACATAATATCTAATCGTTTCAATATAATCCCATTTTCTGGAGCTTCATTGGGTGCGGAAAGGTCCAGCTGATTCCAGATTCCAATTTTTACTTTTTTTGCATATGGGCGCATGTCGAAAGTAATTTCATCGAAGGTTAGGCCGTACATTCAGAAATATTATAATGTGCACGCTTATTGGAAGTTGAATTTTCAATGTCACTGACAGCTGGAGGTACGACAGGCAATGTATCTTCATTCCGAACGTCTTGATAAATTATCCCCACTGTGTCGTGAAGAGTGTCTTTACCACTCAGAGTTTTAACAAAGCGATCGAAATTATCAAAAGCTACTGCAGTATTCAATCAGGGAGATGCAAAATATCTTCAGGACACACGTAGGAACTGTTTGCCGTTGAAAATGTCAATTCAGTCTCTAACTCTTCCAGAATAGTATAAGAGCAGCATTTTCCATATTTGGATAGTAAATTGATTATTTTTTTGCTGTTACACAAGCTCTTTACTGCTAGACCCAAAGTAATATGCTTAGAAGTTTTGATTTTGTGGCTGGAAGTAGCGTATATCATATCTTGTCCGAGAGAAAAAATTGCAAGATCGGTATTTTTGCTCTTTTCACGTACTTTTCTTGAGATGTGAGAAACATCACCCCCAAACTAATGTTTCTAAGTAGCACGTTAAAAGTTCTGGCACATTATCGCACTCGCCTCTAATTAAATCTTCAGCAGTGTAATTATCAGGCAATTTTGTGGTAGTAGAGTTCAAAATTTCTCCTCTGAGTTTTGCTGCCACTGAACGTATACTTTCTTTCAATGCCATAGTTTGAAACAAATCACTATAAGTAAGAATATGGCCGGAAAATGGAGCAATAAATTTTTTCTTTTCAGCATAAATAATCTTGATCTTCTTGTAAAAAGTTTCCATTTACTTTCTTTTCAAATGCCGATCTGAAAATGAAATGCTGCTGATAGATTCGGACAAAAGCTGTTCGATGATTAAATTCTGATATTTTTTTTGACAGGCATTTTTTGTTTTTGACCACGTATTCCTCCAACATCTCGCATAGCATGACATAAGCGATGTTGGATGCCCTCTTCTTTTTAACAAAGTCACTGTCATCTCCTTTCGAAATGTCTCGCAAGTACTCATCTTTATAACATTTATGATAAGGAATGTTAGAATCATTAAAAAAGGAACTGATTTTTTTATAATATTTATACGTCATTATGTTCGGTAGCTACACTTTTTAACAGATCGATAGTTCGAAATCTGTTAACTGCCAATGGAACTTCACGGCCATGATGTCGCTTACGTGATCTTTCGCATATGAAGGACTTTACTACTGGCAAATCCTCATTACTGTCAGGTGTGCGAACCACATCATCAGAATAATCGAAGTCACGGTCGCAGTTGTTGGATCCTCCCGCTTTGAAAATATTCCATCGATAAGAAACATTATTATTATTATTACTATTGGAGTCTTGACGAAACCAGGAACACATGCATGACTCATACATAAAAGAACCAAAAAAAAAAAAACAAAAAGTAAAGTATTAAGTAAAAAAGGTAAAACTAACGAAATCCATTTTTTTAAATTACAAAATCTGTTTTAAATTATAATTTGGTAATTATGAATTCATTTAATTATTATAAACAATTTTGTTTATGTCTTGTACATTCACATACATTATGAAATTATTCATTTCAGACATATTTTTTTCAATCCTTTCAATAAATGAAATTTTAATAAAAAAAGGTTTTCAAGTTAAACGTAGGGAAATACGTGTTAAATTTTCAATTGCTAGAAATAGCGTTATTTTAAAAAATACGATTATAAAGGCTAACTCAAGTAAACGAGAAATTTTAGATTAATTAATGGAATACTAGTTTACTTCAAATTGAAGCGCATTCTCTTGAAAATAAATAAAAATAAGTATCTACGAAACGTTGACAGTTATGTACTGTATTTGGAACGAAAATACAAAAGATTCTACTGGCTCAGTTGTAATTCGTTTAGGTAGCAATCAGAAGTCCCGAGTTCAAGCCCCTTCTCGGTCAGTAATTTTTACTTTTTTTTTAATGAAATAAATATTTTATATTGTATACCACTATTTAAAAAGAATAAACAATAACTAATCTGTTTTTAAATAATTTAATATTTTAATAAGTAGGTTTAATGTGCAAAGTATAAATGTATTTTGCTAATTTTTTTACAATAAAGAGGCCAAACCAAAAAGCTGCATTGCAGGTGTTATTTGTTTTTTAAATAATGGTAAACAATGTAGTTGCCGTAAAATAATTTTTTTTTTTAAAGTAAAAACTACTGACCGAATGGCGGTTTGAAAACTCGGGACTTCTGATTGCCACGTAAACGCATTACAACTGCGCCAGTAGTCCGGTCTTGTATTTTTGTTCCAAATACAGTACATAACCGTCAACGTTTCGTAAATACTTATTTTTATTTATTTTCAAGAAAATGCGCTTCGATTTGAAGTAAACTAAGTAATTCATGAATTAATCGAAAATTTCTTGGTTATTTAAGTTAGCTTTTGTAATCGTATTATTTAAAATAATGCTATTTCTGGCAATTGAAAATTTAACATGTAGTTTCCTATGTTTACTTTGCAAAGGACACACCCAGTATATTATAAGCATTATATAATTATCACCATAGTGACATTCACTTACTCATCCGTTAATGTATCAGCAACCTGAATTGTCGTGGGAAAAACATATTCGGAATCTTCTCCAGATACTTTCGGAACATTAGTACATTCCGCTGCACATTCCTGTTGCTTTTCATATGCAGACGGTATTTTGATCGCTGTAAACCGTTTATAGCACTGCGCGTGATAGTCGTCGTTTGATGACATATCGTCTGAGAATTCCAGATCATAGTTATCACGTGATTTCCTTCAAACCGGTTTACTTCGACAATACTCCAAAACCGTCTTGCATTTTTCTTTACTTTCTCACGTAAATTTAATCACTTTTTCGCATGATTTTTCTCTACAAAATACACAGTTTGTACTTATTGTGGTACAAAAAATTCAAGTGACAGCGGGTTTAATGAAATAAACTTGTTTGTAGACTCGATGAAAATAAATAATTGAATGCATTGTATATTCGAATACGTTAACGTGCTGTGACCAACTGTTATGCATCGTGTCGACGGAGACGGTATGATTGTACTGTACAGGGAAAGTATACGAGGGTGCGAGAAGGAAAGGGGCGCACTGACAGTGCGAGAGAATAAGAGATAGAGAAACAGTGGGGAAAGGAAGAGACGCGCGGAATGGGTAATACAATTCTCAACCACTGCGCGCACCGTACTTCATTAATGATTTTATCCACTTCGGTTTGTGTAAATCGTCAGATTATATTATTCCCGTAATCCTTAAATAATTTCCTTCAAAATAAAAAAAAATGTAACCGCGCTCGAGAAAATCCAGGTTACGTTTTTTTTTTAACTTTGTGACTCCCCATTTCCTTACGTCACACTGAAATCGTCAGATTATTGAAATGTATACTTTTCTACATGTAATTAACACATCATACCTTAATCCGACGCGCTCGAATTTTTCGAACGATCGATTTTTTTTACTAATCTGACGGGCTTCCCTGAACCTCCAGCTCTATATAGTGGTTCGATATTTCGTGGGGGTACTTATTAGGGTGCAATCTTTTCCCCTATATGTTATTCTGATGCGCTCGAGTAAATCCCAAAATTCCCGCTTGGCCTCCTTTACTATTAACTTAAACAGTTGTATGTTAAACAGACTTATCGCGCTCTGTTGTCACATAAGCTTTTCTACTTCAGATTCACTTATCTATGTTTGCAATAGTAAATACATTTGAAAACGTAAACAATACAAAACATTTTTTAAAAATTTACATATTTACATAGCTACATCATAACAACAACTTGTTGGAAATCGCCGAATTATTGATATCGCGAGGCACTTATCACAATGAGTAAAACGGTTAATAGATTAAAAGCACTTTAATTTAAAAAAAACTTATTTTCAAAGAAGTCAAATTCTTTGCGATAAAAGTAAAAATATTTAAGATCCAATAATTTTAAGAGTTTAAAATAAGACACACAACCTTAGATGATACAAAGCAGAAATTAGATGAAATTATAGAAGAAATAAATACGATAGGGTTTGAAACAGATCCGGAATTTAAACCGAATTACAATAAATTAAACGCTATCGATGAAATTTATTGTCACGTTCAGGATATTGCTAAAGGTCTAATCATTTCGAAAATTACCGATCAATCTCTCAAAATCAAACTAGAATGCCGGCAGCTGAAGCTACTGTTCGTCTCCCAAAAATTGAGTTAAGTGATATTAACGGCGATTTTCTAAAATGGCCTGTGTTTTACGAAACATTTAAAAGCCTTATCCATAATAATTCTAATTTGGCCAATACTTGTAAAATGCATTATTTATTGCGAAAATTACATGGTAGTGCACTGTCATTAAGCTCTGGTATGTAACCAACGGCAGAAAATTATTCCATAGTATGGGCCGTTCTAATTGAAAAATACAAAGGCAAACGCGCTTTAGCTAACACTTATCTTTCTTAGGTCTTCAATTTTAAAGCACTTCAAACGGGAGATGTTATCAGTTTAAATTCATTTATCGAAAAAGTTGATTCTGCAATCAATGCTCTTCGCAAATTAAACATTACAAACTTGTCTGATATTATTCTTACTTCTATCGCTTTATCAAAGCTAGACAATCATACCCGACGATTTTTTGAACAATCGTTGAAGGAAGGTTTGATTGCTACTTACGATGAGCTAGCCACGTTCGTAAAAGAGCAAGGTAAAATTTTAGATCGAACCAGCATTAGCTGTACAAAGCAAATTAGTCACACAAATAAGAAAAAGGTCTTACACGCCTTCACCACAAAAGAAGTAAATAATAATAGCAACTTGAAATGTGCTTTATGTAAAAGCGAAAATCATAGATTAGCCAAGTGTTTCAAATTTTTTTAATTTTTTCCGCAAAGACGAATTTCTTTTATTGAAGATAAAACATTGTGTTTTAACTGTCTCAGTCCTAAGCACGCTCTGTCTTTATGTCCTTCAAAATTTTCAAGTCGGTTGTGCGGAAACTGTCCTGATTCAGCGTTACATATGCCTAGTTCGAGTGTTGATACAAATAATCAATTGTTATCTAATCCTAAAAATATAAGTGAAGCAAATGTTAGCCTTTGTTCAACGTTGACTAAGGAAAGTTCAGATAAAAATTACACGATTCTGTTAGCGACTGCAATCGTTAAAGTTGAATCAACAATGGGTTTCCACCAGCGGTTGAGATTCCTAGTCGGTAGTGCTAGTCAATGTAATTTCATTACATTTAAATGTTGTCAATTGCTTCGATTACCTGTAAATAACACCTACAAGTTTATTTCAGGGATCGGGTTTCTTTCAAACCTGTTCACGGTCAAACTCAAATATCATTTACATCTCAACATAATATAGATGTTAAATACAAAATACAAGCTTTAGTATTAAACAAAGTCACGGATCGTTTGCCATCTGGTGCTGTTGATCCAGCAGTTTGTAAAAATTTCAGCAATCTACGCCAAGCCGATGAAACGTTCTTGCGCCCTGGAGAAATTCAAGGTGTTATATGTGCTGAACTTGTACCTCATATTTTGGAATCATTAAAATATTCAGGTCCCGATTTACCCGTTGCAAAAAATTTCACTTTAAGATTTATCATTATGGGTCAAGCTCCAATTCAAAATGTCACGACCAATTTACAAATTTATTGTTGTGTTGAAGGGTCAGAGGCAATAGAACCTTTGTTACAGATATTTATTCCGACCGCGGGACAAATTTCGTGGTCGCTAAAAATTTTTAGCTACCTTTCAGAAATTTCTCCGAAATTCAAATTTTGAATGCCATTGGCGCATTACGTAGAATTCCATCCGCTTTCGGCTCTTCGTTTTAGAGAAATATGGGAGGCTAACATTCAAAGCGGTAAAGCCAATTTATTGAAGGATGTTGGGGATCAAATACTTCCTTATGAAGAGTTTTCAACGGTTTCAATACAAATTGAAGCGTTGTAAAATTCGCGTCCGTTATCCTGGCTTAGTTCAGACTCTCGGAACCTCTCGCACTATCACAAGCTCATTTTTTAACTCTCACCCCGTTGCAGTTCTTCCCAGCTCCTTATGAAACCGCAAAAGTACTTACACTTGTAAATCGCAAGTAACTTTTAGATCAAATCGTTCAAGTACTGCAAGCGAAGGTAGAGAGAATATTTAAATGAATTACATTCCCGACATGAGTGGAATACACATTCCTGTCCTGTTAATCTCGGTTTAGTTGTTACTGTGATGCACGATATTGCCCGCTTTTGCAGTGGTCAACGGAATAATTAAACAAACTCACACAGGAAAAGACGGCCTTATTAGGGTTGTCACAATACGTACAAAAGATGGGATCTTCACCCGTCCAGTAGTAAAGCTGTTTCCGCTTCCCAGCAGTAAAACCTTTTTAATTGCGCTATTTATAAAATTTCCTCTTCTGTTCTAATTTCATATGCAAATTCGTTTAATTAAAATCTTAGTTTTAAGGCCGGGAGAAATGTTTACGTCGATAACAAATTTATTTTCATTTTAACTACAAATATTATTATCCGATAAACTATTGCCAGAATAACATTCATTTCAATGCATATTAATTTGTAAATAAATTGAAACGTGCCGTGACGTGGCGTTACGTATTCAACAAAATAAACCCCTTTATATATATATATATATATATATATATATATATATATATATATTACTCATATTTAGACCAGGGTAGAAAATTATATAATCACATCAAATAATTTTAATCACTGTGTAGAAGCTTTTGGAAAAGGTACGCGTTATTAAATAACAGCGTGAAGCATAAAAATTTATTAGTTTCATTAAACATAAGAGATTTAAAATCATGTACAAGACGCTTTATATCAAAAAAAAGCTCTGCGTGTAATGTAATTATTCCTAAACAAAAGAGAAATTACATGCAAAATTTATCTTAATTAACTCTATTTCAAGTAACCGGTATTGAACAAAACGTACAGATAATAACTAATATTTAGTTAGGATTCACTAAAATTAAAGGCTATTATTTTTAATTGAAGTTAATTGAATCGTTAGTAACAGATAATATCTATAGAAACTTGTAAAAACCCAATAAAAAGCAAATCCTAGAAGTGTTAGTTAGAAGTAGGATGTTTGAACACACCTGCGTATTTTAAAAGGCAATTTCAGTTTAATTTGTTTAGATAAACATGTCGATTCTAAGGATATTGGAAACGGTCAGATGCTTTAGCACGAAATACAAAACAGGGTTTATTTAAAAAGCTCTGAGAATTAATATTATTTTGAACACCTGCGTAGTTTAAATATCACGTACGGCGAAAATTGTGTAAATAACAAATGGTTTCAAAGAATCTTGGAGAAACCGGGGCTTAATATTTACGAAAATGTGCGATACGGGGTTATTTAACCCAGATAGTCCACATGGACTAAAATATAATCGATAATAAAGAATATCAATTTGCACCAATACGAACAGGTTAGAAAAGGAAAGAGAAAATGCGTCAAGCAAAGACACATATAGTAAAAGGCGTGATTTAAGCAACGTCACGAGGGTCACAATTGGTTGAAAATAGGATGCAAATATCAGAGGTAGAAACAACAATTTCTGTACAAAATTAATTAGTTTTTCTCGGACATGTTTGCGTACCGTGTGAGAATTTCTGGGATTTAAATGGGGCGAGGGAAAAATTCGTAAAAACCGACGCGCGAGCGACGGACTGGGAAAATAGAATGAGAAATTCTTTAGAATTACCCGTTTTGGGGAACAGACCGACAGACAGGCTTTTTGCTATATATACCGAGGTGAATATAAACAAGCTCTCTTAGACTTTTGACTATTCGATGCGTTAAAAGCTCTTACATCCGCGACTTGATTCAAGATGTTAAACAGTGCATTTTAGTTTGATAAAATAATTTAAAATTTTGCTCGTATATTTTAGTGATTCAAAATAGTGCACTTAGATACAAGGTAATAAAATTTAGTATCACTGTACCAATTAACAAAATTTACAACGACAAATGTATACACAAAAGTAGGCAGTTTTGGCGTATATTGGTGAAAGACGCATGAATTTCTTTGCTATTTTTCGGGGGTGTTAATAAGTAAATGGTTCAAATACGTGTCTCGATCCACGAAACAAGGGTCAGATATACACAGATGAGTTCCGGAAAAGCCCAGAAACAACTTTAAATAAATGGTGATGGAGAAAATTTTAAAAGCGTTGAGAATTAGAAGCCGTAAATATAATCCTGTTGGAATGGTGTGATTAACTAAAGGGACGATGTACATTGAAGCTACGAGGACAGTCACCTTCAGGTAAATTATACTATTTTGTTTGACATTTTTGTGTGTGTTGAATTACTTTATAATTGATTTACTTTAAATGGACATTAGTGAAATTGTACTAACCATAAAATTTTAATTTTAAGATGAAATTTGCTTGTTTAAGTAGAAAGGGGTATTTAGTATTGATGTTCTGAATTATGATGAAAATATGGGTATGTCTTTGAGCTCAATTAGACGAACCTGGTTAATTAACGTAAAGGGGTGGTAGATGCTCCCTTTGTACTCAGACTCCGGTCTGCATATATTGTTATATTAATTAGTAGGCATCCTACAGGACTTTAATTCTGGATGCACATTAAAATGATAATAAAATTAATCTTGAAATTCTTTTTAAAACTGAATTTTATGCTGAAATTTAATTTGAAAATTTAATGTATTCTGAATATTGATGTAAATAGAGTTAACGTTGATGTTTGTGGTAGGAATGTGTTTGTTTTTTTTAAGGAGTGAGGAGGTTTATAAAATTAGGTGAGCAGCCGAGGCGAAAACAGGATCACAGCAGTTTATGACGCCCAATCGGTGGGACTAGAATTTTTTTGTTGAAAGGACCCAGTTCTAGCATTCACAGGAGTATATCACAGCAGTCTTTGGCGCCCAATTCGTGAGGCTCGATTCAATTTTTAGGGAAACACAACATTCTTTGGCGACCCAAAAGTGAGGCTCGAGTTCCAAATAAAATTTTTGTGATTTTATTCCAGGAAACTGGCGATCTGAGAGAGAGAGTTTCTGTGTGTGTATAAATTTAAGAGTAGTTAGAGTGTGTGTGAGTGACTTGAACGTATGCAGAGAAAAGAGTGGTTAAGGAGTCAAGGAGTGGAAATTGGAAGTGACGATAGTGCATTGTGTGAGAAAAATTCGAAAATGGAAGAAGCTGGAGGCAGTAGAGATCAGTCGAGGACGGAATCAGGGGATCAAGGAAACGAGATGATAATGAGAATGCTAGAGAGAATGAATGAAGAATCGAATAAGAAATTTGACCAATTAAATCAGGAATTAGGGGATAAAATAGAAAAATCGACGAGAGAATTTACAGATTTTAAAGATAGTCTTACCGTGAAACTGGGGGAAGTAGAAAATAAGGTTGATAAAAATGAGCGGGATATTACAGGTCTTCGACAGGAAATGGGACATTTAAGGTCCGAAGTACGCATTTTTTGTGAAGAAGAGATTAATGTAAAAATGACTGAAGTGACGGACTCATGTAGGGATCAGTTAGGCAGGGTAGAACGCGAAGTTAGTAGTATCAAATACAACATGTCAAATTTAACGGGGGATGGTCCCAGATTTTATACAGGTGGAGTATCATTGGACCAACACATGAAGTTTTATGGCGATAACAGGGTAAATCCACAAATTTTTATTAATAGTGTAAGAAATCTAGTGGGAAATTTATTTGACGAACAGACTAAACTAAATACGATAAAGGCTTTATTAAAGGACAATGCGGAAGCGTGGTACAATTTAGTAGGACAGGACATAGACACGTATCAGGACTTTGAAAACAAATTTTTAAAGCACTACTGGAGTGACCACAGACAAGACCAGGTACGAGACGACTTAATCACAGGAAATTTAAGGAGAATTTTCAGGAAGTAGGAGCAATATGCTATACGCAAGTATAGCATAGCAAAGCAACTGAACCCACCACTGACGGACCGACAAATTATTAAGTATTTATCACGACACTTCGAGGTAGACATAAGACAGCACGTAGCACTACAGAACATAGTGGACAGAGAAATGTTTTGGAATACCTGCAGAGGTACGACGACGTAAGTAGTGGACGACCTCGGGAAAACAGGGAAAGACAGATCAACACAGTTAGGTTTGACAATAGACGGGACAACTATGCTAGAAGGGGAATAATTACGGATACCAGCGACAGAATTGGGAACAGAGACGACCATACGTTAGGAGTAATAGTTTAGGAAGGGACCTGCACCGAGACCGGGACCTACCAGAATGAATAGTTCACCAGACATGAGGGGACTGCTAATACAGACACGGAACGAGTGGAAACGCCTAGGACATACGCTGAGGTGACGGCTAGACCAGGACCGAGTAGGGAAAACAGACCTGGACAGGATTTTTAGAACGCGACAGACCACTAGATTTCAGTGTAAATGTATATGAACATCCACGTGAATTTTTCAAAATTGAGGAGGAAGTAGAGCCAGAAACTGAGGAAAATTATGTTTGCCAATTATTAATATAGAAATTTTGAGAATAATGTAGAAGTATTACTTGATACAGGGGCAGAGGCGAGTTTAATATCGGAGGAATTCGTCAGCAAAATTAGGGATAAGGTTTGTGATAGAATTATGCCTATAAAGCGTAGCCATTTAGTAGCTCCAAATAAAAAGAAGTTTGCTGTAGTAAATAGTGTTGTGGTGCTTAGGATAGAGATAGGAGGTTTAAGCTGTGAACAGGAGTTTGTAATTGTACCTGGACTGAAGTTTCAGAGCATTTTAGGTGTTGACTGTATGATGAAGTTAGGGGTTTTGATAGATATGGAACAGAAGGTAATAAGGATTAATGATAGGGTAGTGCCATGGAAGGGCAGTTATGAAGTCACAAAGGATGACACGGGGTTTAGTATTAATGTAGTAGAGGTAGAGGATGATGAAGGTAAACAGATCAACACAATAAGATGTCCAGAGGATAGGAGAGTAGAGGTTCAAGCTTTAGTACAAGAAAATGCAGAAGTAGTGGGGGTAGAAGCAGCATATCAGGAGCAGGTGAAGGCGGAATTAAGTAAAGATGGCAAGTTTGTTTTTAATAAAGTAGATTTAAGGGATTCATTCTGGCGGATTCCATTACATAAGAATTCTAGAAGGTACATAGGATTTTCCGTAGAGGGAAAAATCGATAATTGTAAAGTAGTATCGTTTGGTTTGTCGGCAGAAAGGGAAACAATAATAAATGAGAAACAGACAAGTGTAGGGACTGAAGAAGAAGTAATATTTAAGAGTCAGGATAATAGGGATGATAAGTTTATTGTATGTGAGATAATAGGGATGTTAAGTATAGATATAGAAGGGGGAGAAATAGGGTTGAAGAGTATTAGGATGGTGAGAAGAAAGACTTGGAGGGTCAAGAAGAGAGTTAGATTTAAATATAGGGATAGAATAGGTGTAGATAGAAGAGTAGAAGTAAGTGTTTATAGAAAATAAAGCTAGGTATAGGATAAATATGGGAGATAATTAGGAATAGGTTTAGGATGAGAATAAAGAGTAAATGTAGGAAGAAAATAAGATAGGATAAGTGTAGATATTTCATAGAAGATTAGTGGAGAGTTAGGAATAGAGTAAGAGTAGGATAGGCATATAGGATTAGGTAGGGGGAAGTAAAGTATAGTGAAGATTAGTTAAAAGTTAGGAATAGGATAGGTATATACGATGTATATAGGATTAGATGGATGAGTAGGATGAAGTTAGGGATAATTTCAGTTTATAGAATTAGGTGAGAGTTAGGAATAGGATAGGGATATAGGATAGGTGTAAATATTTTTTTTGGATTGGATACAAAGTAGGTAAGTTAGATAGATAAGGGTAGAGAGGGATAGGCAATTTTTTTTTGTAATTTTTTTTTGGTCTAAATGCTTTATATTTGCATTCAAATAAGTGGGATTATTTGTATTCAAATAGGGGGAAAATACTCATATTTAGACCAGGGTAGAAAATTATATAATCACATCAAATAATTTTAATCACTGTGTAGAAGCTTTTGGAAAAGGTACGCGTTATTAAATAACAGCGTGAAGCATAAAAATTTATTAGTTTCATTAAACATAAGAGATTTAAAATCATGTACAAGACGCTTTATATCAAAAAAAAGCTCTGCGTGTAATGTAATTATTCCTAAACAAAAGAGAAATTACATGCAAAATTTATCTTAATTAACTCTATTTCAAGTAACCGGTATTGAACAAAACGTACAGATAATAACTAATATTTAGTTAGGATTCACTAAAAATTAAAGGCTATTATTTTTAATTGAAGTTAATTGAATCGTTAGTAACAGATAATATCTATAGAAACTTGTAAAAACCCAATAAAAAGCAAATCCTAGAAGTGTTAGTTAGAAGTAGGATGTTTGAACACACCTGCGTATTTTAAAAGGCAATTTCAGTTTAATTTGTTTAGATAAACATGTCGATTCTAAGGATATTGGAAACGGTCAGATGCTTTAGCACGAAATACAAAACAGGGTTTATTTAAAAAGCTCTGAGAATTAATATTATTTTGAACACCTGCGTAGTTTAAATATCACGTACAGCGAAAATTGTGTAGATAACAAATGGTTTCAAAGAATCTTGGAGAAACCGGGGCTTAATATTTACGAAAATGTGCGATACGGGGTTATTTAACCCAGATAGTCCACATGGACTAAAATATAATCGATAATAAAGAATATCAATTTGCACCAATACGAACAGGTTAGAAAAGGAAAGAGAAATGCGTCAAGCAAAGACACATATAGTAAAAGGCGTGATTTAAGCAACGTCACGAGGGTCACAATTGGTTGAAAATAGGATGCAAATATCAGAGGTAGAAACAACAATTTCTGTACAAAATTAATTAGTTTTTCTCGGACATGTTTGCGTACCGTGTGAGAATTTCTGAGATTTAAATGGGGCGAGTGAAAAATTCGTAAAAACCGACGCGCGAGCGACGGACTGGGAACATAGAATGAGAAATTCTTTAGAATTACCCGTTTTGGGGAACAGACCGACAGACAGGCTTTTGCTATATATACCGAGGTGAATATAAACAAGCTCTCTTAGACTTTTGACTATTCGATGCGTTAAAAGCTCTTACATCCGCGACTTGATTCAAGATGTTAAACAGTGCATTTTAGTTTGATAAAATAATTTAAAATTTTGCTCGTATATTTTAGTGATTCAAAATAGTTTGTTATTTACGTGCTAACATGAATGTACTTCAGTGCACTTAGATACAAGGTAATAAAATTTAGTATCACTGTACCAATTAGCAAAATTTACAACGACAAATGTATACACAAAAGTAGGCAGTTTTGGCGTATATTGGTGAAAGACGCATGAATTTCTTTGCTATTTTCGGGGTGTTAATAAGTAAATGGTTCAAATACGTGTCTCGATCCACGAAACAAGGGTCAGATATACACAGATGAGTTCCGGAAAAGCCCAGAAACAACTTTAAATAAATGGTGATGGAGAAAATTTTAAAAGCGTTGAGAATTAGAAGCCGTAAATATAATCCTGTTGGAATGGTGTGATTAACTAAAGGGACGATGTACATTGAAGCTACGAGGACAGTCACCTTCAGGTAAATTATACTATTTTGTTTGACATTTTTGTGTGTGTTGAATTACTTTATAATTGATTTACTTTAAATGGACATTAGTGAAATTGTACTAACCATAAAATTTTAATTTTAAGATGAAATTTGCTTGTTTAAGTAGAAAGGGTATTTAGTATTGATGTTCTGAATTATGATGAAAATATGGGTATGTCTTTGAGCTCAATTAGACGAACCTGGTTAATTAACGTAAAGGGGTGGTAGATGCTCCCTTTGTACTCAGACTCCGGTCTGCATATATTGTTATATTAATTAGTAGGCATCCTACAGGACTTTAATTCTGGATGCACATTAAAATGATAATAAAATTAATCTTGAAATTCTTTTAAAACTGAATTTTATGCTGAAATTTAATTTGAAAATTTAATGTATTCTGAATATTGATGTAAATAGAGTTAACGTTGATGTTTGTGGTAGGAATGTGTTTGTTTTTTTTAAGGAGTGAGGATGTTTATAAAATTAGGTGAGCAGCCGAGGCGAAAACAGGATCACAGCAGTTTATGACGCCCAATCGGTGGGACTAGAATTTTTTTGTTGAAAGGACCCAGTTCCCGCATTCACAGGAGTATATCACAGCAATATATATATATATATATATACAGGGTTGGGATAAAGTATGGAACCAAGTGAATATCTTTAAAACGAAAAGGACGATATTTATGAAACTTTCTAGATAAATGCAATGAGGCAAAATGCATCTGATGTGATTTTTTTTGTTAATTATGTATTTCCGGTTTAGCCGGAAATATCCTGAAATTTTTTAAATTAAATGGGCACCCTGTATATTTTTGCAGATCTTAATAGATCTTGTTATTTCAAATTCATACATATCGGGGTTAATGGAAATAATCTGTAAAAACGAGACACTAAAGCACTTTAGTACAATCACTTTTAAGTTTTTACGCATTAGAATAAAAACCATTTGGATTAGCAAATTGATGTTTACTTTGTATTAAACGTGTACTGTTTAGTAAAGTAGCTGTTGGAAAAATGTCAAGACAAACTGTCAAGTTAATTGTAATTTACGGTAATAAATTGTACGGTTAAAAATGGTACATTTAAGTGAGAAAGATCGAATTGAAATATTAATAATGATTGGTTTTGGCGATCGTGTTAGAACTAGGGAAGAAGTTTGTCATATTTTTAATGATTTGCATCTTGAAAGAAATCCTATATCACGTTCAACAGTTACTAAAATATTTCAACGTTTTAATGCAACAGGGATGGTCAAAAATTTGCCAAAAACTGGAAGACCACAGACCGTAACGAACGAAGCTATTAGACAAAACATTGCTATTGAATTAAAGGAATTACCTCAAACTTCTACCACAGATTTGGCACTAAACCACGGTATAAAGTCGACGTTCTGTAGGGAAGATATTAAACAGTGAAAAATATCATTCGTATAAAATACAATTAGTTCAAGAATTGTCTGATGATGATTTTGACCGACGGCTGGAATTTTGCGAACGAATGATGGACATCTGTAATGTCGACGAACATTTTGCAAATAATGTAGTGTTTTCGAATGAGGCATCTTTCTGTTTAAATGGAACAGTTAATCGCCATAACTCAAGGTGTTGGTCAAATGAGAATCCTCATTGGATTTATAAAGCCCATACCCAAAATCTACAAAAGTTGAATGTTTGGATGGGAATTGTGAAAAATAGGCTTATAGGCCCATTTTTTTATAGACGGAAACTTGAATGGTGACAAGTATTTAGATTTACTAAATAACCAAATTATTCCTGCACTCCATCAAAATGGGCAATTACCACAAAATGTTTGGTTTCAACAAGATGGAGCGCCTCCTCACTGAGATAGACGGGTTTTGAATTTTTTAGATGCAAATTTTCCAAATTGATGGATTGGACGTAGAGGATTTGTAGAGTGGCCTGCTCGTTCTCCAGACCTCAGTCCGTTAGATTTCTTTCTTTGGGGTTACCTGAAATTACATGTTTACGTTAGACGACCATCATCCCTGCAGGAATTGAAACAGAGACTCATCGATGAATGTGAACTCATCCATAGAGAAGTCTTGGAAAGAGTAATTCAGGAATTTATTAATAGACTTGCATATTGTCAGGAAGTAAACGGCGAGCATTTTGAACAGTTAAAGTGATTTTGTTTAAATTAAATTCAATATTATTCTCATTCTCGTTTATCTTATAAATCAAATTTATTATTGAGTAAATGTAAAATGCTTTAGTATCTTGTTTTTACAGATTATTTTCATTAACCCTGGTATGTATGAATTTGAAATAACAAGATCTATCAAAATCTGCAAAAATATACAGTGTCCCATTTAAATAAAAAAAATTGAAGGTTTTTCCGACTAAACCGAAAATACATTATTAATAAAAAAAAATCACATCAGATGCATTTTGCCTCATTGCATTTATCTACAAAGTTTCATAAATACGTCCTTTTCGTTTTAAAGATATTCACTTGGTTCCATACTTTATCCCAACCCTGAATATATATATATATATATATATATATATATATATATATATATATATATATATATATATATATATATACATTGCCGTGGAACCTCTAGATGCTCCGTACCTCCTAAAAATCTTCGAGCCCTGGTACTTGCCAGTTACAAAAAAAATCAATTTATACATCTAAAAAACTTTCACAAAATTTTCCTTACCCGCTTTCTGCCTTTTCTAAAATTAATTTCTTCAACAGCTTCCCTGGCTAGCTCAGCTGTGCTTCTTCTCGTATACCTAAATTTACTCTCATTCTATTTAACGTTTACACACCATTTAAATAAAATTACAAAATAATACAACAATCATACAATATTTATTGACCACTATTTACAAATTATAATATTCATAGTTATTTACAGTTCGGTGCTCAAATTACACCTCAATAAATGCTAATTCTGTCAAGTCCTTGTTTTTAAAATTGAAATTTCTAACACATTTAAAGCAACAGGAGTAAATAGGCCCTAAATAATACCTTCTCTTTGTTTATTACGACACTGGAATATGGTGAGCTTATAATAACCCAGTTTATAAATGTATGCTTTCCACTTGGCATACTATTACTAACATAAAAAAAAACCATGTACTCTTAACAATTAAATTTAAATTCATCAAGCATTTCAATAAGCTTTACGTACACCTTTTGTTTTATATTTAAAATACCATATTAATAGTCAGTTATACGTATCCTTTTCAATACGTAAAATAACGAAAAATACCATCAAAGTTCACTCTCACACATCACAGTTTATAAAAAAACAGCAAATTCTAATGCGAGTTAAGGTTCGGGCCTTTGGAGAGGTGTTTTTAAAAACAATTCCGAAGACTTAACAAATTATTTTAACTTGAAACAAAAATTACAATGAAATTTTGAATAACTAGTAACATAATAACTTTAACCAAAAAATATAATAATTGTACTATGGCGAGTAGTCTAGGTAGACAACAATGCAAAAGCTGTAATACTGACTGACTGCCTTAATTGAGTAGCTTGAACAACGAAGTATGGAGTTCGAAGACTGACTGCCGGGCCTTGAGTTCCCGGGCTTTTTATAATAACCTGCCCCTCACACGGCTTGTGGGAACTTGCAGATCTCATGTCTGCGTTTCTCTTAATTGTACATTTTATTACAATGTAACAATCTTAATTCTAAGTAATTGCGGTATGTTAACCGCCAGTGACCTGCCACCTGCAGTATCACTGCCTTCTCGGATGCAAAGTTGCATGTCCGTTCTCATGAACTGTCGATAACCTCTCTGGGTTATCCTTGTATTACAATGTTGCAATGAACTTATACTTTATTTAACAATTTCTAATAATTCCTATTAGATTCAATATATTCAATACACATAGATAATTGGGGGATACATAACTCCTCCCACCGTAAATGGAAAATTAAGGTTTTACTTAATTTTTAAATACATAAAATTCATTATTCAATTTTATTTAAAATTCATTATTTCTAAGGGTATACTTATCGTTTCTTTATTTCTCTTTGTTTCCTTAAATCTAGAACTGTTTCCTTCATTCTTATATCTAAGGTACATTTTGTAAAATACATACATAATTACAAAAATTATTAAAATGATTAACACAATTGTCCAAACACTTAGGTTATCATAATGTAACTTTGGCGTTTTGAGTTCACTTAACTGTTTTTTGTAAATTTCCACTAGTTTCATGGTGTGGTTGAGGTCGTCTAAGTCTAGATGCTCTAGCTTCATGGGTTTCTTGACTATTTCTTCGTCTTCTTGTTCTATCTTGAACTGTAGTTCTGGTAGGTTTGCAAGTTTCTTCGTTGCTATGGGATCTTGATAAACTCTGATTACTTCTTCTTTCAATTTCACATAACAATCTTCTTTGAGGGTAATTAATTTGCTTCCGATTAATGCTTGGTTATTTTCATCTTGATTGCAGTGGATGGTTGCTACTACTTCTGTTGAGAAAATGGCTATCCATTTGTTTTCTGTAACTTTTTGAATTTTCATGTTGTTTATTTGCACTTGTTTGGCTTCACAGTCTTCGTAATGATTTGAGAATTTTAATAGTTGTACTTCACAAGGGCTGTCTTCTTGAATGGTTGTTGTCGTCATTGATTGACATAAGTATTGGTTTGGTGTTACTTCAGTACATTTTTCGTTTGTATAACTATATCTCAGTTAATTTAGGGATAGGAATTTGGTTTTGGGTATGATTACTTGGTATGTGCTAGTAACTTTCGTTGGAAAAGCAAATAAATGATAATAATTATAATTGTTACTTTCTACTATCGGGATTTCTATTAAAAATATTATTTCGTTATTCTTAATGTAGCCTTTTACTATAGCTATCTTTTCAAATATTAGAATGTTTGTCTTTGTTACATCAAAAGGTAATTTACTGTTAATTATAAGTGATTTAATTCTTATTAATTCTTTCTGTTAGATAGTTTTGCGCTTCTACTACTAGAGTATCGGCATGTAGTTTTTGAAATGGTTTGTCGGGTGTTTTGGTTAACATTAAGGGTATCTTTGGGGGTTTTCTGTTGTATTTCGCTTTGTCACATAATTCACATTGGTTAATGAAGTCTGTGTCAATTCTTTCATGTCTTTAAAATAATAACGTCTTACAAGTTGATTTATTGTTTCGTTAATTCCACGATGGTTGGTTTTTCCTTCGTGTTGATTCCTAATTACATCGTTTATTCCGTCAGGGTCGTCTAATGTTATTAATTTTCTAGTACATCCGATGAGTTCTGGGCCAGAGTTATTGAATAATTTAACTTATAATTCTGAAAATCTTTGGTATAAATGTTCGGTGGTGAAGTAGAAATAAATTTTTTTTTTCTCGGGGGTGTATTCTTTTAGAATTTTAATTATTTGTTCCTCGTTGTCATCTTTAGTTATTTGAAGTTGGTATATCTTTTTGTTATCTACTTTTGTATATTTTACGGGATTTGGCTTATTTAAAACTTTGGTTATTATAAATTGATTGGGTTTCATATCGTGTCGATCTCGTCTGGATCTTCCCTTATTTCTGCTTCGTCTATGTTTCCTATAATGGATTCCGTTTCTAATGCATTGAGCTGGATTCTACTTAAAGCGTCTGCGTTGTTGTTATAAATTCCTTTTTTGTATATAATTTCGTAATCGTACCCTTCGAGTCTGATTCTCCATCGTTGTAATTTTGAATTCGGTTCTTTCAGTTTGCATAGCCATTCTAATGGTCTATGATCGGTGTATATGTAAAACTTTCTTCCATATAAGTAAGGTCTAAAACATTTTGTTGCCCAAATTATGGCTAATAATTCTTTTTCTATGGTACTATATTTCTGTTCGGTTTCATTTAGGGTTCTGAATGCGTAGCTGATGGGTTTATCGCTACCTACTTTTCCTTGGCTCAATACTGCGCCTAATGCTACATTCGATGCGTCCGTCGTCAGTATAAATGGTTATGAAAACTCTGGGTATTCTAATACAGGGTGATTCGTTAATATGTTTTTAATTTTGTCTACGGCTTTAATGAATTCCGGGGTGTGTTCAATTTTGTTTCCCTTTTTTAAACAATTTGTCAGAAGTTTGGTTATCTGAGCGTAACCTTTAATGAATTTGCGGTAGTAACCACTAAGTCCTAGAAATCCTTTAATTTCTTTGGTTGTTTTTGGTAATGGGTAATTTAGAACTGCATTTGTTTTGTCAGGATTTGGCATTACTCCTTGGGGTGTTATTACATGTCCTAAAAATGATACTTCTTTTTGTAAAAATTGACTTTTGACTAATTGTACTTTGAAATGTGCTTGTCTAAGTCTTTCAAATACTTCTCTCAATCTTTCTATGTGTTTTACCAATGATGTGGAATAAACTATTATGTCATCTAGGTACACAAGGCATTTTTCATTGTGTATTCCTCGTAATATATTGTCCATGACTCTGGAAAGTAGCGGGTGCGTTCTTTAATCCAAATGGCATTCGTTTGTACTCGTAATGTCCTCTAGGTGTGCTGAAGGCCGTTTTTGATATATCTTTTTCTTCCATCTCTAGCTGATGGTATCCTGATGCTAGGTCTAATGTTGAAAAATATTGGCATTTGCCTAATTTGTCTAAAATTTCGGTTATATTTGGTAGTGGATATTTGTCATCTACCGTTTTGTCATTTAACTTTCTATAGTCTATTACCATTCTGTACTTTCTCTTTTCGGTTGCGTCTAATTTCTTAGGTACTATTAACACGAGGCTGCTCCATGGTGAGTTGGAGTGCTAGATTATGTCTTGTTCTAATAAGTCTGCTACTTGTCTGTCAGCTTTTTCTTGGCTTGCATGAGGTAGTCTATATGCTTTTGTAAAGATTGGCTTATTGTCTGTTAACTCGATATTATGTTTTACTGTGTTGGTGAATGTTAATGGTATTCCTTTGCAGTGGAATATGTCGCGGTATTCAAAACATAAGTTTAAATTGCTCTTTGCTCTTCTTGATTGATGTCGGTATTAAAGCGGATGTTAGTTAAATTTTCTCTTAACATTTTGTCATGTTCTATTGGGATAAAATTATTTACTAAATTTTCGTCTATTTCCATTTCGTTAAAATTTAATTCTTCTACGTTAATTGGGTCTGTAAATGTTATTTCTATGGGATAGTCGTTTGAATTTAATATCGTTGTGGTTGCATAAATATCTTATATTTGTACTAAAGCGGTTGGGGTTTCTACTCCTTGTTGAAATGTCATATGATTATTTTTCCTACTTTTTTGTTAGATTTTACTGGGATTTTTATTTTTCTTTCCGTTCGGGGTTCTATTGTGTATTTTTGTTCGGTTTGTGTGTCTTGAAATTGAATGGGGATTTTTCCGTATTTCGTCCTTAATAAACGATTTTTGATGTCAATGTTGGCTCCTAATTTTCTTAGAAGGTCCATTCCGATTAAGCCGTCATATCTGTCGTTAAATTCAAATACACAAAATTTGTTTCATTTTAACATTAAATGTTCTCGGTAAGGGTATATTAGCTACGAATTGGTGTAGTGTTGTTTGATGGGCTATTTTAATTTTAAATGGTTCTCCTTCTACATAAGCTAAATAATGTTTTTGTGCGGTTCTGGGGCTAATTAATGTTTTTGATGATCCGGTATCGATTAACAGTTTGAATTCGGCGTGGGGTATTTCTTTGTATGGTAATACTAAGTGATTTATGTTATTTATGTTTATTAGGTTTGGTCGGTTATAAATTCGTCCATTTGAAATTTTGAGTTCGAGTTTTCTTCGTCGTCGTCCTCGTAAGTTTCGTATTGTTCGTCGCGTTCATAAGTTTCTGCATGGTTTGATTCATCGTTCGTACCTGTCTGAATGTAATTATTCTGGTCAGTGTCAAATTTTTCTACTTCTTGGTGAAATAGTTCTTCCGATGTAAAATTACGTTTCTGATTAGGGTTTGGTCGGATATGTGTTATTTTGGTATTTTGTCTGGCGTTACCAGATGAGGTATCCATTGGTGTTGGTTTATAATAATTATTACGGTTGTTATGATTATTATTCATTGGTGTATTTCTATTGGGGTTTGCGTTGAATGCTGGTCTTTGTTGGTTTAGGTTTTGATTAAATCTTGGTTGGAAGGCGGGTCTCGTAAAAGTTGGGTTAAACGTTGGTTTTGGAAAATGTTTATATTGATTATTAAAATTTGTATTGTTGAAGCTTGGGTTATTAATTCGCGCTTGATTTGTTTGTGCGTTGAAGGGTATGAATTTTTGTTGAGGGATTGTTTGTCTTGTGGCTTGTATGGTTTTTAGTGGTGAATAACTTTTATTCGCGTTGGGGTTGTATAGTCTGTTGCGGTAATACATGACATTTTCTTCTTCTATTACTAGGTTCATAGCTTCTTCTAGATTTTGGGGCGTTGGAATCTGATCTTATCCGATAGTCGTTCTGGTAAAGCGTTTATATACGTGTCCAGTGCCATTTTGTCATACATTTTTGTTTTTAAATGTCTAACGTTTTGATCGGGTTCTTCGATTTTAATTTTGTTAGATTAAACTTTTCACGTCTTGGCATTTCATTCCGAATTGATAGAGGGATTAGTTGTGTTCCATTCTAAGGTTTATTAGGTTTCGTACCAGGCACTTTATGTTACGTTGGTCTCCAAAATATGCAATTAGTAGCTGTTTAAATTCTTGCCATTCCTGTAAATCGTCCCTACTGGCGATTAAGGTTAGTGCCCTTCCGGCAGTTTACTTATTACCAAGCGTATAAGCAATGAATTTATTTCGTTATCTCCGGGTTTGTAGAAGGCTTTTAGGAACATTTCGGCTGCTCCAATAGAATTTAAAATGTGCTTGCGTGCCATCAAATATCTGTATTGTCTCCAAATAAAGTTTCATGTCTGTGCTACTCATGTTGGTTAAGGGTTGCTTTCGATTTTGGGTAATTTCAAAAAAAAAATTTTTTTTGAATTGAGGTTCTATTTCGCTATGTATATCGTTATTTTTGCTTCGAATTTATTCATTTTCCGTTTGGATTGGGTAATTTCGAATTTTGTAAAAAATTGGGGTTGATTTTCTGTTTGTAACGTTATTGTTACTTTGGTTTTATTAATTTTCCATTTGGATTGAATAATTTTGAATTTTGTAAAAATTGGAGTTGATTTTGCTATTTGAAACGTAATTTTGGTTTGGTTTTATTAACTTTTTTTTAGATTGGATAATTTGAAATTTTGTAAAAATTGGGGTTGGTTTTGCTATTTGTGATGTTAATTTTGCTTTGGTTTTATTAATTTTTCTTTTAGATTGAAAAATTTAGAATTTCAAATTTTTTAAAAATTGGGGTTGATTTTTGTTATTTGAAACGTTATTTTTGGTTTAGATTTTTTAATTTTTTATTTAGGTTGGGTAAATTCAAATTTTGTAAAAATTAAGGTTAATACTTCTATTTGTAGCATTAATTTTGGTTTGTATTTGTTAATTTTAAGTTTAGGCTGCGTCGGGTTATTTTTTGAATCGTAATTGCTGTTACTTGTACTTAGCTACACAGTGCGGTAATGAATGTGTGGGATTTATACTCAATAATGTTGATTTAATTACCGTAGTCTTGAATTTGCCTGTTTCTATCTCGCGGCTTTTAATTTGCCTTGAGTTTCTGTTTTGTGAAGAATCTGGAGTGAATATATTTGCTCTCACGATATTTACTTAGCTTTGTGTTTGTTTATTCTGTTAATATGTAATTAATACTCTTTCCGTGGGTTTTAATCGAGTTGCATAAATGTATAGTTCGTCTGTCTTGAATTCTAATTATAACTTGCATGTTAATTACTTTTGCACTTTATCGTTGTAATTTAAATACTAAAAGATGTAGTCTTGGTTATTTAATTGCGTACACTTATAAACGTTGAGGTAATTAGCACTTACAGGTGTTAATTTCAATTTATAGGAATTAGTAATTCGCTTCTCTTACTCGCTAATTGCTTTGCATAAATGTTACGTTTGTTTATTCTTAGATATCTCGGTATTCAATTATAATGCTTGTTTGTCATTGAATCTCTCCGTATTGTTGGTTTTCAGGTTGCAATTATGAGCGTTTTTAAAGCTTTTTACGATGACCGTTTAGCTTTTATCCCGTGTTTGTACTAATGCAATTTATTTATAGATCGCTGTGGTGTAACTTTATGCGCTTTTATGAATTAATTACTTGTGGGTATTAATGCAAAACTGCGTTGCTTTATACTATGCAAGGTTCTAAAGGTTATAGCAATTCTCTGAGGTTTTTAAGTATGTAATAAAGGATGCTTCCTTCGCGAATTTTGCTTATTTGCGGATGGCGTTTTAGGTTACGGTGGTTTTAAGTTACCGTAGCAGAGTGTTTTTCTGTAATTTATAAAGGTCAATGTTTTAAATAGTCGTTCCGTAATTGCTTGTTTGAAGAATTACCTTTAGTTTTGGAATTAATTTGCGTTCTGTCTTTTCAGTTTACCGGATTAAACGTGCGTGTTGTTTCGCGGTAGCTAATTTTTCGTATTTGGTATTAGTGGATGTGCGTCAGTTATTTTTGGTTTATTTTTGAATTTGTTCTAATAATTGTGGTAAGAATCTTTTAAATATCAAGTCTCTTTTGCTTTTTAAAAGAAAATCCTTTTTACTTTTAACATTCGAGTCTCATAAAATTATATACAGTTTCGTTTTGAAAATAATTCACTTTGTTACTATTTTCAAGAAAATATTGGCATAAAATAAAATTCATAACATAATAATAAATGGTAATCAATAAAATAATAAAACTAGCATATATCAGTTATAGTTTGTGAGATCAATTGGTATAAATGGAATGAACTTACATTAATTTCTTCATCTGTTTCTTTTGTGGGCTCGATCGATGCTGTATCTTGTCCACGTTGATTTGTTGCTGGATTCAGACTATATTTGTTCTTCCTCCAAACTGGTTTGTTGCTGGATTTAGACGAATTTTGTTCTTCCTCCAACCTGGTTTGGGTTCTGTCAAAATTGCGAATTGAAATTCTTGGTCACCAATCTTCCGATTTTTGGATTTTTAGTGCCCTTTTGACATCCTCCCACTGCGCCAGTTAAGGTTCGGGCCTTTGGAGTGGTGTTTTTAAAAACAATTCCGAAGACTTAACAAATTTATTTTAACTTGAAACAGAAATTACAATGAAATTTTTGATAACTAGTAACATAATAACTTTAACCAAAAAATATAATAATTGTACTATGGCGAGTAGTCTAGGTAGACAACAATGCAAAAGCTGTAATACTCAGACTGACTGCCTTAATTGAGTAGCTTGAACAACGAAGTATGGAGTTCGAAGACTGACTGCCGGGCCTTGAGCTCCCGGGCTTTTTATAATAACCTGCCCCTCACACAGCTGTGGGAACTTGCAGATCTCATGTCTGCGTTTCTCTTAATTGTACATTTTATTACAATGTAACAATCTTAATTCTAAGTAATTGCGGTATGTTAACCGCCTGTGACCTGCCACCTGCAGTATTACTGCCCTCTCGGATGCAAAGTTGCATGTCCGTTCTCATGAACTGTCGATAACCTCTCTGGGTTATCCTTGTATTACAATGTTGCAATGAACTTATACTTTATTTAACAATTTCTAATAATTCCTATTAGATTCAATATATTCAATACACATAGATAATTGGGGGATACATAACCTGCGTTACCTGGAAAAACTTGAAGATTCCATCTCCGTTTACGATGTATTATGTTTCTGAACCCCTCGGCCAATTGGTTTTGCGTGCGGCTCCACAAGATGTTTTAAAGATGACCACAATCTAAGTTGCGCTTCCTGCTACCCATCCAACATCAATTTTAATATCCAAATCCATGTATATTACACTTGTTTATTATCGCATTATTAATTTACGAGCTTGTTAAAGTATTCGTTGGACCTCAATTAAATTTAAATAAACTCGACACTAACCGCGTCTCAAACTATAAGGTCACAACCAATTTAATACTAAACTTTATAAATTTTAATACTTACAAGCCCCGTCACTTGATTTTTGTATGTCGTTATGCGATGCAAGATTAAAGAATAAAAGAGATTCCTATTAATTTTGTTAGAGTATTTATCATAAAGCTAGGCCCCTTTTTTGGTCACACTTTACGCGAAATACCTAATTGTAAAATAATATTTCTCCAAATTTTGTCTAACCGTTTTACGCTTCTAGAAATATTCTTGCGTGCTCGTCTATTCTCAAACTAACTATTTCGACCAATTATACATTTCAGTGACGTCTTAAAACTCCACCTGTGATATCTCTATTCCCGTCTTATGCATATTTGATGTCGCATTCTAACCTTGCTTGAGTGGTAAAAAATCGATATAGCTGCCCGCGTCTACGTAGATGAGTACGTGCTTTGCGACAGTCGGTTGAACAATATTTCTTGAAACTTGTCTTGTTATGCTCCAAAATACATAGAAGTCGACTTTTCAAAACATGCAGGTGTTCAATTAACGAACGTTTAAAATAACACTTCTAGGAGTTTCTTTTCATGGTATTCAATCCAACCGATATATTTGTTTGTTACCACGAAAGCTATTCGCCTTGGATTTATTGATTTTACATGCTCTTATGCATTCTCGGACGTTATAACCCCTTAAATTAAATTACATTAAATTAATTACTAATTTCTATTGGCTTATAAAGCTGATTTTCTTTGCGAATCTATTACGTTCTAATCCCTAGTTATAAAATTATGTCAATACTTGCTAATTTAAATTAAATAAATGAAATTAATTTTGCGCGTATATTATGCTCCTTCCTCTATACAGGGTGTGTAAAATTGCATTGTTGACCACCAAATTTAACCCTTTAAAACAACTACAATATATATATATATATATATATATATATATATATATATATAAACTGATATGATAACGCCGTACTCGGTGTTCTGAACGTCTTTACTTAACGCCACCGCTCTGTCTTCTCACTTCAATCTTACTACCTTTTATTATTATGCCACGGCTAGCTCTTTTTAATCTACACAGAGTGCACAACGTTACGATGATCAATTTTCTCTTTTTCACCCCTTTATGATTATTTGTTTGAATTGATAAAACGAAGTCAATTAATTTCATATAATGAAAAGAAATATTATTTACAATTTTTGAAATTTTTTTAATACACTCTTCAATCAATTAATATCATATGTATCATTTATCCCAAAATTTATATATTTTCAATTCAATCTAAAGTCACCAAAAACTACACAGTCTTTACAAAAAAATCTGGAACGTTCTAGGCCTCATTATGATTTAATATGTAAGTTTGACGTATGCAAATGTTCATTGTTAACTTTATTACAAGTTTTGTATAAATTGAATAAATTCAGTATTAAAATTAAATAAAAAAATATTTAAAAAAAATAGATCTGACCTGTGATATGTTGTTTGTGTTGCGGATCAACACCCCTTACTGTCTTCAATCGAATACCAATGCTCTGCTTTGTTGAACCAATATTTGAGTACAGTTATCCCTTGTTTTCTAAAAATTACCTGGAGCTTCTTTATTTTATATTTGTCTTCAAATGCTTTAAATCTCTTCCCTTAAATACTTTCGACGCAGCTTAGAATTGTACCAGAATTGTATCAAAATTCGATTAGAATTGTCCGCTTAAAATCCAGAAGTATTATTGTCGACACAGATTTGAAATGTTCAGAAATATACCACAGCTTTGAAATATTATTGTCGACACAAAATTGAAGCCCTATCATTATAAATATTTAATTTAAATCAATTACCCAAATTCTACTCATGTTTTCTATAAAAAAAAACGGCAAAAACTCTTCGTAATTGTTGCACTATTATCACTGTAACATAAACTTGATATTCTATTATATTTTATTTATTTTACGCGTGGATTTCTGGTTAACAGTGTCGCAGCTTCGACGTGCATCAGTTGTGATCTGAGTTGCGTTATCACCGTTGTGTTAAATAGCCTTTTCCCACTATATGTAGGCTGGATTTTCAAGCAGTTCTGCAAACTATCTCAACCAACCAGGTTTTATCTTTAATATTCCCTGTATTTTGAAGCGGTTTCTGATGTAATTAATTCGGATTTCCGTGTAATGGTGTTTATGTGCTATTGATACCTTATTATTTGTTATCTTTGCCATATGTTGTTTTGTGTAGATATCGCCTTTTGGATAATTGTACAAAATAAATGATGTAACACTAATGCTGTTTTCGTTCATGTATTTTTGCATCTTTGAAACTGCGTTTTCTTATCAAAGCGCTTATTGTTTCAGCGTATTTACATAAAACTTTGTTAGGTTTTATCTACTCTACTGCGTATTTGTTTAAAACTAATTAGACACCTCTCAACGTATGTTTAATTACATGTACGATTATTTCTCTGCTGAATACGCGTTCTAATGTTAAAAGATATTCTTACTGGCATTATTTAAAATTAATAACGGTCTATATACAGAGTGTTAAATGCTTGCTATTTGCCTAATGTACGATTAACTTATTTTTCTGCTAAATAAATGCAGTTTTCTGATTCCTATTGCTATTTATAGTTACTACACCACCCTTACTACTCAATACACTCCTAAACAACCCCGTATCACAGCATTATATATATATATATATTGCTGTGATTACCTTTAAGATTGGCTCACTAACTTGTGCTGCTTACTTTGAGCGTCATAAAAATTGCACTGATTTACCTGGATCGTTGGGTATCTTCTGAAAATGCTCTCCAAATTTGGACACCACGGTTAGCCCTGCTTGCTGCGTCTTCCTAGATACTCACCCCTGTTACTCATTCTTCCAACAACCTTTGTAGTTAATAATAATAAATATTTCGCCAAAAACAAACAACCCTTTTATTCTGCTAACATACAAGATCAATTCACAAAATTTTAATTTAGAGTTAATATTCACGTTACAACATGTCATACTTTTATTTAAATGGCAAACATCAATCTAAAATCCCCATAAATTTTTATGTACATCAACATTTCATATTTTATTAAAAGTAGATGGGCCTATCTTCTACCCTTAATTTATTTCCTAGGTCTATGTTGAGCTCAGTATAAACCTTATTATTTCTTGTGCATAAAATTTTGCATTTTCAAATTATACTAAAGACCCGTTTACTTCTTACATTGATAACTTATTATTCATGTATTTACACCCTCAGATTAATAATAGAAGATCGTCCATAAAATTAAATATTTGTTTAAAAAAATTTTACCACAAATTAATAGCCAAATCACTGATAAATCAAAATAACTACCCATTAGCACAACAGTTTCAATAACAAAAATCGTTACCTGGGTTGTTTTTTGCCCTAACCACCTCCATAGATCACTTTTTACCAGGCTGCTACGACTTGCATTGTTCCATCTTACTATAGTCGCCTTCCGTGCGACTGCACGTACAATAACCACATCAGACCTCTTCGTCTAGTTAAAGTGCTACCGGCACCCTCGTTCAAACTATAAATGTTTCTACTTACGTAGCATCTAGCTTTTAATTATTGTAATTAATTTTACTTTAGCCCGTTAATTACGTTGCACCCACTTGTACGTTATAAACACTTGTAATTACTTTCGGCGGACTGCACTGTACGCGGTATTAAAAAGCTAGGATGTTTTACAAAATTATCATTGAGAAGTCAAATGATAAAAGCAAAAAATCAGAGCGAAAATTCAGAGAGAGCAAAACTAACTTCAGCCTTTTTTAAATATTCACAGCCCCACTTAGTTTGCACGTATTTTCATCACCCATTCTTTGAAAACTTTTAAACTGCCACTCCGATTCTACAAATTTACCGAACAAACATGTAACGACTTTCAAAAACCGAGAAATCGTCCACTTCACTTCGCTTTTACTACGAAAAACTATGTGCGTTTTCTAACCGTTTTAAATTTCCCGTGAATTTTGTCCTTTCTAAACAAATCCAATGCACGCCCCTTATATGCGCGTCTATACCGTCATTGCAGTCCAGCTTTTATAACAACTTTTCTTGTCTTTGCCTTTCTTATTGTCCCACTGTTACCATGTTGTCTACGGCTACAGCTCTTTTTCTATTTGAATAATCCATATCGTGTAGCACAAACCTATTGCATCTGCACCTTGTTATTAGTTTCTACAAATATACTTTTACCACGCGCTTGAAAAATGTTTGTCATGTGCCCATCTGTTATTTTCATCTCACTTTGTTACGTTCTAAAGATTCTCTGTCTCTTAATCCTACTGATCTGTTTCTAAAATAGTCGTGTCATTATAAACCTTGAGTCTGTCCGTTAGCATAGTACTACGAATTGTTGTTTTCAACGTTCCTCGTCTTAACTGAAATTATTTAATTACCCCAGCTTTTATTCCTTGAAAACCTTGACTGCTTTAACTTGTTTGTACACTTCTACCTTGTAATTTTTCTACAAATGCTTTAATTTATAATAAATGTACGTCGCTTAACTTGACGTATACAAATTAAACTTACATTATAACATGTAACTTTGTCTCAAATTGAAGCTTTTCAAATAAATTATTGATTTTTGAATACAGGGTGATTAAATAAATAAACTCTTGTCCTATTTACCCATGTTTACGCTTATTCGTACACAGTAATATATATATATATATATATATATATATATATATTGCTATGATAAGAGAGTAGTTTAAAAGTAGATTCAGTCATAGGAGTCGTAGGATAAATATAAATAACTTTAACTTTAAGAAAATCAAATAGTTCCATCAATTATAGGAGTAAATTGACTATTCTACAAAAAGTCAATTGCGAAGACACTGTATATAAAGGATATTTGATTAAATGCATGAGAAAGAAGCTCATTTAGTAATAATCCGATACCATTTAATTAGAATAGTAATGTGTGCGTCGTATAATATGTTTAAGTAGAACTTACAAGTAAAGATACGATTTTAAAAGCAACTAATTGCAGCAAATAAAATTATCGGGAAACATAGATAAGTTGGCATTCCAAATATTTAATAATTACGTCGAAAATATCAATTCATCTATATGCAAACGCATCTTAATTCGTCACTAAATACGTGACTACAAAGAATACATTGGTTCAAAAATCAAAATTCTGTAACAATCAAATAAACACCAGGCGGGTCAATTACATGATAAGTCTTGGACTTTTAAACGACAAACATTAAATACGTGACTGGATAAAAGCAATAATCGGAAATCCTAACAAAATACTGTAATATCTGCTATATTACAGTAACAAAACAGGACTTTTATTGGGATGCCATTTTATTGGGACGGCTTTCATTGAGACGGCTTTTGTTGATGCCATTTTGATTGTGACAGCTTTTGTTAGTTGATGTTCATGTCGAGATATAAGCCTTAACGCAAATCTAAAAATACGTCTGAAAGTGAGATCAAAAGGGTACTCAAAGTTAATTCGAGGAAAAATACCAGATATCAAAAGTGAATAATTCTGGCCAATAAGTAAAGCGGACACAACAAGGGATGCAGACTACAGACACTATGAGGGAACTCCAGTGATCATTTCCGGTTAGCGGTTTTTAAACATTTTATTATTTAAAGACTGTTCCAAATATAATATTTGCTATATACATTATGTATTTGTAAGAGTCATCATAAAGATCACTTGAAAATACAAAAACAGGGAAAGCATTATGAACGTTCGAAGGTACTTGAGAGTAATTAAAAAATATTTTTGCTGGCTTTCAGGAAAGCATAAATTTGGTAAATGTAAATCTTCTATACAAAGGAAAATTTTGAGGTTACACAACTTTGTACATATTATCAATTATTATATTGTGTGATTTTGAACTGCTTTATTTGAATCCATTTAAAAATAAAAAAATAAGATTTAATAGGAAGTCGAGCATTTTGTGAGCTAGTCGTAATAAACAAATATAACATACAACATTGAGGCTTAAAGGGAGATAAAGTAAATATATCATATTAAATAAAAATATCACAGCAATAAAAATAGTACGCCCAATCGTAAAGTAAATATCATATCAATTTAATGGTACGTCCAATCGTAGGGAATTTCATAGCAATAAAAATGGCACCCATCGTAGGGGCTTATAATCCCAAAAGGCTATATCATAGCAATATATATAAATATATCCATTTCGAATGGACCTGCACCTTGCTGAAGTTCCAGATTACTAGAAGAGGTGAAATGGCCTGCGTGTTCTAATGAGCTAGAGCCAAACTATAGGTCCAACTAAAAAAGTTGGGTCGTTGGTAATGAACCAGACTAAGACAGGTTCCCGAGAGAGGGCAGCGGCTCTTTCGGTACTTAGATTGGTAGATACCATAGGGGTCGGTATGGCAGTCTAAGACACACTACCCCAATGTGGAAGGCAACGGGAAACCACCACGTTACATGCCAAGTACTCAGCGTACTTAAATTGTAATAAACATGAAGGCATTCTCTGGGGTAAAAAATTCCGGAGTTAAAATAGTCCCCCATTCGGATCTACGGGATGCGATTGGAAAGTGCAGAATAAGAGTCGGGAACATTTTGCGAGTGGGAGCGCGAAATGTTAGAAGTATTTTTACCGTTTTACCTTATACAGGTAAATGGTATTACCGGTGCTATGCTCTAGACATTACTCTAAGCGGTAGAAAGCAGGGTTCGGAGGGGGGGAGGAGATAGATATTAAAATTTAATCTAAATATTGAGCGCCACTACATTTAGAAGAAAAGGGGAATGTAGAACCCATAAGTTGGCTACAACGATGAAATACTTGAAATAAATTGCGAGATTAAAAATATAACACATGAGACAGCAGTTTGCTCCTCCAATATTTTTCAAAATATTATAACATTAAAAGTATCTTTATATACTTAAAAATTTTATATCCTTTCTTTGTTGTTTTAAATAAAAATGTTCTAGTTTTCTTAGAAAAGTATAATGTAACATAATATCCTTTGACAAATTATATGTTATTACAAAAAAAATTGAACGTATTTATAATTCAGGTACTAAAAAAATGTTTGTGCAAAAGTAACTTAGCTTTCTTTAACTATGTTTTTATAAATTAAAAATATAATTCTCTTGATTTTAAATTTCACGTTAATAATGGAATTTAACGTTTAGTTCTAATAAATATACGACAATATTTATGACATGTAGAAATCGGATCCGGTAACTACTTACAATTGGAATGAATAGATTTTAAAATTCATGAGTAAAGTAAGTAAATAAGCAACGTTTGCTACTCAGATGATAAAAAGAGCAAAATTATACTTAGACAAAAGATTTTTAGTCAGTAGCATGATTCATACAAGTTACATATCTTAGTCAGTTGAAGTATAAAATCTTCATAAACGAAAACAACACATTTTTATGAACTCGTAAAAGTATTAGAATGTCCCTCTTTAATCATAACAAGAGATAGACAATTTAAAGCTTTAATTGATAGCTGTTATATCAAATTATGTTTAAATTAGCAAGAACTATATTTAGATTTAAATGCGTTGATGAATATTGTCTAATTATTCAATCAATGTGAAATACATTCAGTTCCTAAATTTTAAGTTCACTTTAAATTTATGAAATATTCTTAGTCACATTAGGTTTTATTATACCATTGTTATAATATGAACAAAAGTAGTTGACAAATGGCATCTGTTGAATAAAAGTATAACTAATACGCACCTGGAGTATTCAGTTTGACACCTATAATAGCAACCAGATATAAGTATTGATGTCGTGCTGTTTACGTATGCAAATTAACGTTGCTTGAACTTTGACCAAGCCTCTTCGCTGATAATTAAAACATTTATTTAGCTTAACTAGTTGGAAATCTTGCGATTTTGTATCGAGCATTTGTGGTATTTTGAAATTCTGTACATCATAAATAGACGTAAATATATTTATAACACGGCGATTCTTTAAAAAACCGAAATGAAGCTGACGACCTAGAGGGTACACCTTGAACGAACTATGGTATTAAATGATGAACCAACGTACCGATTTATTTCTCTGCATTGCCACTACAAATAAAAATCAAAACGTCGACCATTCTCGACGCTATATTTAATTCTCTACACTATCGCGATTCCTAGATCCGAGGACGCTAAGCGAGCCATGTTGATTTGATAACTAGCGACCTTAGACTACTTTTTGATTCCGAACCAGCTCATATTCATTCGATACCCTCATCTTCGTATATTTTCGGCAGATGGCTGTGCATATTACCACGTATTCCATAATAATGTTATTTCTGAATATATTTATTTATCTACATTATATATGTAATAATATATTTTTATTAAATCGCTTAAGAATATAAGTTAAATGTTGTAAACAACAGCTGGCTCAATTGTTGTGATACAATTATTTTGTCCCAACGCATTAGCCATAGCTAACTAGAAATATTAACTGTATAATGGGCACCACAAGGTGTGTTGCAAATATTGGAGTTTACTTAGAATTACATATTAAAATTCTTATTGAGATTATATTGACAAACGTAACATTTAAAAATGTTGCAGTATGAAGCAAGTAGGTAAGCTACAGAACCTGAAAATTGAAATAAATGGGTTAGCACTAGACGTAGTAGGTATCGGCGAAGTTCGGTGGCCAGAGGCGGAGGATTTTTGGAGTGGAGACTTCAGGGTAATTCATACAGGAGCAGAAGAAATTCGGGTGTGAGGTTAGTTATGCGAAAAAAGATAGGACACTGTGTAGAAAATTACTTACAAAAGAACCAAAGAGTACTCATAGTTAGATTAGAATACAGAATACAGGTATACATGCCTACCTCTAACTACAGTGACGAAGAGGTAAAAACGATCTACAAAGATATCGAAGACATACTAAGATACGTAAAAGAACATGAAAATTGAATAATTATAGGAGATTTTAATGCAGTGGTAGGTGAGGGTAAGGAAGGAGCGGTAGTGGGCTTATTTGGTTTAGGCACGAGAAATGACAGGGGAAATAGGCTGGTAGAATTTTGCGACAAGAACAATTTAATCATCGCAAACACAATATTTCAACATCATGCTAGAAGACGATATACGTGGAAGATGCCAGAAGATATAGAAAGATATTAAATAGATTACATTCTTGCTAGACAACGATTTAGGAAATAAGTAAGAGACTGTAGAAGCTACCCAGAAGCAGATATAGATACTGACCAACATATCGTAATTATGAAGGCCGCTCTTAAATTTAAAAATTTGAAAAGAAGAAACGGAAAAAGGCACTTTGACATTGAGAAACTAAAAGATAAAAATATTCAAGAAAGATTCGAAAAAAAGTCAAATAAATTGTTGAAAGATATCGGGAAAATATCTGATACTAAAAAAGTAGGAACAGAATGGAATAACATTTAATCCAGCTTAGACATAGCCGCCAGGGATATTCTGGGGTATACACAAGAAAAAAATAAGGAGCTATGAATAACAAAGGATATACTGAATTTAATAGAAGAAAGATGAAAATACAAAAATAAATCAGACTAAACAGGAAAACAGAGATACAAAGCCATAAAATGAGAAATTATTTGGACATGCAGGGAAACTATAGAACAATGGACTGATGAAAAGTGCAAAGACGTTCAAACTGAGATGGAAATAGAAAAGACAGATGAAGAATACAAACTAATCAGAATCAATTTTAAGGATATAAAACCGTATAGGAAAAATATAAAGGACGCAGGAGAAAACTTCATTATAGAAAATGTAGAGAAAGTTGGTAGATGGCTAGAATATATAGGGAATTTATATGCAAGAAAGGAACTAACAGCATTAGAACAGGAATCAGACTTGGGATATCCTATACTTAGAGATGAGTTTGAATTAGCATTAAAGGATCTAAAATATGGTAAGGCCCCGGATACAGGGGTACAGGGATACAAGGGTATACTTGCACCTTGCAAGCAGAAAATCTAAAAGTTATTGGACAAGCAGTAACAGAACGTCTCTTCCAATTTGTAAGCTATATACATGAGATTTCAAACGTAACATCATAGTAACTTGTTACGTTTAAAACCCTGCAAACAAATTTTTCTGCATTTATTTTTATAACGCCCAAAAATTTCTCAACAAGCTCAATTTTCCGCCATTTGAATTAGTGTTATTTAATAAAATTTCTCAAGTAATTACTCTGTATAAAAGTTAACCTTATAAAATCAAACAGCTGCTTAGGAAACATTACGTTACAAAGTAGTTGCAATACTTCCTAGCACCTGCAGTGATTACATAAGCTGCATGTAAATGCACAACTTTCCTATAAAAGATAATATCACTTACCATCTGCCTACATCTGCTTACAATGGACTTGTTTTTTGGTATTCTGCAGTTGCTAAGATGTTACAAAGTATCAAGATTACCTTCCTTTGTTTAGAAAATCTTTTGATAATTGCGTTACCTGCTGGCTGGCAAGCTGTTACAGTTTGTATTTCGGCAGTTGTTGTCTGGGAATTCTGCACACTTGGTTCTTTGGCAATATCATTGAAAGCCAAATACCTCCCCCACACATGATTTTGGCCTTATAAAATAGAGACCGTGCTTTGAAAGAGGCCACTGAAGATTGAATACAACATCCTCTTACCGTGTAACATATAAATTTTCTGTAAATTTGTTCATTGACTTTAGCGCGGTGCATCTGTTATTTTAGTCGTTATTTAACAACATTTATATAATTCATTCAGTCATTATTGCATATTAAATAACCAATAAACTCTCAAAGCACACTTTAATTCTAATTACAATTAAAATCTACTACATACTACATATTCCTTACTGATAACATTTATATATACAAACTTGTTAACGTGTTCCTACATCTTAAAATATCTAAGATTTCAAATTGTTCCGACGATTAGCGATCGTTTGTCACTTTTCGTTTTTAGTTGAACTGTAAGGTCGCTTGGTGTTGAAAACACTCAACATGTGCAGGAAAATTAAGTTTTCCTGGCGAAGACGTCGTAAAAGACGGACAGAATGTTAAAAGTTGTCCAAGACAACTAAAGTGGAAATGTAGTGTACAAATCCCTTGGCAAACGGCTTGTATAAATGAGTAAGCATATGAAATTAATTATTTTATTATAGTGCAACCCTGAAACTCTGAAATTCTGAAACTTTGAAATTTTAAAACTTTGAAAACTTTGAAAACTTTGAAAACTTCCAAAACTTCGATAACTCTGGAAATGTGGATGGTCTTGTAATAATTTTCATGTAATTTCACGTAATTTCGATGCAGTCTTGGATCAACAAAAATATTTTATTTGGTTTGATTTAATTAAATTTATGGAACTCGTTTAGAAGGTAAATGAGTAAGCAACCTTGATCCACACGTGGCCGACGTCGCTATGCAGCCGGCGTGTTCTACTGATGCACATGTCGTTTAAAGGTTACAGGTCATTCCCGCTATCGGTAAGAAAGTATTAGTTTCTAAAATAATGCTAACGTTACGAAGTCCATTACGTAAATTTTGCATGTAATGATTTCCTTTTGAAGCTTGTTTTACTTCAGGTTGCTATATGCAATTTATTATGACTTGTATAAATAATTTTGTTAATTAATTTTCAAAAGATCATTTTGTAAAGTATAAAGTACAATGAGTACTATAACCTTTTCTAATTAATAGTGTGTTCAACTTAAGATATCATTTCTCACCAATTGTACAGGTGTAGACATACTTCGTCACAGTTATTTTGTTTATGACAAATTAAAATACTAATATGTTAATTTACAAGACCTGAGTCTTATATGATGAAAATTGGAACTTAAAGTAATCTGTCAATTTTTGATATTTGCCAAAACTTAAATAAGAAATATTTAAACATTGTGAGGTCGAGTAGCGCTACAGTGGCTACCTAATAAAAAAAAATAATGTCCATAATTAAATATCTGATTTAAAAATTACTTTCATAAGAATTGAATTTTATTAAGTACTCTTATTTATTATGATGTTATTTACTTTTCTTAAAAGAGAATACAGAATTATTTTTTTTGGATTTCAGTTCATTTTTCAGTAATATTAAATTTTCCAAATTTTGTTTGGTATTTACAAGGTAAACTTATCCGAAAGAGCATCACGATAGTAGAAACCAATTAAACTTAATTTAAAGATTACATATTCATACTGATCCGTAATATTTATAGGGTGTCTATGTTGGTAGAAATTATGTTTCAGAGTCACCCCACCCATCGTTAGATCCTTGAAGAAGACGATCAGATGAAAGTATGATATGTGTGACAATCAAACTTTGTATTTAAAGTGGTTTGTGATAATATAGGTTTCCAAATTTTCCTTTAAGCAAATTCATTTAGTCAGTTGCTTTATAAAAAATTTAGGTGGCGTCCATTATTTTGTTTCTTTCAACTTAAATATACCCACTGACCCAATCTCATGCGACCGTGGGCCAATAACCCAGTTAGCTAAATGTCTTAAAAGTGTTCTTTTACTATAAGCCAATTTCCATCTAAACCTTACCCTGGGCTTGACACAGTTACATAAAAATTCTCGATAGGTAATATTAATCTACTACAATTTTATTGTGGAATAGATTGATAGAAAAATATAGATAATAACCGAAGATACATGTTGTAAAGTCGCGCTACTAAAACTGCTTTCTTAGTATAAGTGAAGTTGGTGGTTCCAGCATGCAGCCAATAAAGAAATGCAGTCGGAATTTTCTATCCACAATATGATACGAAACCAACTAGTTCAAGGTACAGTTTTCTAATTTCGCAATTCTCTTAAGCTGCTGTGGAGTATAGACATTTGATTTGTTGCTACTCATGTTTATCCATTAAATTACCAACACCACGTTACCAAACAAATTCACAATGCACGAGCGACGATGTAATAATCATCCTTCAAATTAAAATTTAATTATTCAAAGTTTGTGTTAGAGTTCGTTTTACTGTTTCTTTTGTCTTTCTGTATAAACATTAACTAAAAGAACTTACGCTTCACTTTAAAAGTACTTAATATTTGACTAATTTAATCTAGGGTGTCTAATTTTAATGTTATACTATTTCTTCAGAAGGTGCACTTCACAAAGCAGCATGTATATATAATCTAGGTATATTTCTTTTCCTAGATTTACTGTACAATTTATGTTTAATTTTCTGTTATATGTATTTAAGATGTATTTAGATTATAAGATGTTATATATTTTGCTTACCAATTTTATATGCTTATGTTATGACGCTTTGTTGACTATTACTAGCACGTAACAATCGATTACGCAACTTATTTGTTTTATTGTTTTGTAAATAGTCCTTCAAGATTCAATGTTAACAATATAGTATTACAGATGTTTCCAATGTGTTCTTTCTATTTCACCCACGCCCCTCTCCCACGTTTTTGAGCTAGCCCAAATTCTACCATTCTATTCCCGTTCTGTTGTGGTATTCGGTGTAAACGATTTCTTTACTTACTTTTACGTTTTCTTTTGTGTTTGCGCGGAATGCCGTAACATATATTTTTGGCGCCCAACGTGGGAAGACATAAGCGAGTTACCCGACGCATTTGTCCGAGTTGTCATCCTACCACTAATAACAACCAAATGTCTCCGGCTTCTAGTTCTGCGTTCTCTTCTGTACTTCAATTCGGTCATCCTACTACTATTACCAAAGCATGTCCTTCTTCGACAAATATGGCTTTGAACAATACTCTGAGTTCTGTCATTAGCGATAGGAATCAAATTTCTTCTGTTTCTTGTTCTACGTTCTCTTCTGTACCTCATCCACGAATTGAGCCCATACTTCACATTAGTGGCTTACAGGTAGCAACTCAAGAGTTTGTTCCTGTTTTCTTAAACGATTCTACCAAAGGAATTCCTGTCGTGCCTGCAATAACAAATGTAGCTGAAGTGACGATAACTTCCAATACTGACAGAAAAGGTCCTGTCAAAATTAGTGAACCCGTATCTATGATGCCTGTTGCTGTTGCTGTCAAGGTTTTACCTGATCATGTTTCTTTATCTGTTGTTGTCGAAAAAGCAGTTCCTATTGTGGCTGAAGTTTTGCCTGCTTCTACTCCTTTCTTTACTTACTTTTACGTTTTTTTTTTGTGTTTGCGCGAGTTATGTATCCCCAATTATATATATATATATATATATATATATATATATATATATTGAATATATTGAATCTAATAGGAATTATTAGAAATTGTTAAATAAAGTATAAGTTCATTGCAACATTGTAATACAAGGATAACCCAGAGAGGTTATCGACAGTTCATGAGAACGGAATGCAACTTTGCATCCAAGAAGGCAGTGATACTGCAGGTGGCAGGTCACAGGCGGTCAACATACCGCAATTACTTAGAAATAAGATTGTTACATTGTAACAAAGTGTAAAGCAGACATGAGATCTGCAAGTTCCCACAGCCGTGTGAGGGGCAGGTTATTATAAAAAACCCGGGAGGTCAAGGCCCGGCAGTCAGTCTTCGAACTCCATACTTTGTTGTTCAAGCTACTCAATTAAGGCAGTCAGTCTGAGTATTACAGCTTTTGCATTGTTGTCTACCTAGACTACTCGCCATAGTACAATTATTATATTTTTTGGTTAAAGTTATTATGTTACTAGTTATTCAAAATTTCATTGTAATTTCTGTTTCAAGTTAATAAATTTGTTAAGTCTTCGAAATTGTTTTTAAAAACACCGCTCCAAAGGCCCGAACCTTAACTCGCGAAATACCGTAACAAACTATATCAAAAAAGAAAGACGCGGATAGATTTTAAAATTTTTGAACAATAACTTTGACAGCACACGTGTCAAAAATATTAACTAGAATTGTACAAAGACGTATCAAAATTCACAATATAACACTAGATGTCTACATGATGTACTAAAGCATTGCGACGAGAAATTGGGATGGTAACTACATGGAATTCCGAAGGCTGGCGCGATAAGTCAAAGTACAACGTCTTAATCAACAGTATAATCTGGGTAAACCAATTATACAAGTGATAGGCGGGCATTTAAATAGCTCACGAGCTGATAAACGAATCAGTCTTTCAACAACTAAGGTACTCTGCGTACTGCTTTGAACCAAAATAACACGCGAAGTTGAAATATCAAATTAAATAATAAATTAAGTGAAAGTTGCTGATTGAAAAATTTTAATAATAGTACAAGTGCAAATATACAACAGAAATTCGCCGTTTAATAGGTAAAAACATACGTCCAAAATTTTAATTAAACCTAATTTTAATATTTATTAACTTAGGGCTCTAATAACTTATTCAAGCGTCTATCTGAGAATATATTTGAGAATATACCTAAAGAATTATCTGAGAGTTGATTTAAGAATCTATCTAAGCGTTAAAATAAGCATTGATCTAAGGATCCACCAAGAATTAAATTAAGAGTTTAACCAAACTGTACTACGTAATTACCAGAAGCAACTACCAAACAAAATCAATAAAAAGCTGAAAACAATCCAAGGACACTGGCCAACAGCACGCAGTGGTAGTTCTAAGAATTGGGGCACGCAAGGAAAAACAACAGGTGATAAAAATATTCTTTAATGGAATAAGGCATTATTTTCTTTTGAATAGTTTAAATTTTGTATGTACTGATATATTTATATAAAAGGTCTTCAAAAATTTTATTGATACGAAAATTACGTAAAAAGGAAAGAAGGTGATTAAACGTTCAACGTACTTCAAGTAGTGTACAAAGTTATTTTTGCTGGCTTTAAACCGATTAAAAGAAGTTATAATTTGAGAGCAAATTCATTTATATTGTTACTTTAATTCAGGGGTTTCCCTAATTAAGCGAATTATATTATAGAGCTACATATTATACACTTTTTTGGTTATTATATAAAGTTTGATTAATTTCGTTTATCTCATTCAAATAGGAAGTATTAGAGAAGGGGGATAAAACTTCTCTGTTATCGTATCGTTTTACACTCTGTGAAGGGTTGAACTGAGTTAGTCGAGGCATAACAAAACCAATTGTGTGAAACTTAAAATTTATCTTACGTTATTTAAAGACATAGAGCGGTGGCGAACAGCAGGCAACTGGACGTTTAATACATCGGAGTACGGTAATATCATAGCAACATATAAAGGGGTTTATTTTGTCGAATACGTAACGCCACTATTTATAAGAGAACCGAATCACACAGACTTTTGTTGCTATTTGAATATAAATTTAGTTATTGTCAGAATCGGCTTATGTTTTAATTTATCTACGAATTAATATGCATTGAAATAAATGCTATTCTGGCAATAATTTATCAAATATTAATATTTGTAGTTAAAATGAGAATGAATTTGTTACCGACGTAAACATATCTCCCGGCCTTAAAGATAAGATTTTAACTAAACGAAATCACGTATGAAATTAGAACAGAAGAGAAAAATCTATAGACAGCGCAAGTAAAAAGAGTTTACTGCTTGAGGAGGGGACACAGCTATGCTACTGGACGGGTGAAGATCCCATCCTTTGTACGTAATGTGACAACCCTAATAAAGTCGTCTTTTTCTGGGTGAGTTTGCTCAATTACCTCCATTGGCCACTGTAAAGGCGGGCAACTATCACGCATCACTGTAACAACTAAACCTGGTTTAAGTGGACAGGCGGATTGAATTACCAAGTAATGCGCCAATTGCATTTAGGAGAAATTTTTGAAGAGTATCTAAATAACTTTTAGCGTCGACGAAATTTGTCCCGCAGTCGGAATACATAATCGTATATGGTCCCCTTCTAGCAAGGAAACGCTTAAATGCGGCAAGTAATATGTTTGTTGGCAAACTTCACGCTAATTCAAGATGCACAGCTCGAGTTGTTAAACAAACAAATATGCATATATAGGCCTTTTGAGATTTAACTCCTTGGTGTCTGCTGAGGGTTATATTAAAAGATCCGGCAAAATCCGTTCCAGTATTCATACTTTGGCCTGATTAACTCTAAGAGACGGTAAGTCCGCCATAAAAGGAAAAGGTCGGGGCATTGTTCGGGTACAATGATTACAATTTTGAACACGAGCCCGAACTAAATTTCTAGTCGCTATAATCCAAAAATTCTCACGAAATAGAGCAAGCAGAAGATGTAGCCTTGTGTGTAAATTTTTACGTGTTAATAATCAATTGATAAATTGGTAAAACGATCTTTGTTAGACAAAAGAAGTGAACGTTGTTGATCATATGAAATATTTGCATTTGATAGACGGTCTGCGACTCTAATGTTATTATTTGAAAGAAAGGGATTCAAATGTCGCAAGGATTTCGATCAAAGTTGTCCCTATTTTAGAACGGTCTCTTCTTAGAAAAAATACTTATCTTGCACTTCTAAAATGAGAATATTTTCTCTCGCAGCAAGATTTTCTCCTAAAATACGGTCCCTTTTAGTCAAACGTTTAACAAATCTCAAAACATAAACAGTTATGTGTAGCATTTTAAAATAAGAACCACATCTATCAATCAGGGCAAATAAGGGATGAACTTCTGAATGGGTCACAGGAAGCGAGACCAAACTCTGTTCGAGGTTTTCTTCGGCCAAATTAATTTCTTGCGTGTCAATGATTTTAATAGGTCAATCGCTTTTTTGAGAAAGAAGCCACGATGGCCCCTATAACCACAACTAGGCGATAGAAAATTGATTAGGAGATAAACCACGAGACGTACAATCGGCAGGATTTGAGACGCTGTTGGCGTGATACCAACAGGTTACTGGTAATAAATTTTGAATTTTTGCAACTCAATTGACTACAAAAGGTTTCCAACAATGGAGAGATCTTTGAATTCAGTTAAGTACTACCATGGAATCAGAAAACGCAAAAACTTGTTTGATAATGGATCGTGAAGAATTTGTGCGAATGATGCAATTTATTAGTTTTGCAAGCAATAAAGCGACACATAACTACAAACGAAGAATAGTGACATCGCAATCCAGAGACAATGTTCGGGCATACACGACGGCACTGTATGCATTTTCAGAAACATGGCAACGACCTTACTGCTGAATACTCAATGTGTCGGAAAATTTTAAAGTCTGAAAGTTGAATTATTTGTTGCTGAAATTTATTCCACAATCCTTTAATATAAGGAGGGGTTTCTTCATTCCGAAACAACTTTAATATTCACAATTCTTTGAATAATAGCTTGGCAAAAAATGTCACGGGGGTTAAGAGCCCTATTGGATCTCACATTCTAGCTACAGTGGAAAAAATATTTCTCCTTGTACAGATTTCATATAAACGTTTAATCTTAAATGTTGAATTATTAACTTTTGGTGTATATATTATTGTGTAATTAGAAGCTAATTGGAGGTTAACAAGACATACAGAAGGTCATGGGTCAAGCTAGAGAGTCTTTGATAAATTTATTTAAATAATTAGGAATTTGTAAATAAAAATAAGAGCTTAGTTAACGTAGGATAGTTTAGGGTTAATGTAATTTTAGGTGTACTTAGCATAATTGGAATAATAAGGGTTTAGAAGAAACGCGAAATAAATACAGCTTTTATTTATTAAAAGCTTTTCGTATTTGTTAACATAGGGTAAAACTAGAAACATTTCAAACCATACAAACAAACAGGGCGAACGTTATCTTAACGAACGAGTCTATAAAATTTAATATGTTCCAAGAAAGACAGACCGTTGGATATTTGTGTAAGCAATATACAGCAAAGGCAGGTGGTCGTTAAGGAATTACAATCGATATTTTACAAAGAAAGATAGCGATTTCGTATGTGTTAGTAAAGGAGCATAGATAACAGATATTGATTAGTTGGTTGACTTTTAAATAAGCAGATAAACAAAAATGAATCAAAGCATACAAGTGACAGAGAAACAGCATAAGATATCAAGGTAATCATGAAGGCAGTATAGTAGGGAAGCAGAACCAAGCGGTTATAGAAGAAAATGGACGATGCAGAACGAATGAATGTGAGAGAGAAGTACTATATTTTTAGCATTTAATCAGGGAGGTAGTATAGTTGAGAAACGGTATACAAATTTGTTTGAAGAGGGTAGAAAAATCAATAATTTCTAAGAATTTTAACAGCAGACACGGATCGGTTAAAAGCAACGGAGAGAGTTTGGGTGATTTGATTGGACGTTAAAGGTAGACGCGCAACAAGTTGGTCTTAGAAAAAGTGAATATCGATGGGAGAGAAACATAAATATGAAAGGACGCTATATGTAGGAAAGTGATGAAAGATATTGATTTAAGTGGAAAGCGTAGACGTAGCCAGAATTAAAAGTTTGTTGAAACTAGTTTTCGCGGAAGGATAGAGTTGGTTGACGGTTAAGTGAGATTTTCGGAGTATTTTGGGGTGTTTATTATACCCCCGTAAACGAGGTACGCGAGCCACTAATGACAGTTGGTAGCGATATTACATAATGTAAAAATTGACGCGCAAATTATCAATAACGTCACACAATATGCAAATTAATGCAACATAATTACACCAATTGCACAAATTATATAGAAAACCACCACGGGGTACTTACGTGAACATGTAGAGCTTCCTTCAGGATTACTCCATGATGGTCGTGGCTTCGCCAGTCTTTCGGGCGTCGCAGCTTCGTTGCTCTTTCTCGGGCGTGGAAATTCTTAAGCCGGTTGAATCCAAGTTTAATATCTTCTTTCTATGTAGAAGGAACGACGGGAACGGGTTTGAGGAACGATAATCAAAAGAAGGCAAAAAGGAACCTACATAACAAAAAAATACGATAAGATACAAAAGACAACCTTCTTCACATCTCGGAGGATAGTTCTCAAGCGTTTTCCGAAAATCTCCCACTATCCTCCTTCGTCCACACGCGTCGGCGCAATCTGGCGCAAACGCACGGAAATACGCGTACAAGTCTTATTAAATTTATGGTGCGAAATTCTTACATATTAAAACTTATAAGAATGTTTAGTGCCAATTTTCGGCACGTAACATGTTTCCCGAACGATACTTAGAGAAAGCGAAAACGGTTGGAGCTTTTCACCGGAATTAGAAATCCGTTACACTTTTATCGGGAATTGTTGTTGTCCTACGTGCTAAATTTTAACAAGGGGGGGGGGCGACTGAGGCTATACAATCACTCGAATGGAAGGGTGACGCTCCTTTTTAATTTTTCTTCGTTCTTACGTTCTACAAAGTTATTTACAGTGAAATATTAAGTGAAGTTATATTTTGTTTATTAAGATAAGTACACACAAGCGTCTGTAATGTATAATGTCCAATTATATAAAAGCATGAAGTTAAATAATGAATTAGAAACGGAATGTAGATGGTATATGTAAGTACTACGATCTCTATTTTGGTTTTGGAATGTATTAAAATTTGGAAATGAATGGTGAAAGCAGCAATCAGTAATTAACTCGTTATAAATTGGAAATTTTGAAAGTTGGCTGTGGATGGTTATTTTTAATGAAGAGAAATTTTGTGGGAGCAGTATGCAGAGAGCGAAATTGATGCAAGCGGATAGCGGTTTCATGGAGTAGAACCATACTCGACGGCATCATCTGCAAGGGCTAATTGGAGGATAGCTGTTAAAAATAGTTACCAGGTAACGACTTTTATTCAAACATTGTGTGGTGACTATTTGCAATGTTTTTTTTTTACTTTTGTGCTTTGGTGTATTTTCTTTAATTGTTGTATTTATTGAACTATAAATTTATAGGACTTTCGAGGTGAATGAATATTATTTAGATTGTCAAGGAGTAGTGATTTATAGATAACCAGGATATATTGTAAAAAAGTATAGAGGGCTTATTTAATTTTGTTGGTAGTGCTGTAAATTTGCACTCATGGTTAAAACGTTTTACGATGAGCTCATGTTAAGACAAAAGGATAAAGTCAGGTATGAGGAATGCCCTTTCACTTTAACAGGATAATTGTTTAATAAGGTTATCGAAGTGAAATATTTTCTTAAAAATAAAATTGTCGTTAGTACGAATTATCCAAGTGTACATAATGAAAAATCTTATGAGAATGTAATGTTTATTGACTGTAAGTAGAGTGTGTTGTATTTGTGAATTGCGTTATTTTGAGTATGAATGTAGAGTGGATTTTCTTTTAGGTTATAGCATGGTAGCAGTGAGGCGGTGTTTATGGATAGTAATCCAGGTAAGTGTCTGTGTTAGTATAAAAGTTTAAAAAAAGCATAGAGGGGCAAGAGCGGAGCAGCCGAGGCGACTACACAACAATAAATATATATATAATATATATATATATATATATATATATATATATATATATAGTGTAAGATGTATCTGTAAACAAACTCTTATGAAAATAATAAGAGCCATTGACAAATACAAATCGGGCTGGTAGTTATATAGCCATTAACAAAACATTAGCTTTAATATTTCACAGGGGAGGATACATCCACTGACCAATGGTTTCGGCTTGTTAGCCTCATCAGAGTGGAATAGTCCCCAAGAACCCTATGAAGTAATCGAAGCTATTATAATGATATAATTTCGAAACAATCACTGTACTATGGCAAAAGTAAATAAAACCGCCATCAGGTGATAAAACACCAACACTACTAAAGTGTGGAAGTACAGAATTGAACCGAAACTACATAATAAACTTTATAAATGTACGTCTGCCTTTGAGATTTGCGGAATGTTACAGCAAAATTTATTTGCAAACGTAACAAACCTTCTCGTGGCGACACCCGAGTTTATGCCCCAAAGGCAATTCTTATTGCGGACTGAAAATAACTTATCTTTGTTATATATATATATATATATATATATATATATATATATATTATAGTGGTTTTAAAAGATCAAAAATATATATAAAAGAAACAATTTCAAATATTGAAACTGAGCTACGACTATTTTCAAAAATGTTAAAAATTTACGTAACCAGTGAATTAAAAATAAGAGTTGAAAAGTGCGTGAATTTATGTAACAAAAAGAAGCCGATTTATAAATAAGACGTAAGTAAAACTACTTAATTAAAATCCATTTCTAATAGTAATAAAACAGAGCTTTTAATTTCAAATAAGACGGCTTTAATTGTAATTTCAATTTGGATAAATTGACGACATTTAATTTTGGATTTCAATCTGGACTTTAATTTTGGCTTTTATGTAGACTTTTAATTGGAAACATATTTTGATTGAGATGGTTCTAATTTCGAATATTTAAAACGAGTTTAATTTGGGACTCGGAAATTTGAACATACTCAAATTTTGGAGATAGTTTAAAAATAAAAGTATTCTGATTTGGATGTATTCTGACTTGGAAACAATTTATTAGGCAGGTACATTAATAAGGAAAGAGTACACAGAAAGGGGCTGCAGATCATGGACTAGGATGGAACTACAGAACCCATTCCAGGTTAGCAATCTTAATACACTTTATTCTTGAAAACTGTTTTAATTTAATATTAATCACACTGTGTATTTGTAAGAGTCAACAAACAGGGTAATTTAACAATTTATGACAAGGAAATAGGCATCTTGGAACGTTTGAAGGTCTCTGAATTAGTAAAGGACATTTTTGCTGACTTTCAAAAAACCGTAAATCTGTTATATGTAGATATTCTGTAGAAAAGGAAAATTTTGGGAGTTGTAAATATTATCAATCATTATATTGTGTATTAAAGATTTGTTTTATTTGATTCAATAAGATCCATTCATGGTGAAAGGCTAATTTAACATTTCATAACATAAGGGCTTAAAATAATAAAGGAATCAGGGCTAATATCACGCTCATTGTAGGGGCTCGTTATTCATAAAATAATACAAGCCAATTTCATAGTAAATTTTATGGTACAGCCAATCAAGGGGGATTTCACAGAATTTTATGACATGCCCAATCGTGGTGCTCAATAGTAATATTAGGGAAAAATAACACGGCAATTTTATGGACGGCCCAACGCTGGGGCTAAAAACATAGCAATATATATGTGTATATATATATATACATATATATATATATATATATATATATATATGAATTGTGTATATTGACTGTTCTATAATAATTATAATAAAGATATCGGGGATTCGGTCAGATTCCATTTGGATTCAAAATAAACTCCTTTTAATCATTCAAGCTTTCAAAAATTTAGTATTTTCTTGACAGTTGATGTTTAAAATATAGCTAATCCTATATTACAATTTTTAGTTATATTGTTGCGTCTAATACAGATCATATAAATAAAATATTTTTTAGAGAAAATTACAATTAGTCACCTCAAGTTAAGTAAGGTTTAGCATTTTTTGGTATTTTTAATTATAGTCAAAAGATATGAATAAATGTTACTTAAATTTTGGGTATCAGTATTTAATTTAAAAAGTATTCTTCTAAAGAAATGGCAATCATTTCCAGAAACAACCATTTTTAGTAATTAGTTTCAATCAAAATTATTTTAGTATCATCGTAGTTTATTATGTGTCCAGTTTCAATTGCATGAGATGCCAGTGTACATGTTTTCTTATTTTTATTGCAGTCACTTTTGTGATAAGCTAATCTAGTAGACAGCCAATTTGATGTGTGACCTACATATTTTCCTTCACAATTTGACAGGGAATACTGTAAACGACTCCTGATTGTCGAAGTTTTGTATCAGGATCTTTAAGATTGGTATACACTACATTTTTCAAGGTTAACATTAGTTTTATGCTAAACTTGATATTTTGTAAGTCTTTAAAAAGTCGTTTACATTTATCAGTTAATCTATCTATGTATGGTATTGATATATATGTTGTAGGAACTGTGAGGTTTTTGTTTTGGTTTGCAATAGTACTAGTTTTTGTAGTGTCTGAGGTGTTAGTGTATATAGGGTGTGTTGAAAAGTCGTTTATTGATGAGTGTACTAGGATATGAATTTTTAAGTAGTAGGTCTTTGAGTATTAATAAATTTTTGTATTTTAGTGTGCGGTGTGAAACTGATTTTATTTTTCTTTTTAAGCCAAAAACTACATTGATTTTCATATTTATCGGGTGAAAGGAGTGATAATTTAGATATCTTCCAGAGGATATTGCTTTTCTGTACCAGTCTGTAATTAAAGTATTATCTCTGCGTATTATTTGTATGTCTAAAAAAGGAACTGAACAATTGGTTTCTTTTTCTATGGCGAATTGAATTGATGGATCGTAGCTGCTAAATATTTGGAGTACTTAATCTTCACAATCTGACGGAATGCAGCAAATCAAATCATCAACATACTTCTTTAGGAAAGGAAAATCAAAATGAAATTTCGTGAGGCAGCTATCTAACAGGTCATCCATAATATATTGCGCAATTATAGGTGATACAGTAGCTCCCATAGGAGTACCTAAGATTTGTTTATAAAATCCGTTTTTAACTGGAAAATATTTCGTTTCAAATAGAAAATCGATCAACTTTAAGAAATTGATTTTGTTAATTTTACAATTTACTTCGATACTTTCCCAATAAGAATTAACGCTTTTTTTGGCTAGATTTACCGAAATATTATTAAATAATGAAATAACATCTAAACTAATAATGGCATACCCTTAAGGTATCTGCAAGTCATTGATGAAAGCGGCAAATTAAAAAGAATCTTGGACATAGTACAGATTTTTAGTATTGTAAGATGATGTAAGAATCTTGGTAACCATTTCGGAAATCTTAAAATTAGTAGCTGATATAGGTGAAATTATGCGAGGTGAGAAAAGTGTGGGTTCATGAATTTTAGGTAGACCATAGAATTTAGGTGGCGTGGCATTGTATATCATTAATTTTTAGCTTCATCGGAATTTATATGCTTCTTATTCTTGAATTCGTTTATAATTTTATTTGATTTTTGTTGTATGGAGCTAGTTGGATCGTTATTGATAAGTAAATATTTTCAAACATTAACAATTTTTTCAGTCATTTTATTGTATTATATTAGCATAAAACCAATGTTAACCCTGAAAAAGTATTGTATACCAATCTTAAAGATACTGATACAAAACTTCGACAATCAGGAGTCGTTTAGAGTATACCCTGTCAAAACTGTGAAGGAAAATATGTAGGTCACACATCAAATTGGCTTTCTACTAGATTAGCTTCTCACAAAAGTGACAGCCATAAAAATAAAAAAACATGTACACTGGCATCTCATACAATTGAAACTGGACACATAATAAACTACGATGATACCAAAATTATTTTAATTGAAAATAATTAGAAAAAACCGTTGTTTCTGAAAATGATTGCCATTTCTTTAGAAGAAAACTCTTTAAATAAAAAAACTGATACCCAAAATTTAAGTAACATTTATTCATATCTTTTGACCATAATTAAAAATACCAAAAAATCCAAAACCTTACGTAACTTTAGATGACTAATTGTACTTTCCTAAAGAAATATTTTATTTTTATGATTTGTTAGACGCAACAATTTAACTAAAATGTAATCTAGGATTAGCTATATTTTTAACATCAACTGTCATGTTACTGTAGTTTTATACAAATTGTCACTTTAGATTTTTAAGCTTCACTAATCGTAAGTAACCTATATAAAAATGTTTTTTAATTTTTAAAGTTTCTAGTTTCCCGAAAAAGAAAATAATAAATGTTTGAAGGCTAGAATGATTAAATGGAGTTTATTTTGAATCAATATCGAATCTGACAGAATCCCCGATATCTTTATTATATATATATATATATATATATATATATATATATATATATATATATATATATACTTGTATGTATTTGTAAGATGAAGTAGAGTAGATGAGTCAGCCAATTATTTATGGTAGGGCACCGCATGTATATACCATTCATTTAATGTTTTAAAACGTTTTCCATAATTATAGTGTCGGAAGTTACATCTTTAAAATAGATTTCTGGGTTAATTTTGCTTCATTTTAGAGTAATTGTAAATACCAATTACAAATAGTAAGTATAAGAAATGTTGATCCTAACGTGCAGTGTAATGCATCATATTTAGATTAGAGTGTAGGTAAAGAAGTCTAGAACTTTTCAATTTTCTGTAGTGTAGAAATCAATAATTTTAAGACCCTTATCAAGGAGGGTGAAATATTTTCATGAAGTAACAGATGTTCTGAGTGTAAATATTCTTTGCGTGCATAATTTATCATAATTTAGTGTATAACTTGAACATTTGTATAAATTTAATAACAGCAGAATGGCTATAGCTATAACAGTTATTGGTTTTAAGACAGGCAAATAAAACATTCCCAAGAGGAGCTTATAACGTTGAAAACATTCTAGGCATTAATTTACGAAGTTTGAAAATAATCGTCAAGGATTTCTAGCTAAACGCTCAAGATCGTTATAAACAAACGCTTACAACAACATATTCCACGAATGACATCGAAAGTTAAATACAAGCAGGGATCGATATTAAAGAAAGAGAGTATTTGAGCATGTATTAGAATGAGATAGAAGTTATCATATGGTTAGATGTTCGTTGTTTTGAAACAACTGGGAGACAATCAAAATGATAGAAGTAGATACAAGGGAGGGGCAACGTGTTTGGAAAGACGTCGATTTTAAAAAGTGGAGCGAAAACTGTTTTAGTAGTGGTTGACTTCAAGGACTGGTGTAACGTGCATATGATAAACAGAGATATATTGTGTGACTACCCATATAGAAGGGGATAGACGATAGACGAGAAATGGAAAATGTTAGTTAGGAATAATCGTGATTGTAAACAAGGAGTAAAAAGGAAACGAGATATTGAATACAGGTTAGACTAGGATACAGAAAATTGGTAGTAGGAATATAAAATATAGAAAGGGTACAAAGAAAGAAATAGAAAATTTTCGTATGTGAGTTAGAGCAAGATAACCTTAATATGGGTATTATAAAGGCGTGCTTTAGATGATAGAACTTGTGTCAGTTGGGGCTAGGTTTCGGCGAATTGACTATCCGTTGTAAAACTATAATATATCTTCGTAGTATATTGTTTATTTGTTTTGAAGGATTCTTAGATTTGAAGACGGTTGGTGCTCAGCTGCCAGTTTTGAGTAAAAATAGTGAAGGTTATTGGAGGGGTTTTCAGAATTAGCGACAGTTGAAAGTGTTTGTGAGCGTGTGGTTTGTGGAATCGTGTTGACCGTTTAATAAATTTCCCAAGAAGGTTTATTTGTTTGTAGTGGGGTGTTTTCAAGAATTACAACTAGAAAGGGGGGCAGAATGTCTATATAACCACTGAGAGCATCTCTTTTACTTCTCGTTCAAGCTTCGAATAATATTAGTAAAGCAATTACGTGATAAGTAATTTTAATATTTAAATTAAAGTTAATTTAAACATGCACAAGTTGGTGTATTGTTATATAAGCAGGTCAACAATTTTTATACAGTACATTTTGAGTATACGAAACTTGCTTCAGAACTGTAAGTAGAAATTGCTTGCTATTTTTGGTTGTTGGTGCAAGATAAACACTTATATGGAGTAATGGCTGATAAATGGATCGATGTGGTGGTGTACTGAGGCTAGATGGATCCGTTGATGAAATGTAAAGGTTTGGAAGTACCGTAAATTGGTGGACGAGAGAATTGGCTAGCAGATTGCCGTCAAGGAGGGTATGATTCAACTCGGAGCTTGATTCCTGAACGTGCAGTCATTGTCGAGGACAACGTCATCGATGGTTTAGTTGCAGATCCATGTGAGGTGGTGCTTACCAGGTAACATTTTTAGTAGAATTTTATTCTGTTGTAACGGTCATTTTGTTACGTTACAATGACTCTCACTGTATATAATGTAATTTGATTAAACGTAACAATTTATTTGTAAAATATTGATTCAGGGCCAAGCATTTAATACTAAATACAACGCGATTTTACCTGTCCGACAGGTGTGTGATAATTGTTGATAAATAGAAATACGAATTAATACATTCTTGATTAGACCTTGTTCGTCTTGAATGCGCTTTGTGAAGTGACTTACGTGTTTTCGTTGCCCAAGGGTTAGCGTGTACTAAAATATATTTCCCTAGCTGCGTTGCAAGATATAAATATAACGAAAAGTTAATTTTCTGGAGTTGCATATAGCGTGGGCTGTGCTTATTTGGAAGTTTCTGCAACTTTGGTTCAAGTATTTGAATGTTATAGGTCGATGGTTCACATTCATTGTAAGTAAGATTGCGCCGCGTACAATTGCTATAATCTGTAATTTTAGGAATTGTTTAAAGTTGCTACCTGTTTGAAGATAGATCGCTATAAAAATATTATTAAACCCTTACGCTGGTTAGCGTTGAAGGTTTGCTGGTATAATTGCTTGAGCACTAATCAATTTTATGTTTTTAGGGTTTATTTTATTTACTGGTTTATTTATTCATTTATTCTCTTCTCTGGTATTTTCTTGGTTATGGTTCTCGTTTTGGTTTTCCTTTATTGGAATTACCTTTGTTATATTTTTGGTGCACGTACAACAGATACCGGTTTTACCCAGATGTTACATTTCTTGTTATTCATTGGTACACTGATCGTTTAGTTACATATCTACAACGAAGGACAAGTGCTACATGCAGAATGCAAAACACTACACCAGTATGTATTAACGTATCCTTTTTTACGTAAGTGGCCTGAGAAGAATAAAGAATACTCAGACGGACTTAGTTGCTTACTTTGCAATTAACTAAATTGTGATATATAAAAATAATAATTTCACTTTGTTCCATTATCACTGTTAAAGTAGTTGAAAGGGCCTATAGTGGTAATTTTTCCATATACATTTTACTATATACAAAGTGTTGTTTTGCGCAAACCAACCCCCTAGTACTGGTTTTAACTTTATGCGACCTATAAAGAGTTGCAGGTGCAATCAGCTGTTTCCCTGCAATCAGTGTTAATTTGAATGTTTACAATATATATATATATATATATATATATATATATATATATATTTACATAGCGTGTGCAAATATTAATCGTAGTTCTCATAAACCTGAAGTTCACGCAATATCTACAGTAATATTAGTCCTGGATCAACCAATTAGGCAGGTAAGGTTGGTTTTATATTATAGTTGCCTTTTTGCGCGGAGCCCGCTTTGGCGCTCAACAAAATATTAGTACCATCTCGCTTTCAGAACCTGACCCATTATGCTTCTGACTAACAGCGGTACAAACAGGCAACGTTTCTTTTGTTCCAGGCTTTAAATCTACGTAACACTGTGTGTGCATTTGGTGCGTTATGACATTTTGGTGCCGCATAGGCATAATTGTAGGAATATTAAGGAAAAAATAGTTGACTTTTGAACTTCTATAGAGTACTTTTGACCACATTTTTATATAAGGAGATACATTTATAGAATAATTTTTAAGTATCTGTTTATGTACAAAGTATAAGAGTCTGTTTTTGATTTTCAGTGCAAAAATTAGCACATACATCCAAAAAGGTTTTTAGGATGATCTCATATTAGCCCTGGGGTTAAAGTAAGGGTATGGTTAGCCCAGTTACTTTACTGATTTTCTTGATGAGTGAAGTTGTATAACAAATATTGGATTGAAAATGAATTATTATAAAACGAGGATGTATGTAATTTAATCTATATGTGAAATAATAATAAGATAAAAATTTGTTGTACAAAATTTTTTGTTAGAATAAATTGTGGTGAATGTTCGGTAGTCGAGTTTTCCTTAGAAAAATAGGGTAGTATTTTAGATTTCAGCTGACGTAGCAAACTTCCCTGATGAAGCAGCAATTTTAAGGAAGATCTTCATCAGGAAGTGAGCAGCAGTTTTTATGATGTCCCAATTTCTGGGACTCGAATTAACTTTAGGGTTTATTCCAGTATAACTTCAGAGCATTTATGGCGGCCCATTCGCGGAGCTCTTGCAGAGTAATAAAGGCACCCAACGGTGGTGCTCTAATCAATAGAACCTTAACTTCGCAGCAATAATAGCAGCCCAAGCGTGGGGTTCTAATCCAGCGAAACCTCGCAGTAATATAGATATCTATACATATATATATATATATATATATATATATATACATATATATATATATTGCTGTGATATACTCCTTTGAATGGGTCCTTTCAACAAAAAAATTCTAGTCCCACCGATTGGGCGTCATAAACTGCTGTGATCCTGGTTTCGCTTCAGCTGCTCACCTAATTTTATAAACCTCCTCATTCATAAAATTAAACAACACATTCCTACCACAAACATCAACGTTAACTCTATTTACATCAATATTCAGAATACATTAAATTTTCAAATTAAATTTCAGCATAAAATTCAGTTTTAAAAAGAATTTCAAGATTAATTTTATTATCACTTTAACGTGCATCCAGAATTAAAGTCCTTGTTGGATGCCTACTAATTAATATAACAATATAAGCAGATCGAGTCTGAGTATAAAGGAGCATCTACCACCCTTTACGTTAATTAACCAGGTTCGTCTAATTGAGCTCAAAGACATACCCAAAGTTTCATCATAATTCAGAACATCAATACTAAATACCCTTTCTACTTAAACAAGCAAATTTCATCTTAAAATTAAAATTTTATGGTTAGTACAATTTCACTAATGTCCATTTAAAGTAAATCAATTATAAAGATATTCAACACACACAAAATGTCAAACAAAATAGTATAATTTACCTGAAGGTTACTGTCCTCGTAGCTTCAATGTACATCGTCCCTTTAGTTAATCACACCATTCCAACAGGATTATATTTACGGCTTCTAATTCTCAACGCTTTTAAAATTTTCTCCATCACCATTTATTTAAAGTTGTTTCTGGGCTTTTCCGGAACTCATCTGTGTATATCTGACCCTTGTTTCGTGGATCCAGACACGTATTTGAACCATTTAATTATTAACACCCCGAAAAATAGCAGAGAAATTCATGCGTCTTTCACCAATATACGCCAAAACTGCCTACTTTTGTGTATACATTTGTCGTTGTAAATTTTGCTAATTGGTACAGTGATACTAAATTTTATTACCTTGTATCTAAGTGCACTGAAGTACATTCATGTTAGCACGTAAATAAAAACTATTTTGAATCACTAAAATATACGAGCAAAATTTTAAATTATTTTATCAAACTAAAATGCACTGTTTAACATCTTGAATCAAGTCGCGGATGTAAGAGCTTTTAACGCATCGAATAGTCAAAAGTCTAAGAGGCCGAAATTCATATTACCACCGGTATATATAGCGAATAGCCGGCACGTCGCTTTTGTCCTCAAAACAGACAATTCTTAAGAATTTCTTATGCTATGTTCCCAGTCCGTCGCTCGCGCGTCGGTTTTTACGAATTTTTCACTCACCCCATTTAAATCTCAGAAATTCTCACACGGCACGCAAACATGTCCGAGAAAAATTAATTAATTTTGTACAGAAATTGTTGTTTCTACCTCTGATATTTGCATCCTATTTTCAACCACTTGTGACCCTCGTGACGTTGCTTAAATCACGCCTTTTACTATATGTGTCTTTGCTTGACGCATTTTCTCTTTCCTTTTCTAACCTGTTCGTATTGGTGCAAATTGATATTCTTTATTATCGATTATATTTTAGTCCATGTGGACTATCTGGGTTTAATAACCCCGTATCGCACCTTCTCGTGAATATTAAGCCCCAGTTTCTCCAAGATTCTTTGTAAACATTAATTATCTGCAAAATTTTCGCCGAATGAGCTTTTTAAATAAACCCTGTTTTGTATTTCGTGCTAAAGCATCTGACCGTTTCCAATATCCCTAGAATCGACATGTTTATCTAAACAAATTAAACTGAAATTGCCTTTTAAAATACGCAGGTGTGTTCAAACATCCTACTTCTAACTAACACTTCTAGGATTTGCATTTTATTGGGTTTTTACAAGTTTCTGTAGATATTATCTGTACGTTTTGTTCGATACCGGTTACTTGAAATAGAGTTAATTAAGATAAATTTTGCACGTAATTTCCATTTGTTTAGGAATAATTACATTACACGCAGAGCTTTTTAATACTGCTTCTTTTGATATAAAGCGTCTTGTACATGATTTAAATCTCTTATGTTTGTATTATCTAATAATATTCATTATACACGGTGATTAAAATTATTTGATGTGATTATTTAATTTTCTACCCTGGTCTAAATATGAGTAATATATATATACATATATATATATATATATATATATATATATATACATATATATATATATATATATATATATATTATACATTATATTTATACATTAAATATATAAATATTTTAGGTAGTTAATTACACAAGGTAAGTTAATAAATACTATTGTATTACAGCTATCGCGTGCGTGCGTGCGTCCGTGCGTGCGTGCGTGCGCTTGCGTACGTGCGTACGTGCGTGCCTGAGTGCGTACGTGCGTGCGTGAGTGCTTGTGTGCGTGCGTGCATATACATTATAAATTGACTACAATAGTTAACCGAGGCTGAAGATATCCAATGAAGTAAAAATATATTTATCTCAATATCGGTCCTACAAGGCTCTATATTATGTTCACTGAAGCTAAACTGTGACATAAGTTTCCTGTTGAGATCAGGTCGGCCTCGATTTAAAGCTATGATCTTCGATTATAAATCTGAAGACGGACCTCTTAAATCCCGCAAGTCTATTATAAGATCCATTTCTTTTTACATTTTTGGGGTCCCACTATCAAAGTTGGACGAACGATCTTAACTAAAGACCTGCAGGATTATTTCCAGTTTTTGAATTACTTGAACCCTACAACTAGGATTAACAAGAGTATAAAATTCAAATATAGTATGGATTTACAAATTAAATTAATGGATTCATTACATAATATCTGGATAAATACTTTACTACTTTAGCATGGTATGTACTAAAGCACAATACAGTTTTACAATAAAACCCCCACTAATTATTAAACGGTGTGCTTAATTTAAATTCAAGTACAGAGATTAAAATCCATTTCTGTTCACTTAAACATTTCATTACCGTTGAGAGTCGACTCAGGACATTTAATAAATGGAGATAAACGTGAGAGGTCCTTAAGCACCTCCAAAATTCTCAACCGCTTAACTAAATAACGGGGTTTCAAACATTGATGTTTTGTGAGAAACGAAATTCATCTATGACGTATTCTTTTAACGCATTTTTTGTATGTGTTTAAACTTTGTTCAGAATTACTAGATGGTCGTATAGGTCTATTCAGGCATTATCAATTAATTTATCTTGCTACAATAATCGAATTACCTAAATTTCACTCAACTGACTTCAGCAAAGTCGTACTGTTAACGCTCTAAAAAAGCGTTTCACCATTTAATCCCCCTAAATGATTAAAAGTCGATTCTAGTTTTACTACAGCGATCTTTCATTAGAAGGGCTGCAGTAAAATTAAAGTTATAGCACCTGTCAGTCCAATTTATAAGAGGGCTTAAACATTAATAGATTATTTTGTAGTTAACTGTCGGAGTGCTTGCAGTTAACTAAATTTTTTTAAGTTACTCAGAGACAGCTAAGTATTATTAAAAAATTAAAACATATATATATATATATATATATATATATATTATATTTAATGCTGTGAATTCTCTCATATCTACAGGAACTGGCCCTTTCAAAAAAAAAAAACATTTGAGCCCCACAGATTGGGCGTCAAGAATGCGGTGAAATGTGCAAAAAGCTATTAAAGTACCTGGTCCGTTGACCTTCTTCTGTTAATCGCCTCTTTAGTCTTTTCGCCTCGGCTGCTCCCCTAGATAACTTACATCCTCATTCATAAAAAAAAACAACCACATTCCTACCACAAACATCAACGTTAACTCTATTTACATCAATATTCACAATACATTAAAATTTCAAAATTAAAATTCAGCATAAATTTCAGTATCAGAAAATTTCAAGATTAAATTTGTTAGCATTTTAATGTGCATCCTGAATTAAAGTCCTTGTAGGATGCCTACTAATTAATTTAACAATATTGGCAGACCTGAGTCTGAGTACAAAGGGAGCATCTCCCACCCCTTTACGTTAATTAACCAGGTTCGTCTAATTGAGCTCAAAGACATACCCAAATTTTCATCAAGACCATAAATACTAAATACTCCTTTCTACTTAAACAAGAAAATTTCACCTTAAAATTAAAAATTTGTTGTTAGTACAAATTCACTATTGTCCATTTTAAGTAAATAAATTATAAAGTTATTCAACACACACCAAAACATCAAAAATTGAACAACAAAGCATAAGTTACCTGAAGGTTAATGCACTCGTGGCTCCAATGTACATCGTCCTCTGTTAATCACACCATTCCAACTGGGTTATGTTTAGGTCCTCGGATTACTGGTCGCCTTTAAAATTTTCTACACCACCATTCATCTAAAGTTGTTTCAGTGCTTTTCCGGAACTCATCTGTGTATATCTGTATCTTGTTTTGTGGATCCAGTCACGTTTACGAATCATTTAATTATTAACACCCCCGAAAATAGCAAAGAAATTCATACTTCTTTCACGCTATACGCCAAAACTGCCTACTTTTGTGTATTCATTTGTCGTTGCAAATTTGAATAATTGGTACAGTACTCGCAATTATAACTAGACTTTCTTACCTTGCATCTTCTTTTCTAAGTGCACTAAATTACTTTCATTGTAGCACGTAAAGAGCAAACTGTTTTAAAAAAATTCAATAATCACCAAAATATACGAGCAAACTGTTTAAATTATTCAATCAAAATCGAAAAACTAAGAGCGAGAAACTCATATTAACACGGGTATATATAATCGCTAGCTTATACGTCGGTATTGTCCCGTAAACGGACAATTTCCAGAATTTCGTCATTCTATGTTCCCTTTTCGATCGCTCGGCACCGCTTCCACAAAATTTGCACACGTCCAAGTTTAAAATCTATGAAATTTCGACACGGCTCGCAACGTATGAGAATAACTAATTAATTTTTATACAGAAATGTTATTTTTACCTTTCATGTTTGCCTCTTATTTTCAACCAATCGCAACCCAGTGACGTTGCTCCAAATCACGCCTTTTACTATGTGTCTCTGTCTTGCGCATATTATCTGTCTCTATCTACCCTGTTCTGAGTGGTACTAATCGATATTCTTTAGTATCGGTTATTTTCAACCCACGTGGATTGTGAAATAACCCACCTTATTAGCATTTCTCGTGAATATTAAGCGACGGTTTCTCCAACATTCTCTGTAACCATTTGTTATCTGCAAAATTTACGCAGAACGAGACTTTTAAAAATACGCAGGTGTTCAATCGTCCTACTTCTAACTAACACTTCTACGATTTGAATATTATTGGGTTTTAAAAGCTTTTATGCATATTACATGTTACTAATGGTTCAATTAACTCCAATTAAAAGAATACCCTTTAATTTTTAGTGAATCCTTATTAAATATTCAATTATTATTTGTACATTTTGTTTAATACCGGTTACTTAAACTTGAATTAATTAATATAAATTTTGCACGTAATTTCCATGTGTTTCTTTACTTGGAATAATTAAACTACACGTTGAGCATTTTAATACTGCTTCTTTTTATAGAAAGCGTCTTGTAAATAATTTAAATCTCTTATTTTTAATGAAACGAATGAATTTTTATGCTCCACGGTTTTTTTAATAAAGCGTATTATCTAATAAAATTCCTTATACACGGTGATTAAAATTATTTGATGTAATTAATTAATTTTCTACCCTGGTCTAAATATGAGTAATATATATATATATATATATATATATATATATATATATATATGTGACAGCCCGTTTTCGCATGTTATGCTGTCACTAAGCTAATATATGTAATTAGTATTTTGGGATGATAGTATGGTGCCTATAATCTTCAAGGTGTAGGTTTACATTCATTAATAAATATTACATTTGGGTAGAGATCATTATTTCATTTATTTAATAGTTAATTCTTAATAAGATTGTTTTGTAAATATTTTACTAATCATTAAAAGGATTTACCTTCTCTTCTAAATTGTACAGATGTGCTAACATTGACAAATATGTTGGTTACAGAAATTGTTCGTAGAAGGTTTTCGTTATAATTAAATAGTTTAAATTCTTAAAATTGTTATCCAAGCGTTGCTTCTATTGTACAAATATATGTTCGTGTTTCGATGTATAAAATTGTGAATTGTTTGTAATTTTGAAAGGCATTGGAAGATCTAGAAAGATTTCAGTGATTAAGTGTTGAATGGTTTAATTATATACTCACGATTTAGAATAGGTATAATTTTGAATTAATTCTAAGCTTCTTAATTATCCAATTATTGTTTACGTCTAAAGTAATTCAATTTCAAGGAATGTTTTGATATTAGTAAAGGTTTATGTCGATTTATCAGACAACCAAACATGCGCAGTTGTGTTCCTGTCTTATCATTTGAATATTCTTAACAGGGACGTACTGTTTCACAAAGTTACTTACATTTTCAAATAGTTTTATACATTTGTTTAGTCTTTTGAGGTTTATTCCATTAAACTCTTCATTGATATATATTGTTTTCTAAGGGTACATGCTTGTGTGATTCTTAAAACCATATTTACAGATCTTCGAGCGTTACTTTGTTAAGTTCTGCACGCCTATGTAGTTGATTATCTATCATTCAGTTTTTGTAGATTAAAGTCTTTTATAATTGAAAACAACAGAGCATTTTCCTCTTTTCAAATCAGCTCTTCAGACAGTTTAGACAAAGTGTAATAATTGGTAAATTTCTAAAACTTTAAAAGTATTTTGAATGTTATACTTAACCAGCTTAGTAGTTGGGATTTGTTTCAGAAAAACCATTATACCGATTGTTATATTCGGTTAATCAGCAGTGTGCTGGAAATTGTTATTCACTTTGGTCTACACGTGCAGGCACTGTAAGTATTATCACGTTTTTACCTTAAAACTAATTACCTTTCATAGGTACCCTTTTTTTTTGTATATTCTTTCGTTAGTTTTATATTAGTACACTTTGACCTGTATTTTATCTCAACGTATTTGAATTTTAATCGATCTTTCACACTTTACGTCACGTTATTTTGGAGGATCTTTGTTTTGGATTTTTACACTTTTCGATGCGTTACTTACAACCCACGATACACCCTTTAGTATCATCTTGTGCGTTGACTGTTGGGAATTGAATTCCATTCGAGAGATTGGATCTAGGAAAGAGTATGACGATGAAAATGAATATCACTTCTTGTTTCTCCACCTTCCTATGTTCCCGAGACAACTCAAGGTATTAGATCAACGACCAGGGTTATGCCTGTGGGATAAAAGGCTAATGGTACCTTTTCCAAGGTTGAGTGTCGTTCCTTCAAAAAAAGAGAATATCTGTGTTAATTATCTATTGCCCGCCATTTGTGTTACATGTGTACTTATTTGTTTAAATTTTAGCATATGTTGAACCAGCTGCATGCATTTGGATCACATTAGAGTATTGTCAATTAGCCTTGAATAAGAAAAAAAGAATGAAGTAATATTGGATCAGTTAGAACAAGTGAATAGATGATTATTTGGGTTACTTCACGTGTGTCTTATTTCCTGATATCAATAGTTACAGTTTGCCGATGAACCCTTGCTGAACCAGATGTCTTACCTGCTCTCGCCTTTAGACTAGGAACCATTAGGTAATACAGCTAGCACTGGCCAGGGGGTAAGTACACCAAGTTGATCTCTTTCATTAGCTTAAGGTGATACCTTGTGATATGGTTCAGAAGTGTTAACATTAGTATTATAAAATTATATACATTTAAACGATCAGGTAATTACCCTTATAGAGTTACCGTCATAATATATATATATGCAAAGCACATTCATGCTTTATAAAACTTTCTACACAGAGTGCACCTACCTGTTGTATTTATAAGCGTAATAGAATATTTAATCAGTCTTTGTTTATTGCATGATACATAAATAAATTCAAATACGATTAGCTATTATTTCAAACAAGCGATGTCTGAAATCATATTAAATATTAGTACTGAACAAAAATTGTAGTTTGTAAACGGCTGAATAGAAAATGTTTAAAATTTGCGCGTGCAATCCTCTAATCGTATATTACAAAATATTTACGAGCAAAGGTACATAAAAGTCTATCATAAATAAATAAATTTTTAGCTCCTAAACGACTCCCTAGAAAATTAAAAATTTTAACATCCAATGCTTTATAGTCTGTAACAGCACTGTACAATGAATGCATACGACAAGCTGTTTTTCCGAACATCTGAAAACATGCGAATGTCGTGATTATTCCTAAAGGAAAAGGTAAAGACCCCAAACAACCAGGTTCTTACCGACCCATATGCCTTTTGAACACCCTTGGAAAAACGTACGAAAAACTACTATGTAAACAAATGCAGGACCACAGACAAAACACAGGAGTACACCCAAAACTATAGGGTTTCACAGAAAGCAATCGACCGAAGACGTCATAAACCAAGCCATACAAACCATCAAACAATCACATAAAAACTACGTTCTATTAATATTAGTGGACATAGAAGGCGCATTGAATAACATTTGGTGGCCTTCACGTTTTACCAGACTTACGCTCATAAACTATCTATCACAACGGTACCATTCCATCAGGAGCTACTGGAGCAGCAGGTACATAACCCTACAATGTACGGAGAGCATTACCAAACATATAAACAAAGGTTGCCCACTGGGCGCCATATACGGGTCCCTATTTTGGAATATTGTAATAGATGAACCCTTAGAAAAGCTGGACACCGTTGACGAAAAACTACATACTTGCAGAATGGCAGATACGTAGGGATCAAAGCACCCCCGGTAGAAGGGTATATGCAATGATCCCAAATATTAGAGACCGCCTAAAAGTCAAACACCTGTTGCCCAGTCAAGGATTTATTCATTTCCTAACTGGCCACGGACCCTATCCAACATACAGAGAACACATGAATTTAGTTGACAAAAATATATGCACGTGCTGAGAAATAGGACCACCGTAACATCTAGTATTCGAATGTAATGTCTTAAACCGTACCTCTAAGCACTTAGACAAACATTACTAAACAAGACCCTATACGCAATGATTTGGAATGAAAACCTTTTTCCACACTTAAATGCACTCATACAAAAAAACCACGGCACTCATCCACCAGCGTTATCTTGACAGATATAAGACACAAACAAAACTACCCGGACAGAGACATAAGGTACCACCTCTCCTCGAACCGAGGCTCTGCCCCGAAGACCGATCTCCTGGAATTCCAAGAGTTCTGCTCTTGATAACCAGAAACAACAAAATCAAAGCATCAACCCGACTTTAAAACAACCCAAACCTCTAATATGTAGTATTTGCATGCTCCTATATATTAGCAACCCCGTCTCTATCAAATAATAACTAACACTAGTAGTATAAGTTAATCTTAAGTAGTAGAATAGGAAGTTTCTTTTCTTTTTACTAACGCTAAATTTTAAGAACAAAACTTACACATACTCGAGGCAAATAATACAAAAAACAAACCCTTTCCTCTGAAAGGACCTAGTTTTTAATATAATAGTATAATTTGAAACCTGTACCAAATTATACCTATTCAATCCAACCCTTTGGTAACCTGGGCAATCTAAACACAAATTAACATTTCAAACACACTTCAAGTACATCTGCTAAGAATTCTCCCCCGAAGACTGGATTTCCGGCTGCCGATGGTCCTAGTACTAGAGAGGCATGCAAGGCGGATGCATATAACACAAACATACAAACACACACACATACATACACAAACACACAAAGCACCTCTCAAACACTGCACAAACACAAACACCTATTCGTACACTTACATTGTCTTTTCAAAATCTGGATTTCCAGCAGCCGATGGTCCGGACTGATAAGGCAATATCCGTTGAGCGTTCTTCCTTGACGACTGAGATATCCGGCTGCCGATGGTCTTAGTCCTAGAAGGGGAACGTAACACGGATATCAACATCAGATACACAACACACAGCTAAATAAAGTGTACCTCCTAAAGGGGAGTATACAAAATTTCAAAATTTTCACATGCAATGTCTAATACTCTATTATAAAAATAAAAACCAACAAAGTTAGGTGAAAGCCAGTTTTGGGGGTGGAATCTACCCCTATATTAAACAAAATTGTATGTTGTAGACGATGCTATATAAAGTTTTCAAAATCAACACATATAATCTTCTAATAGTTTCTTTCAAACCTATCATCAAGCCCTGCTATGTCAGTCAGTCTTGGAGGTAGCAGTAAACCATATTCTGTAAAAATTGAAGCTTGTGAACGATGTGATACAAAATTTTAAAAAATATTTACATGCAATCCTATAATAGCATATTTCACAAATATCAACCAACAACAGTTCTAGTCTTGGGGGTAGAAACAACCCATATACTAAAAAAAAATTTAGTTCGTAAACAACTCGTTAAAAAATTTTCAAACTTTTCACATGCACTCCTCTAATATTCTATTACAAAAATAAACCCCATGAACGTGGCGCGAAAGCCAGTCTTAGGAGTGGAATCAACCCCATATTTAAAAAAATGTGGCGTCATGTAGAGTTTTCAAAATTATTACAAGGAATCTTCACAAGCAACGCCATGCCAAGGTCAGTCTTGGTGGCAGCAATTACCCCTATACTGTACAAATTGTAGCTCGTGAACGATGAGATATAAATTTTTATGATATATACATGAGTAGTGGGGTAAGGCCGGTCTGAATTCAAAACGTGCCCACACGTATTTTACATATGTAAAATACACGTGCACCGTCTTTAATTCAGACCGGCCTTACATACTTTCAATGTAAAATAGTTGTGAAAACATGAATTCAGGCCGGCCTCATATACTTTCAAATGTAAAATACTTGGGGGCACGTTTTGAAGTCAGACCGGCTTTATATTACTTTCAATGGAACATACTTCAAAACACACGTATGTTGAAAAATGTAAGTGCAGAGAAAATGTGTGTAGCTGCTTTGAATTCGGTTTTCTAACGAGAAGTTACACGTGCACCGTTTTGTATTTAGACCGGTCTTATAAACTTTTAATGTAAAATACGTGTGGGCACGTTTTGAAGTCAGACCGGCTTTATATTACTTTCAATGGAACATATTTCAAAACACACGTATGTTAAAAAATGTAAGTGCAGAGAAAATGTGTAGCTGTTTTAAATTTGGTTTTCTAGCGAGAAGTTACACGTGCACCGTTTTGAATTCAGACCGGGCTTATATACTTTCAATGTAAAATACTTGTGGGCACGTTTTGAAGTCAGACCGGCTTTATATTACTTTCAATGGAACATACTTCAAAACACACGTATGTTGAAAAATGTAAGTGCAGAGAAAATGTGTGTAGCTGCTTTGAATTCGGTTTTCTAACGATAAGTTACACGTGCACCGTTTTGTATTTAGACCGGTCTTATAAACTTTTAATGTAAAATACGTGTGGGCACGTTTTGAAGTCAGACTGGCTTTATATTACTTTCAATGGAACATACTTCAAAACACACGTATGTTAAAAAATGTAAGTGCAGAGAAAAATGTGTAGCTGTTTTGAATTCGGTTTTCTAGCGAGAAGTTACACGTGCACCATTTTGAATTCAGACCGGGCTTATATACTTTCAATGTAAAATACTTGTGGGCACGTTTTGAAGTCAGACCGGCTTTATATTACTTTCAATGGAACATACATACTTCAATACACACGTATGTTGAAAAATGTAAGTACAGAGAAAATGTGTGTAGCTGCTTTGAATTCGGTTTTCTAACGAGAAGTTGCACGTGCACCGTTTTGTATTTAGACCGGTCTTATAAACTTTTAATGTAAAATACGTGTTGGCACGTTTTGAAGTCAAACCGGCTTTATATTACTTTCAATGGAACATACTTCAAAACACACGTATGTTAAAAAATGTAAGTGCAGAGAAAATGTGTAGCTGTTTTAAATTCGGTTTTCTAGCGAAAAGTTATAAAGTATGCCAGATGCAAAATATCGCATTCAAGTCAATTGTGTTTAATTAAAGTGGATTCTGATTTGTTTTTTACTTATGTTTAGAGGCTTCAAATACACATGGGCCGGTTTCAATTCAAAATGTGTGTTCACTCTTGTGATAGGTTGAAAAGTAAGTTGGCGAAGTACGCAGATGATGGTAATCTACTATATAAAGAGATTGCTCCTAATATTAATTTAACTAGTCGAAGTTTACTGCATATATTTACATACCTACATATACAAACATGTATATAATTGATATTCAGGGATTTAAATACAAGAAAAACGAGTTTGTGTGCAAAGAAATTGCGGTTTTGGACTTGTTGTTAAGTGATGTTTGGCATCAAATTTTTAAACTGCCAATGCAGTCTAGTTGTTTGAGTCAAGATCATATAAAACATAACGACTGGGTGGCAAGGAATATTCATGGTTTTTCTTGAGACGTATCTTCAACGGCTGGAATGGTGTCATCATATATAGCGCTTTATTTGAAGCAAATTATCCGACCCGGTGAAGAAGTATTTGTAAAGGGTCTAGAAAAGAAGAAATTGATTGAAACCTATCTAATGCAAAACGTTTTAACTGATGTGCTTGCACTAGGTTGTCCTAAGCTATCGGAACTAAAAATCAACAATCGTTTAATATATAACATCCATTGTTGTAGACACAGCAATAATAATCTGCAATGTGCAAAACAAAATACCTTTTATTAAAAAAATGGTTTGATAATAATAAAAAACAATAGAAAGATTTTGTCTGTATTATTTATTTTAATATAATTTTACAATGTTAGCCACATTTTTTCCTTTAAAGTTCTAATTACACGTTCCACAATGCATGCGTTCTTTGTACAAAAAACACTATAATGGTTTATGCCATATATCTGCAATAATCATTGAAAGTGTTTGTCATAATATTCTTTACCAAAATCAGACTGCAAATTTCTTGGTGGATTTTTAAATTTATTTAAAATTGTTTTCATTGCAGCAGTAACATCAATACCCGTTTTACTTTTAAGTGGTACAGCTCATACGTAGTTGGAGAAACAATCAATAACTACTAAAATGTATTTAAATCTTTTGTGTGTATGCGAATATGGTAGCATTTCAATCAAATCGGTCTGAAGAAAGTCATTTAAACCTTTTACTATTACTTTGGCGTCTCTTGAAATTTATTCTTGCTGGTTTATGAAGTTTATTTACTGTATCCTCTTTCACTTTTGATTGAGCAACTATTATAATACTTTTCTATTCTAACCAAGATTTATTAAATACAATTAATAAATACTTCTATGTTTAAATGTCGAGGGCTCCACTTGCTTTGGAAGGATCTTTTAATATAAAATCAAGAAACATTGTGGTATTGTTTATGATAGCACCGCTGTCACGAAAGCTGATTACATCCATACGTTTAAGCAAAAATCCTTGTAACTGTGCAATTACATAACTTTTTTCGTTTATAAGAATTTCGATGTCTTGCGGGTATCCTTTAATATTCTCAATGACTGCTTCCTCATAAGGAAATTCATAATTATGTTTAATGTTGAAAATAAGGAATGTCTTGTTACCGTCGAGGGATGTACTAGAGTAAAACGTTGCTACTACCGTGTAATGTAGCATATGTAACTTGTACTCAATCAAGTTCTCAAAACTTTCATTTTATTTCATATTCCTGTTCACTTTATCTATTTTACGGTTATTTAAGTGCCTTCCAAATTTGTCAATTGTCATATCATCTAATCACTTTCGCCTCACGCAATTCTTCAATGATCGAATTTATTTCGTTGCCGTGACCTGTGTGTCCAGCAGTCTGAGATAAAACTAAAAGCCGTAATCTATCAACAAGTTCATTGGGATCATTTCAATATAAATAATCTATGGCGTTATTTGATACTTTCATTGTCATACCGTCTCCAAGACGCTTTCTGTAGGGTAATGTTCTAGGTCTACGGAGTGTTTGGGGAAGAATGTTTAATGTAGATATTATATTTTTGTATTTATATGAATTATTACCCTGAATTTGTTCTGTTTCAGAATAATATCTTCTATTAGCATTTGTTCTTTTTACAATATCAAGGTACGACATTAGATCTTGCGATCTGTACCCGACAGGATATTTTTTAAACAGTAGTTCGTATAATCCAATTTTCATTAAAGATATAACAACCTACAATAATACGCTATCAACAGAATTCTACAAAATCAACAATATGCATTTTATTTAGGTTTATTAATCGTATTCGTGAGGCTCGAATGAGTTAGGTAAAGGACTGATGTTAAAGCTTTGTCCCAACTTCGATTTTAAAAGTTTAAATTTACGAATTTTGGTGAAATCACACCAATATATATATATATATATATATATATATATATATATTGGTGTGATCTCACCAAAATTCTTAGATTATATATATATATATATATATATATATATATACCTAATGTCTTATATTTTTTTCAAATTGCCTCCTTATACATTTCCCCATTCTTTTCTTTCTTTACAAACTAAAGAAGGTTCCCCTTTAAATTATCTTCATGCACTGTATCTTGTAATTTGAAGTATGAGTTATATTTAGGTTGAGTATGTCATAACACGAATTCATAATTTCATTCATGTAAGAATTTACTTTCTTTTAAAATAAATATATCTTTTATTATATAACAAGTTATTTGGATTATCACTTCGAAAGAAATGTAATAAAACGTAACCCCTATTTTATTGATAGTTATTTTCCAGCAACACAAGTGAGGTAGTTTCAAATCTACACTTTGTAAAAGATTTACGTTGACGTTAGTCTCCTCCCTGTATTACCGGTCAATCTATCTTTAGTTGTCTGCGCATGGCAGATCCTTGTTCAAATCCGGCTGTGAGCATATCACGCCATTTATTTCTCAAGATGCCTGCCTTTTGGATAGTATGTATTAGCGTCCGGCGTTATATTGCAATATTTTAACAAAAATAATTTTATAGAACCACTTATTGTTACGTCTTATAATCCCACAGTTTATTTACCCATCGGTTGGCTTAATGATGGTAAGGATTGTTATAGATTGTAACCTGTTATAATTTCAATGTACTCGTGGTATTTCCTTAACAATTACACCAAAATTGTATTGTAGGGTCCTTCCGAAATGCTCAATTGTATTCGCTTCAAGGTATGTTTACTCTACCGTGATACTACCTTATATTTTTACCTAGTTAACTTCAAAGTACCTTCGCTATAGATACAAAAAAGATTTCTCCGAAACTTTAAGTTGTCTCTAAATTATTCATCATACAAAGCCGTCATAGTAATATTACTTGGAATTAATTTATCTGGTATTTGCCCTTTTACTTTCAAAACTACAAAACAAAATTAAGTTAGTGGTTTTTAATTTTTAAAAGCCTATCTACATTGGATGGCAGGTGTTTTGTTCCTTGCCTGAATCGAACTCAACTAGACAACTATCAACTTTGGTTATGGTTCAAGAGCCACCTTTTCGTGTTCCTAATTCTCTACAGTATGAAGCAGCAGGTGTCTTTCTAATATACAGTAATAAAGGAAATATATAGGTATGTGCTTTACGTCTAAGTTTTCTTCGGTGATGATTAATAAAAACAAAAGCTGAAGTAAAGTTTTGTTACGACTTATGAACAGTAATAGTATTATTAACATATATTTGTCAAATTTACATTGTCCTGCTACAACATAAAATATGTTTGTATAACCTTAAGTCATTTATTTAGTACAAGTAAAGTGTACACCTTGGGTTTCATGAAACTTGAGGTTCAAGTCCTTTTATTGCTAATTGTTTTTGTTAAAGCAATAAAAATGTTCTTACCTAACACAAAGTAAGTAAAAATGTTTTTCTGAAATATTAATAGCTGAAGTGTTTCCTCATATTGATTGCTTATAATAATATTAACATAGCTGTAACTGTGAAAGTTTTCTTACACGTTGGGCGACAAGAAAACTTATTTATGTTTGAAGGTTTTCTCAATTATAGCAAAATTAAAATTGTTCCAATAATAGTAAGGTTAAAATTAATGATAAACAAATTCAGCTTCATATTTAATCTGATTGTAATTCTTTTTTTTTAATTGAAGTTTATTTTTGTAATATAGCCGAGATACTTGGTTTATATTTTCTTTTTGACATTTGACATCCTCATATTTATCTCCCTGAGATTTACAAGTTCATGCATCCTCCGAAACCTCCAAGGGTCGATGCCAGCTGCGCCGAAGTAAGCTCCATGCTTCGTCGTGTATTTGCTTTTTTGTAATACCGGGAAAAAGTATGTTGAAACAACACACAATAAATCATAAATGACACGATGTGAAAAGGAAACGACTACTAAACTAAAACTAATCCTACATAGTCTTCTTCGAATCGAATAATAAGTTTTGAATGTAGTTGACAAATCTATTCAGAAAATACGTTATTTGAAAACATTTGAAGATTTAAGTAAAAGCATTGAATAGAGAGGACTATTGTAAAATGTTTGTTAAGAAGGAAATATTTTAAACATAACATCCACCAACTGACCAGTTCACATGACTTTAATGACTCACTGATAATGATATTTTAATATTTATTATATACTTGACTGACACCACGCTTGTTGTGTAAACGATTACATAAACCAGCAATATTCACTATTACCTAATAGCGCATATTTTAGGCTATTTTGAAATAATTAGTGCGCAAAGCTTTTGTAAAATAATTGAATGTACTGATTGAAAGAATTTAAATATGCTACGTGCAGCGACGTAGTCAACAAAAAAAAACAACAAAGAAAAAAGAAAGAGAAATTGACCAGGCTCAGTCGGTGAGTGTGCGGGGTATAATACCTACCAAAAATTAAATAAGGCCGGAAATAAAAATAAATTATTAACAGCTCCGTACAACCTGTAGGTGAAGTTCTCGCCTGCAGTTATAATTAAATAAAAAACAAAGAAAATAACATTTTAACAAAAGAACTCTAATTAGCATAAAAAGAAATATTACAATGGGCATTAACCCGGTTGAAGTAAGTGAGAATAAACCATATATATTAGTATTTGCTAGCTAGTGTATTTGTATGCCAGATTTCACAATTTCGTTTAGTAATCATAATATTATGGTACCTCACATAGGCTCTGACAATGCTAACATATAATCTACAATTACAAATACAATGGCAATAACGTCTTCCAATGTGCCAGCAAGTTTTTGTCTCATTTCCGCGTTAATAGATTGTAGTTAAAGTAAGCGTGATATAGTAATCCCATGACAATAGATCCCCGTATCATAAATCATTTTTGTACATACAATTAATTCAAGACCTGTATGAGCCCCAAACAGTAATATCTAATTGGATAGGGTCTCGACACCAGCAGGAAAGGAACACTCACCCACGTCTCTACGGTATTGGATTTCTCGTTCGCTCCTCAAACCGGAGCGGGTCTGGGATCCCGTAACGGGTGCAGCCTTCTATACCCTAAGGAGCGGCATTTCAAGGGACTATCGTGTCTTCCGCAGGAAGCTAGAATGATTACAAAAAATATTAATTTATTCACGCCGACAAGTACGGCGTGCGCGAAATTTTTATAACGAAAAACGAAACGAAGAATCTAGCAATTACGACGAGTGCTTTTTAACATTTTGAAAAGAAAGTGAACATAAATTCGTTTAATTAAACAACCAGAGCTCCAAATCATATTTTGGTTATCAAAAAGCGTGATTAGAAAACTTGGAAACACGCATTTATCGGATAGTACGCGACCTTAGTTCGGCGAATCTTTAGATTCAAACTATATAGAAAGCAATTATACGTTATTGGAATGTTTAACAAATTAAAGAATACCTAAAACAAGGTATTGACTTATTTAAATTTTATCATAACCTTGTCGTTTCCAAGCAAATAGATTTGAGTTAAACAATTATTGTAAAGCGGGCTTATAATGAACAGGTAGAATATACAGGATGTTGATGAAAGATTTAAGAATAGCAACGGAATTGATTTAACTGAAAAGCAAATTAAAGGGAAAAGGGGTAATTAATTTATCCCGAAAGTAAACGTAACAAATCCCAACGATTTTATTTTCTTGCACACGTTTTATTTTAAATTTTAAAGAGTCTAAGAATATTAGTTTCTACAAGTTTTGCATTTTTTCTGAAAGGCTTTGCAAACAAATCATACATAATTACTGTTCCGTTTGTGTTTATAGTTAATTTAATGTTAGTTATAACATAAGATGAAGCTTGCCGGTAAACTCGCATCCGTCCTGTGGACATTAAATGTCATTAGATTTGTCGCGATTCCGCCTTCAAGCTACTCTGTGTTATTGATGTACCGCGAAAAATTAGTTTAAAGTGTGCTGTGCTTCGCTATGGTTTTTTTGTTAGACAAATACGAACTTATGTCAAAAGTCGACGTTTTTTTACTACTAGTTGTTCGAACACCGAAGGTTTCCGCTATTTTTATTGTTAAATATACACGTTTATTGATCTCACCATCTGTGGTTACCGAAGTTAACCGCCGCATTAACAATTACTATATATTTACTTAAGCTTTATTAACTTTTAAATTTAAATAATTCTGAAATCAGAGCCTGTATATTTATTGAATATTTTAGGAGCAAGTTATAATTTATTTCAAAAATAGTGTCTTTGTCGACTTTTGGGAATGGGGTTCTGGAGCCCCAATACGGCCATGCTACTAATTCACTATGAACTCGCTCATAACTAACTTAATCTTGACACAGATAACATATTTGTCTAAAAGATTTCTGTTTTCATCGTTAACAAGCAGATTTAAAAATAAGTCTGATGCGATTGCTTTGATTGACTAATGCTACGTTGAATAAACTTTGAAGCACCACCGATCCGTTAGAGAAGACTTTTATTTAAACTACTCATTAAAATCACCCAGTGAAGGCTTTCGTCGACCTCAAACCAACTTGTGTTATTAGTTTGTTTCCTATACGCTATCTTGTGTTGTACACTTAGTTAAACTGATTTATTTAATTATAGTCACACGCAAGAAAACAAAATGATCTTATCCATTGTTATTCCTAGAGCACAAATTGGTAAACATTTCACAAAATTGCTCTCTGCGTTTTATTTAATTGAACTGGTTATCCCTACAATTTAGTAATTCTCTGATCAGTTTATCTAAACATATATGTGCTTTATATAATTTACAATCTCTCTTTAGACGGCGTATACTCCGATACCTAATCTCATTACAAACAGCCCTTATGCTAAGTGGTTGATTGTTCGTGAAGTGGAAAAGACGTTTTCCGTTGCTTATATGAAGCTTCTCAACAATATGTGGATTAATTATGTAACCGTATACAAAACGTGCTTTGTATTGATTCCTTCACAAGTGACTTTGATTTGACAACCATTGCTACTATATTCAATTTAATACAGAAACCGGTAGAAATTATACTACTATTGAAGTACAATCAAAAAGCCCTGTTGATTCTGTTATAAATTTAAGTAAATACGATTTAATTAAATAAGATAAACTCAAAAATAGTAAACAATTTCACAGAGTCTTTACAACACGATCGATGGAACCATAAATTGTCATGTACACACTTTACATAATGTAAACATCTCATGGTATAAGTCCTTGGTACTATCTCTGCTTTCCAATAGAAAGTATGAATAGATGTCAGTAATAATTGTTCAATAAGGGTAAAGTATTTGAAAGAAATGGCAACGAGTTTTCTGGTGTTCTAGCCGTTCGCTTGCTGTCAACTAAAATATTAACTCTGTATCCTATAAAGTTTTTCTACATTTTTACTTTACCCTGTTATTAATCACAACAATATTCTAAAAAAATCTTATTGTGTACATTATGTAAGAAGTTGCTGTTGTGCTGTTTACACTACCAGAGTGAGACCGGAAATCTAAGTTACTATTTAATAATATAAATGTGGGCATCAGAAACGAGAGCAGCAGTTTAGTTTAAACACTTATAAGGCGTCCTGCGCATGTCAAACTTCGATATTAGCGGTACGTCTCCTCTACTTAAACCGTTTTAAGCAAAAAATTGTTTTTAAATGTGATTGACTGAAGACTGTTGTATTTTCATATACAGAGGAGGAATCAACGGGTCGCTGGTCACGCATTGCGCGCGGGGGTCTATGATCATAGGGGCCTATAAACATATTGAATAATAATTCACATGTTGCAGTATTTACTATTGACAATTTTTCATGAAATTTCTTCTGTAAACAAGAAATTTCTTCTTTTTAAGGATCTGATTCTAGGAAAACCAAACAAAGAACGTATACCATTGTGTTTCTTTTCAATTTATTAAAGACACATTTTCATATTGTTGCGTTTAATATTCGTATTTGCATTATGCGTGTAGTAGAAAGAGGTAATATGTCCATGAGGGCTAACTGCTTAAAACTGTTATTTTGTAATCCTGTGGGCCGTGGGCAGGTATAATATCTTATTAATATTTGTTTTGCAAGTAGCTTAAATGAAAGACTGAAAAGGTAGGATACAGGACAATAAATTGATTTGTAAAATACACAAGGTTTCAAGAAAGTGTTTATTTTAAGATTTGGTTTGGTTTATTTCCTTATAAGAAGTTTAATAAAGGGTCATGATAGTCATTAGATTTGTTGAATGACCATATTCCAGTGTCGTACGTTATATGCAATCGAAACGAAACCCAGAGTGGAACAGTGCGTTTGCAGTTTCAGTTTTGTGCGTTTGTAAAGAATATCTCGTCACTTTTGAATTACATAATTTGGACAACTTGTGATTTTAATTTGCTTAAAAGTATCAGTTTCAGCATTTTCGATAAACGGTTGTTAGGAAATTATTGAAATGAGTTTAAACAAGCCAAAGTATTTAAGTGGTGCTCAAAAACGTAAAATGGGACGGAAAAAAAACAATCTATTAGAATATTACCAAAAATTGTGTTTTCTTTAAAAAGATAAATACAGATTTGGTACCGAGTTGTAATGGTATAAGTAACAGTAGTGTAAATGTGCTTAATGATAATAGTGATATTATAAATTACGACTTGACCCAAAATATTGAAGATTTCTCTGCTTCAAGAACTTACGATAACTTAGAATTACAGGAGAATACTTTTGATGTTGGGCTTGAGAGTACTGTGTTAGGGTATTCCGTACAGACAAGAAACAAAGTAGTAAGTAAAGAAAATCGCCCGCAATAAAACAGAAAGATAGAATAGAAATCCGAAAGAATTAGATTTTGGACTAGCTCAAAATATCGTAGTGGGGTGGTTCATCCGGAAAGAAGAATTGGAAACCTCAGTAAGTGGATTTATTTATAAGCCGTCAGGTAAACATAGCCCAGAATGAAATATTTACAGAAACTAAAGGAACGCACATTAACGTAATCGTCCTGTCAACATGATGTAAATAAAAGCGTCACTCACCTATAACACAACATAAACATATGTAGGCAATTATAAAATTTTAGAATCTAAATAATATGTACATATATACTTACTTAATGCTTCAAGCCTTAAATATATACAAAAAGAAAATTAGGAATAATGTTTACGGTGATTCTACCTGCTTGGTGAAGTGCACTTCCTAAAATAAATAACACATCCCTAACTGAAATGCACCAAGTGTGAAACTTAATTTACAGTATTAATAGTGAGCAATTTGTGACGTTAAGATTTCGTAAATCTGAATTTTAAAATAAGTAAAAATTGCTCTACTCGAGCTACGGTTTTATATTACTTGTGACTAGAAAACAATCATGCAAGCACTTCTACGCAGAGACGAGAAAGTAAATTTTAACACAAAGTTTGTAATTTATTGTGCAATTACGAGTATGAAAAGCTACAGCACTTACGTGGTTGTCAATCAGCAAAAAAAAGTGTCTATATTTTAACGCCGCATTTTAGAAAAAGAAACAAAACAGAGTAACTGTACCTTAGAAACTGCATTTGTCTGCCTCTGGTATCATAGCAGATTGGAAAGTGCGTGTTACACTTGCCGACCGACTATACGAAACAATTTCACTTTGACTAACTTATTTCGCAACTACTAAAGTAAGTCCGTTTAACAAAACGGCAGCTTAATTAACAGTGTAACTAACCGGGCTCCTTTACGAAAAAGGGCTCCATATAGAATCAGTCAGCTTTCAAAACACGGTCTGTATTTATAAGAATTGCAACATTAGGGGTAACGCATTTTCAAAACAATTCCCATCATAATATGTGAACTATTTCTACGAACAGCATCTGCAAATCTTTTTAATATAGCAGCTGTGAAATATTCCTGGAACACAACTTGCAACCAAAGAAATAACATAACGACTGCCAAGAATGCCTAACAAACGCAAACATCAGTGAGACAACACAATGCTGCTTTTATAAAGTTTCTTAGTAACATGTAGATAACAACCCAGCAAGAAAGTGCAACTTGAAGAATTTATTTATCGTAGTGATGCAAAGTGTTTGTTTATCAAAAATATTTCCGAACAATCAAATGTAAAAAATTCTAGCACCTGCAAAAGTAAATTCCAGATGCAAAGCATGGCTTGCAAATAAAGAATAACGGCTATCAAGGATTACTAACAAGGGAGACAATCCATTGTTTGTACAACTGCAAAGCTGCAAGATAACAGAGTACCGCTTGAGAGAATTTCCTGGAATAGATAACAAACACATTAAGAGTGTTTATTTACTATGCAAGTGGGTAAGGCGGTCTTTTTTAATCTTTTAAAGAAAGCCATAAATGTATGTGCAGCTGTGAGTGAATTGTACTTTGAAGCATTTGTATAAGGAGAGGTCATTTTGATCTTTTAAAGAAAATTATAACGTGCATACTGCAGGTGTTAGAACATATTTCAACGAATTTGGAAAGCAACGTTGATAGCAGATGTTTGTTTTATTTGACGAGTTTATAATGCGACTAACGAAGCAAAATATTATAGAATAAATCCTTAATGAAATCCTGTAGCATGTTTTAAATAGCACTCATTTTAATTGGAAGGGAGTCGAGCTTGTTGATCGATAACTTTTATGATTTGAGATAGCATAGAAAGCGAGAGATAGTTTATAAATTTTAGTATGTTTTAAATAAAAGTAGTTTAAATAAATATATATGCCGAAAAAGATCGTTGCAGGGTTTTAACGTAAAAACCCTCAATATTAATTGACAGTGACCAAGGACAATACGCTCAAGATTTAGATGACGAGATGAAGGTAAAAATTATCAGGTTAAGACCTAATCAGCCAAATGGCCCTCTTCCTAACAGAAGAGAAGTTTTTGTAACGAGTATTATCAAACTAAAGTAAAACTTCCCAAGCTATCCATAGATTTTGGTTTTCTTATTCAACAGTATTAAAACGCAGTTTATTGTCACGATTGCTGGCTGGACAAGGAAGCCAAAGTTTTAATGATGCTTGATGTAATGGTATTATTAACGACTGACAAAGGTTAAAAAGAATAGCTAAACACGAATCTTCTGTGGTTCATATTACTTTTTGTTTAACTTATGACCACTAGAAAAATAATAAAACAATAATCACATTTTGCTAAAAACGATATTAAAGTTGAAGCTGTTGTTATTCTATCTAGAATTATAAATGTTATTTTAACTTTGTCAATATGCAAATTTTCTTTCGGGGTCACGATGGCAACGGATCAACCCAGAATACGGAAAATTTTTAAAATATTGTTGACTTGTTGGTTTTGTATGATCCATTACTAAAAGCCCATATTAAAAACGACAACAATAAAGTAAAATATTTCAGTCCAAAAATACAGAATGCACTAATACACCTCTTGTCGACTTCTTTATTAAGGCCAATCTTGAGTGAAATTAGACGAGCTCCGATTTTTCTCTTTTGCTGGGTACTACTCAAACATGCCAGTATAAGAGATATATTGAGTGTTGTAATTCAATATGCTAAAGTACATCCGGAAAATAAGTTAATCATTTTTGAAAGTTTTATAGGATTTTATTAACTAAAAAATCAAACCAAGTCGGTCATTCGAAAACGTAGTTATAGGTATTCTTGAGAACAATAATATTGATTTGAAAAAGTGTCAAAGACAAATATGAGTGGTAAATATAGGTGGTTTTCCAGCACATATCAAAAACTAAAATCCAGTAGCTGCTTACCTACATTGCGCCTTGCACAATTTAAATCTAGTATTAAATAATGCGGTCAGTGATATTTTGGAAATTCGCAAATTTTATGCTATTGTGGAACAAATTTACGTTTACTTTAATAAAAGCTTTCCATAAGTTAAACGAAATAAAGATTGCAAAATGTACACTCAAGAAACTTTGTTCAACTAGATCTTCGTCAAGATTTGATTGCTTGTTTTCCCTAAGAATGAATTTGGCTGATGTCATGATATGTCTCGAAAATATAATTTTTTATCAAATACAAACATCTGAAAGAGACGAAGCTTTAATGATTAAAAACGAAGTAAATTCCTTCGAGTTGTCGTGATTTTGGTTTTCCAGTGTAAAATGTTACAATCTACAAACGTAATTTCAAAATATTTACAACAACACTCAATTGGTTTGCTAATAGTCGCATCACTTTTACGTACAGTTGAAAATAAGATGATCGAATTAAGACAGCAATTTCTCAGCGATATTTTGAAAGAAGCCTAACATATTGCAAATACCTTAAAAATAGCCCCCCCTATTGTAATTAAACGACAGCGTCACACTAAAATTTTTTTTGATGCATTGGCGGTAGATGAACACATAAAAATGTGTGTATAGACGTCATAATTCAAAACTGTAAACACGTTTTATTAGCATGAACAATATTTCAACCAAATTCGCAACTCCACAACCAGAACATCTGTGTTTGTCTTGATGAAAAAATTATCAAAAAAGCAAACAGACTACGAATTTTCTGTGGTTTACGTTACTGTCTTAATAATATAATTTTACATATTTTACACAAACAAATACGACAAAGGTGATTTTAGTTTGAAGTCTTAGTTTATTTGTCCGCATTTTATCGAAGATAATCAAGTTATATATGGAAAATATAATTTTTTGTTGAGCACATCGTAATTATCACTAAAAGATAAGACATTCAAACTTGAATAAGAACAGCTAGCCATTGAATATTAAGTTAACGAATTGATTAATGGGATTAGTTAAGGAAATTTGAAATAACACCTTTCCAGGTTGATGACTTTCAATTTTAAGAACAATTGGTTCCCATAAATAAACAATTCTGTGTTGAAAAAAAATGTTAGTAATTAAACTTTTAACGATATCTTAGAAGTCCTGTAGAATATGATTAGAACGAATAGAGTCCAAAATATCATTGATTTTAGTTATTTCCAGGGGTATCTTCAGCCAAATCACTTCAGGTATTTATGATAAAACTTCTGAAACTATAACCTACAGTAACTGTAAATAGATGAACACTTTTTAACTGTATGAACTTATAAATGTACCTACAGTATGTTCCTGTTATTAGTTTTAAAAAATTAGAAAGTAGTTTTTTTCGTTAAAAACGTTTTCCATAATGAAAATTAATGTTTGATATATTTGGTTCTTTGTTTAGAATGTGATGTGTATATGTATTTGTAATGAAATCATTATTGTGCAACAAAGCAAATACTTTCCTATAGCAGTGCTTTTAAAACTAAGGTAAACGTAATAGTTCTAGCCTTGATGTAATAAAATGTATAGCAATTAGTTAGATGCGTGGTTAATAATATACAGGTAATTTAGGATTTGATTTAGAAAACCTTCTTGTAGTTTTTAAATATTAGTGTCCTTATTGTTAACATTTATTTTAGGTTGGTTTTAGCATTAGTGCGCTCAATTATTCCTCGTGCAAATTTAGGCTAGAATCAGTTTCCTAAACTCAGATTTAGGCAAACTCTTGTTATTCCTTTTGGGGGTTTTCCTAGAAACATTCTGAGTGTGACTACTAAGCCCAAGAAACCAGGTATGATTCCCGACACAAACCCCTTGAAAAATTTTAAGTGAGCATTATTCACAAAAGTACATCCTCGTTCGGATGAGAGGGAATATGTAGATCCCGTACGTGAGTGTTGTCGCCCACGTTAAAGATCCCTACCTTTCTCGAAACAGAAAGAGTTTGGCAGAATTCAAAATTTCCAGGTAAAGAATACTCGTTTTTTGGCCAATGTAGTACCTTCGAGAATTGGAAAATCAAATGTAGGGATAGATGTTATGACTACTGCACATCCAGTATCTGTTTTCGACAAATTAGTGTATATTGTTCGAATGCCCTTGTGATTGCTTATGCTATTTCTAAACTTTTTTTTAATGTGGTTGGAGGCGAGTTTATAATGCACCATTGGAAGAAGTAACATTTTGGTTCTGGTACTAACCTGAGTAAAATAGCACATAGACTTTGACGTGATAAAGGTTCGCATGTACTTCTAGCTCACATGCAAAACTATTAATCGCGCAGAAAACGGTCCTTAGTTTACTGGTTGATTTTGGAATAGCTTGTATAGGCTTTCGTTTGCTGTTTGTTCGGATGCATTACTGTCGCTTTAATGGCATAATTATAGTTTAGAATAATCCGTTTACGTTTGATTTGCAATTGATCTATTTCTGCTTCACATGGGCTTTCTTTATAACTCGTGCGAAATACTTCCAAAGTACACCTCAGCGATATTTTCTGTATAGTGCCCAGGATGTTGCGTAGCTCTAGGCTATGCAGCCGAAATCGATTTTAATTCTTTGCCCCTCCCATTAACTTTCTTTAGTTTTCCCACTTTCTTTCCTTTTGTTAGTCTGTTTACAGTGGTACTGAATGTACTCAAATTTTTCGCAGTTCCAGCCTGTGGATTACTTTCTTTGTTGCTCCACCGTAGAGAACCCTTCTCTCTGTATTTCATTGACAAAGATCTACACTGCTAGCTGTTCCAGAAATCTGTCGGAGCCACTGGGTAGGCTAATCTCCCTAAACAAGCAATACCTTCTTTGAAGAATCACAAATTTATATTGGGTTTTTTGCAACAGTTCTTAACTTGCGAGTGTTATAGTTATTGCAGGTGAGAATCGCCGCACTTCAGTTTAGACTGAACTTCACACGTAGTAGCTGTTCTGGTGATTGCCTGATATTGTTTTTGGAATACCTACGGTCTCACTTCGTAATGTAGCAATCAATGCAGTTGCCTTTTTGCTACAATTTCAGCTGCTTGCTGACACCTTAGCGTCAAGATGTAAGTAGTTTTACCTTTAACCTCGATGGCTGTTCAGTTTCCGACATTTTGAAATTATGAGTTGTGCTTTTGTAACATCAAAGTCAGGAGCTACAGTGTTCGTACCTTTAGTGAATTAATTCCTTCCTATACCCTCAGAAACTTTTCCTCCATTTTACGCCTCCGTTCTAGTAAATTTTTCGAGAATTTTACTTGCAGTTCCTGAAAGTTCTCTAAGAACTTCGCCTCCATCATTGTCAACTCTCTATCATATTTTCGAAATACCTTGCTACAAATTTCTGCAAATTTCTGGAAAATTTTTCCTTTAGCTTTTTTGCAAGCTTCGTATTTTTATTTATAAATGCCCTCTCTCAGTTAGTTATAATTCTCAATAGGTTATTTGTAATGATTTTCGTAGCTGTCTGTTTATTGGCATCCTAGCTTTCTTTTAGGCCTTGACGTGTACTCGTATGAAAATCAGAGAACCTCGCTTTTCATCTTTGTGGTTGGTTTTTAGCTGCAAATAACAAGCATGTAAAAGAAAATTGTTCAAACGCCTTGTATACTACTATTGGTTTCACATACAACTCCACAACTTGCCACCGCTGCAAATAAGTTCAACCCCACTTATTCGGTGACATATAAGCCCACGTCTGAGTCATACTATTAACAGAGTATCCATAATGTACTAAAATTTCGCAACATATATCACCGATTATTATTACAATAACTTTATTGTACTAGGTCTTCTTAACTAGACAATATTACACTATTTCTATTACTGATTTAACTTCGTAACTGTATATACCGTTATTACTTTACAGAAACACTAATGGGCTTAAGCGTATTTATATTAGCAATTCAAACGAGCATTTATTGCATATCAATTATGAATTAATACACAGACTTAATTCCCCACTGTCTCTATAGTTTACATATCGAACTAATAATGTGTTTCATATTAATTCAGAAGTCCGTGTAACCTTATCGAATCTCTGCTTTGTTTACATTATATCAATTTTTTAAATACACTCTTGCAACTGTTGATCAATTCATTGTAAATAAAACTTGAGTACGTTGTTAAGAAGTAACAGTTATTCACCGGGTTAGTCATCATTATGGTTTTAGATCAGCTAAAAAATTTAAAACACTTTTGCGGTATTCATAAAAAAAAGTCAAAATCTTTATTGAAGTGAAAATTATTGAATAGTGAAAACAAGTTATTGGACAGTAGCAAATTTATCAAACGTTTATGTTACGTGAACTAATTTTCAAGTGAAAACGGCACATTTATTAAAGGTTTATTCGTCATTGAAAGAAAATGATTTACAAGAAATAATTCATATACTTTTTACTATTGCTTCCATTGCAAGTGATCAGAGTTGAGCATATTGTTCTATAGTCTACTGCAGTCAGTATTAAATATCAAGAATAACTGCTCTTTTTTTGTTCGTGTGACGGTTCTTCTTTATTTGAGAATGTGTGTGTGTGTCTATATATATATATATATATATATATATATATATATATATATATTGCTGTGATTTTCTCCTTTGAATGCGGGAACTGGGTCCTTTCAACAAAAAAATTCTAGTCCCACAGATTGGGCGTCATAAACGGCTGTGATCCTCTTTTCGCCTCGGCTGCTCACCTAATTTTATAAATCTCCTCATTCATAAAAATTAAACACATTCCTACCACAAACATCAACGTTAACTCTATTTACATCAATATTCAGAATACATTAAATTTTCAAATTAAATTTCAGCATAAAATTCAGTTTTTAAAAGGAATTTCAAAATTAATTTTATTATCACTTTAACGTGCATCCAGAATTCAAGTCCTTGTTGGATGCCTACTAATTAATATAACAATATAAACAGACCGGAGTCTGAGTACAAAGGGAGCATCTACCACCCCTTTACGTTAATTAACCAGGTTTGTCTAATTGAGCTCAAAGACATACCCAAAGTTTCATCATATTCCCGAACATCAAAACAAAATACCCTTTTACTTAAACAAGCAAATTTCATCTTAAAATTAAACTTTTATGGTTAGAACAATTTCACTAATGTCCATTTAAAGTAAATCAATTATAAAGTCATTCAATACACACAAAAATGTCAAACAAAATAGTATAATTTACCTGAAGGTTACTGTCCTCGTCGTTTCAAGGTATCGTTTCTTTAGTTAATCACACCATTCAACAGGATTATAATTACGGCTTCTGATTCTCTACGCTTTTAAAATTTTCTCCATCACCAGTTGTTTCTGGGCTTTTCCGGAACTCATCTATGTATATCTGACCCTTGTTTCGTGGATCCAGACACGTATTTGAACCATTTAATTATTAACACCCCCCGAAAAATAGCAAATAACTTCATGCTTCTGTCACCAATATACGCCAAAACTGCCTACTTTTGTGTATACATTCGTCGTTGTAAATTTTGCTAATTGGTACAGTGAAACTAAATTTTATTACCTTGTATCTAAGTGCACTGAAGTACATTCATGTTAACACGTAAATAACAAGCTATTTTGAATCACTAAAATATACTAGCAAACTTTAAATTATTTAATCAAACTAAAATGCACGGTTTAACATTTTCAATCAAGTCGCGTATGTACGAGCTTTTAACGCATCGAATCGTCAAAAGTCTAAGAGAGCTTGTTTATATTCATCTCGGTATATATAGCAAAAAGCCTGTCTATCGGTCTGTTCCCCAAAACGGGTAATTCTAAAGAATTTCTCATGCCATGTTCCCAGTCTGCCGCTCGCGCGTCGATTTTTACGAATTTTCACTCGCCCCATTTAAATCTCAGAAAATTTCCACACGGCACGCAAGCATGTCCGAGAAAAACTAATTGATTTTGTACAGAAATTGTTGTTCTACCTCTGATATTTGCATCCTATTTTTAACCAATTGTGACCCTCGTGACGTTGTTTAAATCCCGCCTTTTACAATATGTGTCTTTGCTTGACGCATTTTCTATTTCCTTCTCTACCGTGTTCTTATTGGTGCAAATTGACACTCTTCATTATCGATTATTTCAGTCCACGCGGACTGTTATCTGGGTTTAATAAACCCGTATCGCACATTCTCGTGAATACTAAGCCCCGGTTTCTCCAAGATTCTTTGTAACCATTAATTATTTGCCAAATTTACGCAGAATGTGATATTTAAACTACGCAGGTGTTCAAAATAATATTAATTCTCAGAGCTTTATTCCGTGGTATTTTAATCTTGGGTTTTTACAAGTTTCTATAGGTATTATATGTTATTAACGGTTTAATTAACTTCAATTAAAATTGATTTCTATCCTTTTCATTTTTTAGCGAATACAACTTAAATATTAATTATTATAGGTACACTTTGTTTTACTACCGGTTACTTAAATAGAGTTAATTAATATAAACTTTGCACGTAATTTCTCTTTGTTTAGGAATAATTACATTACACGCAGAGCTTTTCACTACTGCTTCGTCTTATAAATAATTTAAATTTCTTATTTTTACTGAAACAACCGAGTTTATTTATGCTTCATGGTTTTAATAACGCGTATTATTTAATGAAATTCCTTATACACGGTGATTAAAATTATTTGATGTGATTATTTAATTTTCTACCCTGGTCTAAATATGAGTATTTTCCCCCTATTTGAATACAAATAATCCCACTTATTTGACTTCAAATATAAAACATTTAGACAAAAAAAAATTACAAAAAAATTGCCTATCTCTCTCTACCCTTATCTATCTAACTTACCTACTTTGTCTCCAATCAAAAAAATTATTTACCTACCCTATATCCCTATCTTATTCCTAACTCTCACCTAATTCTATAAACTGAAATTATCCCTAACTTCATCCTACTTATCCATCTAATGCTATATACATCCTATATACCTCTCCTATTTCTAACTTTTAACTAATCTTCACTATACTTTACTTCCCCCTACCTAATCCTATATGCCTATCCTACTCTTACTCTATTCCTAACTCTCCACTAATCTTCTATGAAATATCTATACTTAACCTATCTTATTTTCTTCCTACATTTACTCTTTATTCTCATCCTAAACCTATTCCTAATTATCTCCCATATTTATCCTATACCTAGCTTTATTTTCTATAAACACTTACTTCTACTTTTCTATATACACCTATCTCTATTCTTATCCTATTTAAATCTAACTTCTTCTACACCTATTTCTCCTGTGGTGCTGGTTCTCCGGTATAAGGAATAGTAGGTTGACGTGAAACCGTCCCTCTCATTTCCCGTACCTACTTCCCTTAATAAATATGTGCACTCCTACTACTTCCCCTATCTCAAAAGGTCCCTCATATGGCAAGTGTAGTTTAGCACATGTCATCCTATCTCTTCCCTACTCTCAAGCTTTTACTACTACCTGGTCTCCCACTTTAAATTTTACCCTCTTTCTAATTCTTGCGTTCATCTTCCTTGTATATTTTTCAGCTCTCTTCCTTAACCTCTCCCTCACCTCTACCAAAAGTTGTTGGAATTCATCGTCCCTAAGCACAATTTGCCATGGTCTTTCGGGATACTGTTGCTTGATCTGCATGATGGGACTGGTTTCTGTCACGGTACTAGGGGTTTCATTGATAAAAGATTCAACCTTAGACAAATTGTCCTCCCATAAACGATGATTCCTATGTGAAGCTAAACGCAAAAACTTAACCGTCTCTTGAATATATCGCTCAGCTGGATTCGCTTGAGGATGCCTTATGCTACAAAACACCACTTTAACGTTTTGCCTCTCCCAATAATCTCTAAATCTTTGATTATTAAAATAAGTAGCATTGTCTGCTAATACCCGTTTAAAAGTTCCTACTTCCCTACAAAATTGTTCCAATTTCTTGTTTGTTCCGACTGTGTTACAATCCCGAGTGGGATATAATTTGGTAAATTTCGAAAACACATCCGTCACAATCAGCACATGTTTGTGTCCTTTTGTACTTCGGACTAGATTGCTCAAATAATCAATAGCAACTAAGTCCAGGGATTTTGTACGTGTATACTTTGTACCATATCCTGACTCGTACTATTTTTGTACTTTCCTAAAGTACATAAGTGACAAGTGTTGATGACAGACTTTACTAACCCTAAGTCTTTAGTTGAAAAAAACGTTTCCCTAAAAATTAACCATGTCTTTCGGATTCCTATGTGACCATATCTTAAGTGCAGATCTTTGATAATTAATTTTACTTGTACCCTATCCACCACATACACTTCCAATTCTTGAATTTTTTTACACAAAAAGCCGTTTATCATATGGAAGTTTTTAAATCCCGGTTCGCTTTCTAACTTCGTTCTAACAATCTGTAGCTCCTCACTCTGCCTCTGGTTCCTCAAGATCTCCTCTTCTCCATATACTGAATCATTTTGTAGTAGACTGTTCATGGCAATCATGATGTCACACGGTCTTTTGTTATCCATGTCCCTGTTTCTACTAAACGCGTCTGCTATAAAATTATTTTCTCCTTAATATATCTAATCTCAAAGTCAAACTCCTGTAGTAACAACCCCATCGATATACTCGATTGTTAGAAAATCTCGTATTCATCAACGCACACAACGCCGAATGATCCGTTTCGATTACAAAATGTCTTCCTATCAAAAAAAATTTTAACTTCGTAACACCAAACACCACTGCAGCCATCTCCTTTTCACTAATCGTGTAATTTACTTCATGCGCCTTCAGTGTGCGTGAAACAAAAGATATTGGCACCTCTTCCCCCTCTTGTACTTGGTACAACTCTGCTGCTAATGCACTATCCGATGCATCCGTCCTCAGTACGAAACCTACATCAAATCTGGGATGCCTCAAAATTAGTTGGTCGTGAAATTGTTCCAACAGTGTTAAATATGCTGCCTCTTGACTTTCCGTCCAACTCCATCGTACTCCCTTCTTCAGAAGTTTAAACAATGGACCCGCTTTTCAGCAAATCCCGGTACAAACTTTTATAAAAGTTAAGGACCCCAAAAAGCTCTTAATTTCCTAATGTTTTTAGGTCTCGGATATGTCAAAAGTTCGGACAATCTTTCTTTATCGATACACATACCTTGAGTGTTCACCACATACCCCAGAAATTTGACGGTTTTTGAAAAAAATTCACATTTTTCTATTTTCAGCCTCAATCCTGCTAACTTAAGCTCTAATAATATCCGTTCTAAATGAGAGTAATGTTGTTCCTCAGTTTCACTAAAATTAAAATATCATCCACATAGTGTATGCAGAATTGCTCATATGCTCCTAAAATTGCTTGCATTGCCTTAATTAATGCTGCACTTGACGTTGACAAACCATACGGTACTACCTTAAAATTATAGATTTTTCCTCTACGGAAAATCCTGTGTACCTTCTAGAATCTTTGTGTAATGGAATCAGCCAGAATGAATTCCTTAAATCTAATTTACTAAAAATAAATTTGCCACTTAATCTCGTCAAAAGTGTGTCCATGGATGGTGGACAATGGAATTGCGGTTTGGTCCGTTGGTTAATTTTTCGTGCATCTAAACATAAACGAATGCTATCATCCTTTTCTTTACTACCACCAACGGATTTATGAAATGAGTGTTTGATACCTCTATTATGCCATCTTCCAACATTTTATTTAATTCTGCCTTCACCTGCTCCCGATATGCTGCTGGAATTGGATAAACCTTTGCGTTGAACGGTTCTGAATTATCCACTTCAATCTGTGCTCATAGCCTAACGCTGTGCTTGCTTCTACCCCACTAATTCTGCATGTTTTTGTAATAAAGCTTGAACCTCTACTCTCCTATCCTCTGGACATCTTATTGTGTTGATCTGTTTTACTTCATCATCCTCTACCTCTACTACATTAATACTAAACCCCGTGTCATCCTCTGTGACTTCATAACTGCCCTTCCATGGCACTACCCTATCTTTAATCCTTACTACCTTCCTTTCCATATCTATCAAAACCCTAACTTCATCATACAGTCAACACCTAAAATGCTCTGAAACTTCAGTCCAGGTACAATTACAAACTCCTGTTCACAGCTTAAATCTCCTATATCTATCCTAAGCACCACAACACTATTTACTACAGCAAACTTCTTTTATTTGGAGCTACTAAATGACTACGTTTTATAGGCATAATTCTATCACAAACCTTATCCCTAATTTTGCTGACGAATTCCTCCGATATTAAACTCGCCTCTGCCCTGTATCAAGTAATACTTCTACATTATTTTCAAAATTTCTAAATTAATAATTGGCAAACATAATTTTTCCTCAGTTTCTGGCTCTACTTCCTCCTCAATTTTGAAAAATTCACGTGGATGTTCGTATACATTTACACAGAAATCTAGTGGTCTGTCACGTTCTAAAAATCCTGTCTCATCCTGTTTTCCGTGCTTGGTCCTGGTTGTCCTTCTACAACCTGTGCGTAAGTCCTCCTCGTGTTAATATCCGTGTCCCTGTCTCTATTCGGCGTGCTGGTCACAGTCCTGTTTACTTCCGGTAAACTGTTCTGTCGCGTGTAACTAGGTCTTGGCGTCGGTCCCCTAGTCGCACTATTGCTCCTGTATTCCTGTCCTCGTCGTTCCCAATTCGGTCGAAAATTTCTGTTGTAGTCAGGCCGTCTCGGATAATTCGGTGTCCTGTTGTCAAACCTAACTGTGTTAACGTTTCGTTCTCGTATCTCTCTTGTCCGTCCTACACATACATCGTCATATCTCTGCAAATACTCTAAAAATGTCTCCCGTTCTGTGATGTTTTGTAAGGCCACGTGTTGTCTAATTTCCAGTTCAAAATGTCGTGATAGGTACTTAATAATCTGTCTGTCCGTCAATGGAGGATTCAGTTGTTTGGCCACACTGTACTTGCGGATGGCATATTGCTCCCTAGAACCTGCAAACTCTTCCTTAAATTTTCCTGTAATCAAGTCGTCCCTAATCTGATCCTGTTTGTGATCACTCCAGTAATGTTGTAAAAATTTGTCTTCAAAGTCCTGATACGTGTCTATGTCCTGTCCTACTAAATTGTACCATGCCTCCGCATTGTCCTTTAATAAAGCCTTTATCGTATTTAGTTTGGTCTGTTCGTCAAATAAATTTCCCACTAGATTTCTTACACTATTTATAAAAATTTGTGGATTTACCCTGTTATCGCCATAAAACTTCATGTGTTGGTCCAATGATACTCCACCTGTAGAAAATCTGGGACCATCCCCCGTTAAATTTGACATGTTGTATTTGATACTACTAACTTCGCGTTCTACCCGGCCTAACTGATCCCTACATGAGTCCGTTACTTCAGTCATTTTTACATTAATCTCTTCTTCACAGAACATGCGTACTTCGGACCTTAAATGTCCCATTTCCTGTCGAAGACCTGTAATGTCACGCTCATTTTTATCTACCCTATTTTCTACTTCCCCCATCTTTACGGTAAGACTATTTTTAAATTCTGAAACTTCTTGATTCGTCTTATCTATTTTCTGACTAATCTCCTCTAACTTCCTGTTCGATTCTTCACTCATTCGGTCAAATTTTCGATTTGAGTCCTCTCTCGCTCTATTCGATTCATCGCTTAGCAGTTCTAATTTTCTGTTAGACTCCTCCATCGCTCTATTCGATTCTTCCCTAGCTAATCGCATTTCCTCTAACATTCTCATCATTAACTCATTTCCTGTTTCTCCTGATTCCGTCCTCGACTGATCTCTACTGCCTCCAGCTTCTTCCATTTTCGAAATTTTCTCACACAATGCACTATCGTCACTTCCAATTTCCACTCCTTGACTCCTTAACCACTCTTTTCTCTGCATACGTTCTAATCACTCACACACACTCTAAAAATACTCTTAAATTTATACACAAACAGAAACTCTCTTTCTCAGATCGCCAGTTTCCTGGAATAAAATAACAAAAATTTTATTTGGAGCTCGAGCCCTCACGTTGTGGTCGCCAAAATTTGCTGTGATTTTCTCCTTTGAATGCGGGAACTGGGTCCTTTCAACAAAAAAATTCTAGTCCCACAGATTGGGCGTCATAAACGGCTGTGATCCTCTTTTCGCCTCGGCTGCTCACCTAATTTTATAAATCTCCTCATTCATAAAAATTAAACACATTCCTACCACAAACATCAACGTTAACTCTATTTACATCAATATTCAGAATACATTAAATTTTCAAATTAAATTTCAGCATAAAATTCAGTTTTTAAAAGGAATTTCAAAATTAATTTTATTATAACTTTAACGTGCATCCAGAATTCAAGTCCTTGTTGGATGCCTACTAATTAATATAACAATATAAACAGACCGGAGTCTGAGTACAAAGGAGCATCTACCACCCCTTTACGTTAATTAACCAGGTTTGTCTAATTGAGCTCAAAGACATACCCAAAGTTTCATCATATTCCCGAACATCAAAACAAAATACCCTTTTACTTAAACAAGCAAATTTCATCTTAAAATTAAACTTTTATGGTTAGAACAATTTCACTAATGTCCATTTAAAGTAAATCAATTATAAAGTCATTCAATACACACAAAATGTCAAACAAAATAGTATAATTTACCTGAAGGTTACTGTCCTCGTCGTTTCAAGGTATCGTTTCTTTAGTTAATCACACCATTCAACAGGATTATAATTACGGCTTCTGATTCTCTACGCTTTTAAAATTTTCTCCATCACCAGTTGTTTCTGGGCTTTTCCGGAACTCATCTATGTATATCTGACCCTTGTTTCGTGGATCCAGACACGTATTTGAACCATTTAATTATTAACACCCCCGAAAAATAGCAAATAACTTCATGCTTCTGTCACCAATATACGCCAAAACTGCCTACTTTTGTGTATACATTCGTCGTTGTAAATTTTGCTAATTGGTACAGTGAAACTAAATTTTATTACCTTGTATCTAAGTGCACTGAAGTACATTCATGTTAACACGTAACTAACAAGCTATTTTGAATCACTAAAATATACTAGCAAACTTTAAATTATTTAATCAAACTAAAATGCACGGTTTAACATTTTCAATCAAGTCGCGTATGTACGAGCTTTTAACGCATCGAATCGTCAAAAGTCTAAGAGAGCTTGTTTATATTCATCTCGGTATATATAGCAAAAAGCCTGTCTATCGGTTTGTTCCCCAAAACGGGTAATTCTAAAGAATTTCTCATGCCATGTTCCCAGTCTGCCGCTCGCGCGTCGATTTTTACGAATTTTCACTCGCCCCATTTAAATATCAGAAAATTTCCACACGGCACGCAAGCATGTCCGAGAAAAACTAATTGATTTTGTACAGAAATTGTTGTTCTATCTCTGATATTTGCATCCTATTTTTAACCAATTGTGACCCTCGTGACGTTGTTTAAATCCCGCCTTTTACAATATGTGTCTTTGCTTGACGCATTTTCTCTTTCCTTTTCTACCGTGTTCTTATTGGTGCAAATTGACACTCTTCATTATCGATTATTTCAGTCCACGCGGACTGTTATCTGGGTTTAATAAACCCGTATCGCACATTCTCGTGAATACTAAGCCCCGGTTTCTCCAAGATTCTTTGTAACCATTAATTATTTGCCAAATTTACGCAGAATGTGATATTTAAACTACGCAGGTGTTCAAAATAATATTAATTCTCAGAGCTTTATTCCGTGGTATTTTAATCTTGGGTTTTTACAAGTTTCTATAGGTATTATATGTTATTAACGGTTTAATTAGCTCCAATTAAAATTGATTTCTATCCTTTTCATTTTTTAGCGAATACAACTTAAATATTAATTATTATAGGTACACTTTGTTTTACTACCGGTTACTTAAATAGAGTTAATTAATATAAACTTTGCACGTAATTTCTCTTTGTTTAGGAATAATTACATTACACGCAGAGCTTTTCACTACTGCTTCGTCTTATAAATAATTTAAATTTCTTATTTTTACTGAAACAACCGAGTTTATTTATGCTTCATGGTTTTAATAACGCGTATTATTTAATAAAATTCCTTATACACGGTGATTAAAATTATTTGATGTGATTATTTAATTTTCTACCCTGGTCTAAATATGAGTAATATATATATATATAAATTGCCGTGTAAGCCTATAAGAATCGAGCCTCACGAATTGGGCGTCATAAATTGCCATGTAACCCCTCTGGTAAATAGTACTTTCCCAAATTATCAATTTAAAAAAAAATCGAAAATTTCACACAATAGAAAATTTCCAAAAAAAAAAAAATTTTTACCCAGATTGCTGCTCCATTACTTTAATTGATTTCTTCAACAGCTCCCAGGCTAGCTTAGTTGGGCCTCCTCTTGGATACCTAGATTTACTATCATACTCTTTATCGTTCACGCACACTCTCAATAAAACCACAAAATAATACAACTATCATACAATATTTATTTACCACTATTTACAAATAATAACTCAAGATTATTTACATTTCGGTGCTCAAGTCACACCTCAATAAATTCTATCTTTGTAAAGTCCAGGATTTTAAATTGAAATATCAAACACATAGAATGTAACAGGAGTAAATGGGCCCTGAATAATACCTTATTTTTCTTTTTTTTTATAATTATTTTTAATTAGTACACTCTGGAGTATGGTGAGCTCATGATAACCCAGTTTATTTTATTAATGTATGCTTTTTACTTTGCATACTCTTACTACAAACACAAAAAGATTCATATACTCTTAACAATAAAAATTTAAATTCATGAAGAACGTTAATAAGCTTTATATACACTTTTAGATTTATATTCAAATACTATAATCAAAGTTAGTTATACGTATTATTTTCAATACGCAAAACAATGCAAAATACCATCAAAGTCCATTCTCACGCATCACAATAATTTTCATAGTTTATAAAAAAACAGCAAATTCTAATGCGTTACCTGGAATTTCTTGAAGATCCCTACTCCGTTGACGATAAAGTTAAGTTCCTGCACCCTCGGTCTCGTGATTCTGCTCTGCTTGCCGCCTCCAGCTATTTATAGATGAACACCATCTAAGTTTTGCTGCATGCGATTCATTCAAGATCCATCCAAATCCAAATTCAAGTATATTACACTTTTTTATAATTGCATACTTTAGTTTACGTTACTTTACATACTTACAAGCTCGTGGTAGATTTCTGTACGTAGTCTAAAGCGATAAAAATACTAAGAGAGCCCTATTAATTTTCTTAGAGTATTTATACAATTCAAAATGCCACCTCTCGGCCACTCTTCACGCGAAATACTTCATTTAAAATAATACTTCTTCAAATTTTGGTTTAACCGTTTTCGAAATCTTTGAAATTTAGCTCGTTGATACGATATTTTCCGAAAAACCCGCTTTCAAATTTTCCCGTGTTCGTCTGTTGTACAGCTAATTATTTAGACCAATGATATATTCAGTGTCATCTTAAAAACCCCGCCTATACTAAATCTATTCTTCTCTTATGCATATTATATGTTTCCTTCTAACCTTGTTTGAGTGGTAGAAAATCGATATTACTGTCTGCTAGCTATCTAACCCACGTGGACTGAATACGTGCGTTTGGAAGTGAACTGCTATTATGCCTGTCTCATTCCAAAGCATATCATTGATTGTCCATCCCTTCTGCGCTTTAAGAAAACTTTTGGTTAGCGTTCATGCGAACCGTCCGACCATTTGCATAATATACCTCGAATTTTGTCTTATATCTACACAAATAAGAAGAACATGACTTTTTTAAAACATGCAGGTGTTCAATTAACGATCGTTTTAAAATAACATTTCTAGGAGTTTATGTTTTAAGGTATTTCATATATTCGACGTGTTTGTTTGTTAGTAAAGCGTTTCGCCTTGTAATTATCGATTTTTCACGCTCTTATGCGTATTTAGACGTTATAACCCTTTCAATTAAACTCAATTAAATTAATTTATAATTTGCATTGGCTTATACAATTTATTTTCTTTGCGAATCTAACTAAATTTTAATCCCTAATTATACAATTTTGTTAATACTTGTTACTTTAAATTAACTAAATCAAATAAATTTCGCACGTACATTTTGGTTGTTTCCTCTATACAGGGTGTTTGAAATTGCCTTGCTCCTACCTAAATTTAACCCTTTAAAACCACTACAATATATATATATATATATATATATATATATATATTTTATAAGTTAATGACCTTGCTGTAGATTTATTTATAAGGATTTGTGGGATTCAGGTCTGCTGGATTAAAGAATACTCTTGTTTATCACTTAAATTTTTGGATATATTTTTATCCTTTTTCAAAGGTGCTACAATAAGAAAACGGTATTACAATATTAATTATTAAAGTATCTACTAAATTGAGCTTACTAATAAATTGGCGTTGTATAAATAGAAAAGGCAAGCACAATTCTACAAACTAAAAACATTAAAAACATAAGTATAACTTTAAAAATTTCAATTTTCTGTAAATAGTGACAATTTTTAGAAAGTTTGATTTTGTATACAAAATTTTATTTTCTAATTATGTGCGAAAGGTGTTGCTAGATTTTTAAAGTAATAGGTATGTACGCGTATGTGAATGTATCAATGCCGATTACACCATTTGGTTGGAGTAAGATGTAATAAATATTATTATATTGGTATATTACTTGTACTTGAATTATCATCAGACTGAAAATGTAATAAATATGTGTATATAGTACTCAAATTATTTATATCTGTCCTTTTATTCATGGTGTTAGGGTATCTGTAAATGTAGCAATTTCCTGAAATTCTCTTTTTTGTTTATTGTTTACCATATTTAAAATTACTGGTTCTGAAAAGTTAATCCTATGAGAATTATTTAAATTTGCATGGATACTCAATGCACATGCATTAGGTTTAACCCGGATGTCACTTTTGTGTTGAGTTATTCTCTGTTTTAGATTTTGTGAAGTTTGGCCAATGTATTCTTTACTGCAGTCTAAACAATTAATTTTGTAGATTACGTTTCTCTGATTTAGTGGTGAAGTTTTGTCTTTAATTTTTGAAAATAAGTTACTTAGTGTAAGAATATTTTTTCTTGTGATTTTTATGGTAAGTCTTTTAAAACTATTATGTAACTTTGGTGTTAGCTCTTTTATATAAGGAAGAGAATAGCATTGTAAAGTGTCATTACTAGTAATGTTCACATCATTGTTTAAATTAATATTACCTGTATTATTAGTTGAATGGTTATATAACAGTGTATTTACTATTTTTGAAGGATAATTGTTATCTATTAGAATTGTTCGTAATTTATTTAAATTTTTTTGATATAATGAAGGGTGACAAATTTTTTTGATTCTGTTTTTTAAACCTAATATAAAATTGATTTTAATTTTGTAATTATGGTATGAGTTATAATTTAAATATCTACCCGAACATGTTGGCTTTTGATACCAGTCGAGGATTATTGTATTGTTACTATTATGAATGAGTAAAGTATCTAGAAAAGGTATTGTATTATCTTTCTCTTCTTTACATGTAAATTGTAATTTTGGATGATAGCTGTTAAAAATTTTTAAAGTTTCATTGACCATTTCTTTGGGAATTGCAGTTATTACATCATCCACATATTTCTTTAAGGAAGGCAATGCAAATGGCAATTTACTAATTACATTTTTTATTAGAAAATCTATGACTATAGTTGCTATAATCGGACTTAAATTTGAACCCATCGGAGATCCAAAAATTTGTAGATAGTACTCATTATTAAAACTAAAATAACTACTGTCAAAGATAAATTCAATCACTTCTAAAAATTTTTCTTTTGGTATTGTACAATTTTTTGATATGTTATTCCATAATGTTGTTATATTATTTAATACCAAATCTTTTGGAATATTTGTAAATAAAGATATTGCATCAAAACTAATTAAGATGTAATTGTCTGGTAATTGAAAATTGTTTATAAAGTTTGCGAATTCAAACAAGTCCTGAACATTATAAGAATTATTATTCATTGATTTAGATAGAATATCTGCAATAAATTTTGATAAATTTTCGGTAGGACTGTTGTTAGATAGCACAATAGGCCTTAATGGGTATCCTTCTTTGTGTATTTTTGGAAGTCCATAAAATTTTGGTGTGGAACTACTAAAATTATTTAAAGATTTTGCTTGATTTTTTGAAATATGTTTATTATTTTTTAATTTATTAATAATATTTAAACATCCTTTTTGAATTCTGGATGTAGGGGCTGAGTTAATTTTTTTATATATTAAATTATCTGATAGGAGTAAAGACGCACTTTCAAATAAATAAATACATAAACGAAAACAGCACTAGAGTTACATGATTTATTTTTGTACAATCCTCCAAAAGCATTATCTATACAAAACAACAGACGTAAGTTGAAAGTCTGGCCGCGATAACAAATAATAAGATATCAAAGATAGCAAATAAACACCATGACATGAAAATCCGAAGCATAATTTCATCAGAAACAGCTTAAAAATAAGGGAATATTAAAGACAAAAGCTGGTTGTTTGAAACAATCTGCAAAACTGCTTGGAAACCCAACCCAGATGTAGTGGGAAAAGGCTATTTAACACCCACCGGTGACAAGACAAGTCAGTCCACACTTGATGCACGTCGAAGCAACGACAGTTTTAACCAGAAATCTACGCGTCAAATAAATAAAGTTTAGAATATATCAAATTTATGTTATAGTGAAAATAATGCTACATAAAAAAAATTGTGTTAAGAATATATGAAAAGTTTTATCCGTTTTTCTCAGAAAACGTGAGTAGAAATTGGGTAATTAATATAAATTAAATATTTATAGTCATATAGGGCTTCTAATCGGATTCTGGTACAATTCTAATTGGATTCTAATTGACTCTAATCAAATTCTAATTGGCTTCTGGTACAATTCTGGTACATTTATAATCTGCGTTGAAATCATTTAAAGCAAGAGATTTAAAGCATATGCATATAAAATAAAGAAGCACAAGGTGATTTTTGGAAAACAAGGGGTAACTGTACTTAAATATTGGTTCAACTAAGCAGAGCATTGGTATTCGATTAAAGACATTAAGGGGGGTGTTGATCCACAACACGAAACAACATACCAGCAGATCACAGGTCAGATCTACTTAATTTTAAGATATTTTTCAATTTAAATTTTAATACTGAATTTATTTAATTTATCCAAAACTTGTAGAGAAGTCAACAAAAAAGATTGCATACATTAAACTTACGAAATAGATCATAAAGAGGTCTCGAACGTTCCAGATTTTTTTGTAAAGAAGTAGTTTTTGGTGACCTAATATTGAAACTAAAAGAATATAAATTTTGGGATAAATAACAAATATGATATTAGTTAATTGAAGAGTGTATTTAAAAAATTTCAAAAATTGTAAATATTATTTCCTTTCGTTATATGAATGTTGATTGACTTCGTTTTATCAATTCAAACAGGTAATCATAAAGAGATGAAAAAAAACTGATCATCGTAACGTTGTGCTCTCTGCGTAGATTAAAAAGGGCTAGCCGTAGCATAATAATAAAAGTAAAAGATTAAAGTGAGAAACACAGAAAGGTGGCGTTCAATAGAACGTTTATTACATCCGACTACAACAAGTGAGGGGGCTACTACAGCAAATTTATAGACGAACCAATATATATATATATATATATATATATATATATATATATATATATTGCTGTGGAATGTAGTGTTTATGAAAATGAATTGAAATAAACCCTTTATGTTGGGTGTTAATAAAACCAGTGTTAGCTTGTTACATCCACCTTTCAACGGTGTACTGAAGCTTATGCCATTTTATTTAATTATTCATTCGCATAGATTCTGCTTTTGATACTCATACACCACCCTGTATATTAAACATTACGACAATAAGTACGCTTTACTACAATTCGATTTAAACCTATTTGCTGCGAAATGAAAAGTTCCTCTATAATTTAAATAATCGGTACTTTATTCTAAGTATTCATCGTCTTGGTGCATATTACTACAGAGTATAATTAAATTTTATAATACTCAATTCTAAAGACTCTTTGAAGAATTAGATTACACTTATCTGATAAAATCTGTTTCAAGTTTCTGTCTACACCTGTGTATTTGATAACGCTGGGATTAAATTTAATTCTTGCTATAAAACGAGTTCCTCATTTTATTCTTTCTGCACCTATACGACAAAGAATATTTGTCGTTACGTTATTTTCTTGACTACAGAAATTTTGTGCACACCGTTCGTGTGGTAAGTGTTTTCAGTTTTAAAAATGTACCTTTCTTCGTAAATGATCTAATTTTAATCGTGCTTGTTACAGCTTCCTCTGGTGGGCATGACCTGTTCATCATGTTGAGTGATGACTAATTGAGTAGTTACCGCTTCTTTTGGTAGGCCTAATATACTACTGTACGTGAACTACGACTGTTCGAGTAAGAAGGATGCACGGCAAGGTTGTCCTAGGTAAATCTGTTTCCCTCTCTCCTTGGAGGAGATGTGACAAACCCATCAACCTGGACGTGCTAGTGAGCGTTTCTTAACAGAATACTTATACGGGTCCTATTTTTAGTTGTCTATGCATCTTAAGATTATTATATATATTGCTGTGATATTTTAGCAATAACCCTATGCGCCCTTTTTGTGAATTAAAAGGGTAAAAATTTTTATCTGTCAATTTTTTATTTTTAATATATAATTTTTAATTGCGTCGACTAGCTCAGTTTTTAAATTACGCACGGAGCTTGCGACAATACGACAAACAAAAGGTTTAAATCTACCTTCTACATCTCCGTCCTGTTCTAATATTTAAACCAAAACACCATTAAGCACAAATTATTATAGTCTTCCCAAAAATATTTACAACGTATGAAAAGTTTAAAGATCCTCTAAATAGAACTTTCATTAAAAAAATTAATAATTATCATTCCCAAAGATGATTAAAAAGCCAGCAAAATTTCTATTATTATTATTAACAGAAGCTCCATGAACGTTCATTCAACTTCTTTAAATATTTACGTAATTTACAACGTGTACTCAAAAAACGATCCTTGCCGACCCCTCACATAAATTATTATGAAAACAATTTTTAAAGTATTCAAATTAGAAGTATTCAATGAAATGCTAATTTTTAAATCATTCAGTTTAGAAATGCACAACGAAATATTTACAAATAATAAAACATTTAGATTGGCTAACTTGTTGTTTTCAGTTCGAATCAGTGCCTGGTCCGACTGCTTTAGATATTGTCTGCATTCCTCTTAGCATAGCTTCAAATCACCCTAGCGTCCTCCGTTAAACTCCTTGACAATTTATAGTTGAAGTAAATGCTTGTTGCATTTCCTCATTTAATCCAGTAGTTATTTATAATTGCTTATCCATTAATAATTCATAATTATTTAGAATTCTTCTCCAGTGATTATTTAGAATTATTTTCCAGTGACTATTTAGAGTCCTTTTTATTAAGGTTAATATTAGAATTTAAATTAAAACAACTTTTAGTTGCTTACGCCTTTTGAAGGGTAAAACGACAAACCTCCTAATTTTCCATAGTTACATTGGTATTATTTCACACTTCACAATAAATCACTTCACGTAAATATCTTTGTTTTAAGAGGCGTGAACTAAGCCTTACTTCATGTTGAAATGATTTGTTTACAAATCCGGTCGTATTTAAATGCATCGTCTATCTATTGACAAGCGCAGAGTTTGTTGTTATGCATGTTACTTTCATACCAGGTTTTTGGATATTCCATCGTATTATATTGTATGTTGAAATCAAGGTGTTGCTTTTGTCGCGTACGATTTCGAGTTAATAGCATTGATTCCCTTGGATTGTCATACTTCTAGATAAGTAAACCATTGTTTGTCCAAATAAATTTGGTGAACTTTGATTTTAATTACCATGCATTGCTTGTTTCCAATAAATCAGGTGTCGATTTTAGCTTTCTAGTCACGTATACTTAATACAATTTATGCATTAATTTATGCGTTTGCTATATTAGAGATTTTTAAACCTGCTTGTTTTAATTGGGATCCCTGACGTAATAATGATGCGTTATCCATGCGTGTCGCTATTGTTTTACGACTTGCGAATTTGTTTATTCAAATAAATCTTCAAAATATTTTTTATTAACTAAATTAATTATGATTATCCCGCCTACTCGCCGATTGAGCCCGATCATTCTTTTTTCAGTCTATTTTTATATCGTAGCCAAATTTCTGGCACAACGTGGGGCTACGATTATTGTAACAAGTTACTTCCTGAAGATGCCGGTATTGTCCAACTAGATCAGATTAAATGAAACAACGGAGATGCAACATCAAATTTATAATAGCATCAATTATTCATTAATTTAACAATTGGTCAAATAATAATAATTGCTACATCCACAAGCAATTTTCTCCAACAAACATTATCCAAATAGATCACTTACATGCAAGCATTAAAATCTACAAATAAAGAGTATTTCTTAAGTCACAAAATATTTCATAACTACTAGATACAAATGCAGAGTTTAGAAAATCCGTCTCTGTAATTAATATTCCCAAACTTTTTCTTATATAAATCACGCTATGTACAAATTCTTCGAAATACCTATGAGTATTTTAATAATCCAATCTTACCCCCGTAAACAATGTATCTGGTAAGGTACATTTACCAAAACCTTATGCAATGGTCTAATAAGTCTGAATTCGACCTAAAAAAATCTGAAATTATCCATTTACAAGAAAACCTCTATATGCCAAACTTTACGTAATTTAACCTACTTAAAATAAATAGAGCAAACAAGTTGTCCTTTAAAAGATTTTAAATACAATGATATATTTGCATTTCACCATTAAATTATGTTAAAATAAATTCGTCCATGACCAAATCGTTGATTAAGTTTCTATTTCCATGTCACTCCATTCTTCGAAATAATTTACCAATGTGTGCATTGTAAAATTCATTTTGTATTTCCCGATATTTAAATTTCCAGTACCATACAAGTATTTCTTTGGTTAATGCTATTAAAATGATTTCATTATTTACTTCCAATCTGAGTTGTTCATATTTTAACTCAAATTAATTTGTATGTGGATCGCTATACCTCATAACTTTAAAACATTGGCAAAAATGTTAAACGTCTGATATCACTAACGTGAACTTGACTTTATTCATTAACAAAAAGATCGTTTGTAATTGACCGACATACAGACAATCGGTATAAGACCGACAAACAGACAATTGGTAACTGACTTGGTTCTTGATTATTTTCCGGTGTATACAGTATCAAAGTTCTTACGTCATAAACTCTGAAACACTTGATAATTTTCTGGGTGTGCTGATTCATAAGGCTGACCTAATTTTTTCATAAAATGGCTTTGATTGATGAACTATGTTGTTTAATTAGCTGCCAATTTTGAGTTATGAAGTCGTAAAAATAGTTTCTTAGTTGGTGTAGTTTAAAAAATTAGTGTAAAATACTAAACGGTGAGCTTCTTTTTGCGGGTTGTTCTATCTGAGCTGTAGGTCTAAACACTGCTTACCGTTTTGTTAATTGCAACGTACATTCGTATTGTTTGTTCTAATTGCCTGTCACGCTTAGGGTATAACTTGATTTGTGGATTTTATTGGTTAACCTCGCTACTTTGAATGAACTCGAAAAATTCAGCAGAATGGAGTAGTTTTGATTTAAAATACAGTGTTTCACGTTTTGCATTAAAAACGCACGAAATGGAGTGGAAATGCTTTAAGGAAGTATTCTTCTTAAATGGTATTCAGTGAAGGATTTTAGCCACACAAGTTTTTAAATAATGTTTTGAAAAGCAAAGATATATATATTACCGATAATGTGCGAAAATTAGTTAATCTTCGAATCAACTCGGTAATCTGCAGATTACCTGAGCAGATACGTTAGAGTGCAAAACCGTTGTCTTGTTTCCACATTATCTAGGCAATCTGTAGATTACCTAGGTAGTCTACAGATTACCCGCCGATCTCTTGTTAATGCGCAAAAATGTAATAAAAATGCAATAGTGGTTCAGATAGAGTGTGGCCCACCGCCGCTATAATAATAATAGGAATATTTTCTTAAACAACACGGGGTTGTTAAACAAAACAGAAATATTCTACATTGGATATTTATTTATTGAAGCACAATTTTAGACAGCTGGTCATAACAAACATCTGAAAAGAATTACCTCCAAGTTGACGTAACATAAAAAATAGGTAATTAGTTTGTACTGTTTGTAGTGTACTGTATTAATGCAATCTATATCCATAAGCACTGATAACACTTCGAGTTACAAAGCTGTAGTATCTAATTGAACCGGTGAAAAGAAAAGTGGTGTAAGTCAATGTTTGTTAGTTTTGAAAAACATAAAGTTTTACTAGAACGAATATTGTAAATAGGAAGATTGCAAATAAACAAATAACTGTACAAATTATTGTTATAAAGGGATGTAGCTAACTATTTATAACATTAGTGTGGCTCTGTATATGTTTATCTCATTAAAAGAAATTTTTAATATCAAAAGTGTGACTTGCACCACTTTTCTTTTATCCATTATGCACATTAACAAAATAAACAAAATCTTTAGTGGAGTAACTTGATGTATTATATTAATACGTTTATGTATCATAAATGCCAGAAATACAACAAAAAATTTCTTTAGGTTTATGGATGAGAAAAGAAGTAAAAAAATCGTTACGTTTATTAGCGTTTAAAAAACCTCATTCACAGTTATCATCGTCAGAGTAATCTGAATGTCTGTCTATAATCGGACCGTCCTCAACTGCGGTTACCTCTGTGTTCAACCTGGTAAAGAAAGCATGATTCACTGGTGGAATGTAAGGTTAGTAGTTCCAACATATCACGTTTTTTTGGCTGTTGTCACTGGCCGCTGTCCGTTGTACAAAAGTTTTACTGCGATACTCCCAAGATGAGATACTCTTCTGCCTTTCTTCGCAGGAGTGACATCAATACAGTTAAACTCCATGTCTTCATTGAGTGTTTCCTTGTAGAAAAATTGTAAATGGTTACTCTTTTAGGTAACGGAGCCACTGAATTTTGAGCCAAACACTTTGTAACCCAGCATATTTTTTGTTCTTCTTGTGATGGCATTCTTCAAGGCAACTGTTGAAATGATTTCCTTCTGCTTCATTACTTTCAGACAATAGGGCTTTTTCCGTTTAGACTTTACAATGGCAGCATAGCAGTCTTGAGGCACATATTTTACTATACCTTTGGAAAACATTTCAATGACTCCAAAATCGGCATCATTTGGTAAGAAGGAGTGGCCGCTTATTATGAACTTGTGATCAATCTTTTTTATGTGTGTGCCATCTTGTTGAAAGAAATGCATGCAAGCCAGTGCAATTTTGATATTGCTGTTCTGACCTCCGCAACTGTCGCTAAACATAATTACATGATCAATATTTTTTTAAGTAACTCTGTTACGGAAGTGCTGAGGTAGGCATGATACTATTTCTTGTGATCCACGAGAGACTACCGTTTCGTTCCAAGCGTACATGTAAGTTGAACCACTTGACAGCTCGTGACATCGTATGTTATAAACGTACATGTTCCGTTTATAATAAGCATGTGAGTGAGGAAAAAAGAAGCGCTTTTTGAAGATCAAAAGTAAGAGCATAAACTTTTGATCTTTTTGTTTGCTATCTTCCTTAGCTTGGCCGAGTGTTTGTCTAGCAAGTTCGGCCTTACGCAAATGCAACTTTTTGCTAGTTTCGAGTTCTTGTTTTTGTTGTGAGTTTTCACAACAGTCGATTTTCATTTTAAAAACATCACATTTTGCACAAGTGTTTTTATGCGGTGAATGGAACTGTAGATTAAATGCAAAATTAAAAATATAACGATACTTAGATTCCGATACTGGGTTTGTATTGATATTGGTACAGTGCTCTTTGTATAGGTTGTACATTAACTTAATATTTAAGTGCTTTGACAAGTACTTTCTGTTAGGGTTGTGAACCCTAGTATAATGTGATTGTTATGCAGGAAATTTATTAATGTGATCTCGTACTATTTGTAAACGAACTTCATCTACTTTGTTTACAGATGGCCGTTTTCCTCTAAAATCGCTTTCTGGTTTATGCCCATCTCGGATTTTTTTTAAAGTTCTGAAGCACCTTCCATCAGAAATTTGAAAGGTTTTCAAGAAATACTGCTTACAAACCTTAACATTACCATCAGCTAACTGTACATGATAGCTGATAGATGATTTTTTATACCTCGACTTCCGTCTCTCACCCTGTGTGCTTTTGGCGTACTTTGTTGGCAGAGTCCGGTTACGTAGGCATTTTGGGTTTGAAAACTGCCCATGCTATAAAAGTGATTAAAGACTGATTTTCTCTGCTCTTCAGTTACATTATCACTGCACTTTAGTTTGCAGTTGCAAGGTGGATTAGAAAATGTCTTCTCGGGAACAGGTTTACCCTTACTAGTGACATAGGCCTTACCACAGTTCCGTTTCATTTTACGTTGTTGTTCTTTGTTAGGTTTTCTCTTTCTTTTGCATGATTTCACAATCACAGGCGCAGCGTCATTTTGATTATCTGATTCTTTACTATCCACTTCAGCACTATGATCTGCAATAAACCCAAACAAAAATTAAAACTAATCAATAACATTGGTAAATGAATTGAATTGTAATTTATGATTGGGCAGCCCCATAAGGGTAGCAGCAGGTAAACAGATTTGCAGAAAACCAAACCAGAAACCAAGTTAAAAAGTAGCTAAGCCCAGGGAAATCGGAACCTACGTGTAGTACACATCTTTTATTGTAGATAGGTGGTGCTTACACTATTTTATTAATAACCTATTAAAGTAAATTTTGAAGTTAATGTTGTGATAATATTGTAATGTGCAAATTCAAAAGCACCATTAATTTGGCAAAGTATAGTTATTTTAAAAATATAACATTGTGGAACCAATAACAGTTTTATGTTATATTATTATATTCTTACCTGAATCTTCTGATAGTATGTATTCTGATCCAGAATACTGTAGGATGGAAGATTCAGACAAACTTGAATCAATTAAACTCATCTTAGAAAACAGTACAATACATAAATTGTTGTGATTTTAATTACAAAGACGTTGCACTGTAATAACCACTAAACATAAACTATCACACCTCTGATGGAATAGTGAAGTAAGTCAGATAAAAACAAACGGCTCCCATGGATTAGTGAAGTAAGTCAGGCTCGCACCACTTTGGTTTGTAACAATATCACCTGCTTCAGTGTCAGAATTTTTTTACGTCCTCCTAAACAGCTGTTGCTACGTCATTTTGACTTACACCAGTGTTCCATATGATAAAATGGCCTTTCAAGAATCCAAAGCAGCACAAAACTAAAATGTCTTCTCATCGGCTCACTTGCAATATACGTACGGCAGATTGTTTTATAACATATCGGAACATGAAATAGAGTGAGAAAAAAGTTACATAATTAGTTAGGTAAAATTTCTTAGAAAGCTAATTACAATAAAGTTAAAATCCTAAAATAGAATTTATGTATTTGTACTATCTAAGGACTGGTGACACTTAAAATTATACAGTAGTTTGTTATTACGACATACGCACTTTTTTGTAGCGTATTTAGTTTTATACCCACACTTCTTAAAATCTTGACCAGAACCATGAGACTGTCTTGTTGCAGTAGTGCGCAAAGACTCTTCGACGTTAGAAACGTCATCTTTTGAAATAAATTGTTCTTTACAAACACTGAATTGGGATCCAGTGTTTTAGAACATCAGTTCTAGTGCCAAGTTTGTAGAATCTGTCGTTTGTTTTACTAGGAACTACAGCTAGAACTAAAGGGACATCAGTTTCTGCTCGATCCACATCTGGAACCTTTACTCTTACGGTGTCACCGTCCTTAGCAGCTAAGTGATTGGCGTCAGACACTGTTAGCGTATTTTTGCTTGTATTTTCAAGCCCTCTTTGGCTTTCACTCGTTGTATGTTTTGATCAAGATGATTTTTACAGATTCTGCAAGTAAGTTCTTGCTTAAATCTTCTTCCAAGCTATCAGTTTTACCACAAATGGCATGCAGGACATCCTACATTTATGGCAACTATGTGCGCCTGATGTTATTTTGGAGCAAACACTGCAAAGTAGAATGATCTTGAGGAGGGTCAGTTCTATTTCCTGCCTGAATCTGTGATCTAGGAATACAAGTGGATGTATTGTCAAAGCGCTCTGTTGCTGACATTTGTTGTGTAGCACTGAGTTCCTCTAGATCCTATTCACTCTGCGCCGTTTGAGGTACATCTTACGGTATGAATGATGATACGTCCAAGGTTCCGGGTTCGAATCCCGACACAGTTTGCTTGAAAAATGTTAGGCGAGCATTTTTCACAAAAATACACCCTCGTTCGAATGAGAGGTAAAATGGAGGTCCCATGTGTGAGTGTTGTCACGCACGTTAAAGATCCCTACCTTGCTTGGAACAGCAAGGGTTCGGCAAAACTCCAAGTTATCCAGGTAAAAAAAACTCGCTTCCTGGCCGAATGTATTACCTTCGAGTGGAGCATTGAAAAATCACATGTAAGGTATGAATGATGAAGATAGGCCAACTTTAGCAGGGCAGCCAAACATCGCTTCATAAGGACTATACGTTTAATTCCAGAATGATAATCTAGATTCTTTATGAACTGTACAAATTTTATTCCCTCGAGCCACTTACTAGTCTTATTGTCAGTCATCCAGGTAGTGATAATATTCTTGATATCTTGGTTTGCTCGTTCGACACTGCCCTTGCTTTGGCTATGTCTTGGTTTGCCATGAATTATTTTTATTTCTGACCACATTTCTTTTAGGTTTTCTAATACCTGATTGCAAAACTCGCGACCCTTGTCAAATTGTAAAACACATTAAGCCCCCAAGAAAAGAAAAATGTCTAGTACATTATATGCTACTTCGTCGGCATGCTTAGATGTCAAGGGTTTCAAAACCACAAATTTTGTTAAGTAATGTTGCTATACAAAGACAAATTTAAGTTTTCCGTCGGGCTGGGATTGATAGTCTATTAGATCAATTTGGCATCTGCTGTTAAAATGAGGGAATATCATTGGTTTTACAACAATTCCCTTTTTTTCGCTTTTATGTTGTTTTTTTTTTGACAAGACCCGCATGAACTTAGATACAATTTTATATGGGCCTGGGTTATATTTTTGTAACGCTTATTTATTTCCTTTCCCATCCTGTCCCTTTCGCCATGACCGATTGATAAATGTGTTGAATATAATATATCAAACAACTCATCTGTGTGGACAAATAGCTTAACGTCTTTTTGATTTTCAGGTAAAGGTTCAAGTTTATCACAACCTTGTAAAGTCAGTAGATCGCACCGTTCGATAATCCGGTAATCCCGGGACGATTCTTTCCTTTCTATAGTTTTAATACGCTGCACATCTTCTAGTATTGCGCAATAGCTGTGCTTTGTTAGTAACACTTATATTTCGAATCTTTACTCAGAAATAACGCGTTGAATTTGTCTCTCATGCTTACCTGCTCTCGACTAGTTGCTTGCATTGTGACTGTAATGCTTTAGCGCAGTGATAGCAAACAGGAATGCCAAACTAATAGTCAATGATACAAAAGAAAAAGGACCCAAGCTCTACGCCAACGCGATGTACTCGAATGCAATGCAAACAAATACTAAGGACCTAGATGAGCACTCCGCGAGACTGACAACACAAAGCTGTACGTAAAGGTGGAAAGTGGGATGCAAGGGCGAACAGGAAGCTCCGTTTTGAATCTCGCTCTAACTAAATAATTATGATTTCGCAGTTTATCTGGCGGCATGCCGTTATTGTACACATTACATAGGTAATGTGTGGAAGAGTGCGATTATGTAGATTTCGCACTTTAACTGAGTGGTCCAGGTAATATGCACACTACCTAGGTAATGTGGACATTAACGGTTTCCGCATATTATCGTTAACATATACGTTTTATTTATTAATTTTTAGTAGAGGATTTTCACGGATTTTTCAACTTGCATAATATTCTCTTGAACACACTTTAATCAGTATTTCGTAGCAATGAACTTTTACGAATTTTGACTTGTGTACTATACTATAAAGATACTGTTATGTAACATACATAGCTTTTTTAGGAACTAACGGAAGGTTTCTACACTGAAAAAAGTATTTATTATTATAAATCTTTTTTAATTTTTGTTGGGTTTACGGATGTAGTATGAATACGATATGGTGCTCCATGACCTTTGTATTACCTCTTATCACATCAATCAATATATATATATATATATATATATATATATATATATACAGGGTGATTCATTAGCCTCTTTACAAACTTTGGCAATAAAAAGTAGATTTAATTTCATGAAGAAATGTTCATATAAACTTATGTCTTATCTTTCTTTGTTCAGAAGTTATAGAGCTTTTAAAATTTTTAAGTTGAAAAAATGTAGTAGCCATGATTTAGCAAAACAAAATTTATTAATTGTTATTTTAATTAATTACCTGTCAAAAATAGTTTGTTTATGTTAATGCTTTTGAATCACTATTTGTTACAACTTGTATTTGTAAAACTTGACTTAGGAATGAATCCATTTTGTAACGAAGAATATGCTGACATTGTGTTTGTTTATGGACTTTGCAATGGAAACGCTCGTAATGCAGCAAGAGAATATCGAAATAGATTTCTTCAGAGACGTCAACCGTCGCATCCCACATTCAGTGCAGCATTTAGAAGACTACGCATAACTGGTACTGCCGCTTCTCTTAGGTCAATTCATCCGCATGGTGTAAATGTCCAAGATCGTGAAAATGTAATAAATGCTGTAACTGGAGAACCATAAATTAGCACCCGACGCATAGCACGAAATTTGGGGCTATTACAAAGTTTTGTATGGCGAACGATAAATCAAAAAAAGATGCATCCTTATCATCGACAACGTGTACAAGCATTGCATAACGGAGACGCTGATCTACGATTAAATGTTTGTCATTAGATTTTACAACAGCACGCCCAAGATAACAACTTTATTTCAAAAATTCTATGGTCAGATGAATCCTATTTTTCAAGAGACGGTATCAATAATTTCCATAATGCCCATGTTTGGTCTCTGGACAATCCACATGCGACCAGAGCGCGTAATTTCCAGCAAAAAGTTTATGTAAATGTTTGGAGTGGCTTATTTAATAACACATTACTAATCAATGTATTTAATGGAAATTTAAATGCAGAGAGGTACTATAACTTTTTGAACACCACATTGTTTGACCTTCTGGATGATGTTCTACTCCGCCTGATACACGAGATGTGTTGTATCAGCATGATGGGGCACCGCCTCACCGAGGAATACAAGTGACCCAATGGTGCACACTCATTTCCTAAATAAATGAATTGGTAACGGAGGTCCTATATCATGGCCACCCAGATCGCCCGACCTGAATCCTTGCGATTTTTATTTATGAGGTCACTTCAAGCAACTTGTTTATGCAGTGGAAATAAATGACCGCGATCAGTTATTGCAGAGGATTCAAGATGCTTCAATTCATATTAGAAATGACATGAATTTATTGCACGTGCAAAAGAGTTTAATTCGTCGTTGCCAATTATGTATTCAGGAGAATGGACTAATTTTTGAACATTTACTCTAAATTAATGTTGCTTTTGGTTTGCTGCTATAAATGTTTTTGATTTCTTTAAATTATGATTACTTAATAAGGTTCAAATAGAATTCTTTTTAAAAGGGCTATAACTTCTGAACAAAGAAAGATAGGACATAAGTTTATATAAACATTTCTTCATGAAATTAAATCTACTTTTTATTTTCAAAGTTTGTAAAAAGGTTAATGAATCCCCCTGTATATATATATATATATATATATATACATCCCACCATCAATCGGACGTCCGTACATTCTGATTTTACATTACATCCAACGTCCATGTGAAATACTACGTCCAGTATACGGACGCCGAATTTCCAGCATGTTAAATTTTTGGAGAAGCTTTGTAAGAGTTAAATATGTCATTTGGCAAAAATTAGGGTGGACGCCCCTTGGCTGCAAAACATTAAAAAAATATACATTTTTAGTTCAACGTTTTTACAGCAGAGGCACTGCGTTCGTCGGGCGTATATCGAGACCGTATATCTATCAGTCGTGGTATTCACAACCACACGTCCGGAGAATTGGCAACGTTGTACTCCTTGAAGTCGCTCGTTATTTTAGGTACACAACAACTAAGCTTTACTTGTTCGATTGACTAGCATGTGGGAGGGGAGTTTGACAGGCGCTTGCTGCATTTGCTTTTCCGTAAGATATTATTAGTTCACGTTTAAAGAATTACGTGACTAATTTGAAGGACGAAACTGCGTTTAGCGTTCATTGAAATAATACAGTAGTCTGTAAAATTGAAAATGCATACATGTAAATCATTGACTTTTATTAGGACATGATTTAGGCTTTAATTATTATAAGAACATACCGTGAGTAACAAATCGAAAATAATTTTGAACCCAAACGTTTGTCAACAAAGCGCTATATAATTTTGCTATAAAGTACGACATTAATTAAACTACATTGTTTGATGCAAATGTGATTTTTCAGCATTACTACTTTTTCTTATTTTGGTTATTTTAAAAAATTCAGTGTTATGGATCTTAATTTTAATAATATTTTCTAGAATAACGCAATTTGAAAACAATTTTACCACTGTTTTTTTGTTGTTCAAGGTTGACATTACACCGTGCCATTGTATTCAAATCTGTATATTATTAAATCGATTGGTGAAGTGATTTTTAAAGAAGAGTCAAACTTATTGATTGCAATGTTATCTAAAAATAGTTTTACGGACACTTAAATTTTCTTAATGTAAAATATGATAGGCTTTGAGATGTAGAATTTTCATATATAAAAGCGGATGAGTTTTTTGTCTACATTCTACAAAGGTAATGAACAATAATTAATTCCCTTTTTTGAACACAAGATCCTTTGAGTGTATATACTATTTTCAAGTGAAGTCATTGAGAAGAACGACAAATATCTCCTTGTTATAAATAATTACTTTCCTCATTCTTTTAAATTTAGGTGTTCTAAACCCGCCGAATATACCGTGCTTGTAAAATTCATTATGATTAAGATTTTGCGGGTTCTAGGCTTAAATTGACTGTTCTTGGCTATATATTCATATTTTTTTTATTCATATTAAATAGAAAATGATCTTTGAAAGTAGATTAATAAAGAGGAACTTATCTAATAATTATTTGTATATCAAGATTGTGAAATTGCCTTTTTGTGTACCGAGAATCGGCTTGTTGCTGAGGATAAATAATCTCAAGTTCGCTACAAAGTTTCACCGCCAGGTGTACAGGTGTTCAGAAATACCCTAAAGATAATTTCTTATATAACTGCACATACCAGCCAACATGCTTTTCAAATCACCTGCACATGCACAAACACACAGCGACAGACCCAGAACAGCAAAAGATTTTTTGAACAAATCGCTAGTATATTGTTTTAGTAATGTGTATAGTAGTTCTATTTTTTAAAAGTTCCGAAAGTTATATTAATTTATCTGATTCTCGATCTCTGGAAGTAAATTCCGAAACGTAGTCTCATAAAGCAGAATATAAGTTATACAACTTATACTTTTTGGTATTAATAAATCATGATTCATAACTTGGAAGAAACAATAATTGTTTCATTTTCATATTCTACCCTAGGAGATTTGATTATTTTAGGTTTATTTTGATTACGTATCATGATATAAATATTAACACAGACACACGCCTTCCTTTATAATATAAAATGCAATTTAATTGAAACTTTATTTTTCCAGAAAATATACAAACGTAGTTCCGCTTAGAACCTTAATTTCGAAACTAAACGTATTATTAACATAATAAACTGCATTGTACTAAAACATTTGTAAAACTACAATAACAGTAGTAGTAAATAAAAAAAATCGAAAATAATACCTGTATAACTTACAAAGTATACGATCTTACCAAAATACAGTTATTATTTTGACGAGACATACTTATTCTGAACATAAACTTTTATTTTTAGTCAGTCTATTAGCTAAATTATCCGGAAACACAGTCTTTAACTTTTCACACTCATGACGTTTTGGGGATTTTTAGATTTTATGTCTTGCAAAGTATTTTTCAACAATTTTTTTGTTCACTAGTCCAAGGAACCACTTTTCTCTTTTTCTTTGTGTAATTTTTATTGTGCTCGTTTTCATTGTTGGCTTTAACTATCTGTTGACATCTTTCAAGATATACTATTAACTGACCAAAGACCAAAGCTCTGCAAACCTGGCAGCGAAATAAGAAAAGAAATTACAGGAAAATGCCGAAAACCTAGCAGAAAACAGTACAAGCACCAGAACGCTTAGTGCCGGTGATACAATGGCAGGTACCAGAATCTAAAATGTCGGAGAACGCGAACTGGCGCCAAGGTTCAGAATAAAATCAGCCACATTTGATAGGAAGTCACCTATACAGGCATATCTTAAACAACGACCATGAAAGGGCGACCGCGTTAATTATTGCATTATGAGGCGACGTACACCGCGTACTTAAATTGTAATAAACATGATGGTATTCTCTGGGGTAAAAGATTCCGGGGTTAAAATTCAGATTTCCGGGAGGACTACTTCGGAGAATGCGATCGGAAAGTTCAGAATAAGAGTCGGGAACATTTTGAGAATCGGAGCGTGGAATGTTAGAAGTATGAAGCAAATAGGTAAGCTAGAGAACCTAAAATTGAAAGGAATAGGTTAGCACTAGGCATAGTAGGGATCAGCGAAGTTCAGCGGCCAGAGGCGGGGGATTTTTGGAATGGAGACTTCAGGATAATTCACACAGGAACAAAAGAAGGAAATTTGGGTGTGGAGATAGTTATGCGAAAAAAGATAAAATACTGTGTAGAAAATTACTTACAAAGAACGAAAGAATACTCATGGTTAGATTAGAATCTAAACCGGTAAACACAGTAATAATACAAGAATACATGCCCACCTCTAGCTACACTGACGCAAAGGTAGAAGCTATCTACAAATATATCGAAGATATATTAATATATACGTAAAAGGACATGAAATTTTAATAATTACAGGGGAATTTAATTTAGTGGTAGGTGAGGGTAAGAAAGGGGCGGTAGTAGGTTTATTTGGTTTAGGCACGAGAAACGACCGGGGAAATAGGCTGGTAGAATTTTCCGACAAGAAGAATTTAATCATCACAAACACATTATTTCAACATCACGCTAGAAGACGATATACGTGGAGGATGCCAGGAGATATAGAAAGATATCAAATAGATTACATTATTGTTAGACAACGGTTTAGAAATCAAGTAAAAGACTGTATAAGCTACCCAGAAGCAGATATAGACACTGACCACAACTTCATAATTATGAAGGCCGCACTTAAATCTAAAAATTTGAAAAAAGAAACGAAAAAAGGCACTTTGAGTTTGAGAAACTAAAAGATAAAGATATTCAAGAAAGATTCGAAAAAAGTCAAATGAATTACTAAAAGATATTGGGAAAATATCTGATACTAAGGAAGTAGAAACAGAATGGAATAACGTTAAATCCAGCCTAGACATGGCGGCCAGATATATTCTGGGATATACATAAAAGAAAATGAGAAACCGTGGATAACAAAGAATATCCTGAATTTAATAGAAGAAAGACGAAAATACAAAATAAATCAGACAAAACAGAAAAACAGAGATACATAGCCAAAAAATGGAAAATTATTCGCAAATGCAGGAAAGCTAAAGAACAATGCATTGATGAAAAGTGCAAAGGGGTATAAACTAAGACGGAAATAGGAAAACAGATAAAGCATACAAACTAATTAGAATCAATTTTAGGGTTATAAAATCCTATAGCAAAAAATATAAAGGACGCGGGAGGAAACGTCATTATAGAAAATGTAGAGAAAGTGGGTAGATGGCAAGAATATATAGGGAATTTATATGCGGGAAAGAACGAACAGCATCAGAAAAGGAAGCAGACATTGAAAAAAATGACTTTGAGTATGCTATAATTAGAGATGAATTTGAATTAGCAATAAAGATTCTGAAAAATCGTAAGGCGCCGGGTACAGAAACTCTAAAAGCCGCTGGACAAGCAGTAACAGATTGTCTCTTCCAACTTGTACATTAAAGAGGCAATGAATACTGCCATAGACAGAAAGACATTTACAATTACTATGCAGGGACAAAAAATTGAAATGATTAGATTTGCAGGTCATATAGCGGTATCAGCATCTAGCAAGGAAGAGTTAGAAGCTGCTCTTAATGAAATGGAAACGGTTCTAACGGAGAAATACGGTATGAAAATTAACAAAAATAAAACTAAAGTACTAGTATGCAAAGGAGGAGAAAATAAATCAAAAACAAGAATACAAATAGGTAACAAGAACTTACAAGGGTTAAGGATTTCTGCTACCTAGGAAGCCAAATAACATGGAAAAAGCGCAAAAGATATACAACAAGGATTAGTATAAGATCGTGCTACATTTAACAACAAAAGTAACTACTGTGTTCAAAGACAACAAACATAGAAACAAGGAAACGATTGCTTAAAATATGTGTGTGAAGCACAGCACTGTACGGCTGTGGAGCCTGTACAGTAAGAGAAGCGGATAAGAAAAAAGTTGAAGCCTTTGAAATGTTGTGCTACAGACATATGATAAAGATATCATGGACAGACAAAGTTAAGAACAAAGAGGTACTAAAATGGTAAAGGAAGAAAAATATATGGAAAACGGTAAAAATAGGAGAGATAGGATGATAGACCACATACTACGGCATGAGGAATAGTGCAGAATGCTTTAGAAGCAGAGATAGGAAAAAAGAGAAGTAGATGTAGACCTAGGTTAGACTACTGCACACAGATAGTGAAAGATGTAGACTGTAGGAATTTCAGGAAATGCATAGCGTAGCTCCGAATAGAAATCAATGGAAGTACGCATACAACCAGTCCCAGGATGGATAAACTAATGACGAAAAAAGTAACTGTACTTGAACATGATGATTATTATAAGCAACTACAAGTATTAGTTGGGCAATATTCTCGAATAATGTTAATTGTGTGAAAGGATTTACTGGAAAACTATTAATTCAGCAAATGTCTAAGTGTTGGGGGATCTTGGCGGCCACAGGCTGCTTAACTCCCTTCACATATCATACATGTGATTTTCCAATACTCCACCTGAAGGTACTACATCGGCCAGGAAGAGTTTTTTTTTACCTTGCTGCTCCAAGCAAGATAGAGATCTTTAACGTGCGTGACAACACACACACGGGACCTCCATTTTACCTCTCATCCGAAAGAGGGTGTATTTTTGTGAAAAATGCTTGCTTAACATTTTTCAAGCGGATCGTGTCGGAATTCGCACCCGGGACCTTGGGCGTAGTAGTTACACGCATACCAACTACGTCCCGGACCCGCCACCCCCTTAACATACCATTAAATCTTGGTGAAATAGGGCATATAATTAGAAAACAATAGAAGTTGAACCGAGCTGTATATAGGCTGTGTGAGAATTTCAGGGAACTGTGTAGGCTAGCTCAGAATTTAAATAAGTGCAGATACGTGTCCAACCACTTTTGAGACAGAAAACCTAATGTCGAAAAAATAAGATCAGATAAATTTGATGACTATTATATACAACTACAGATGTTGGTTGTGAAAGATCTGTAACTATTGTTGACTGTGTGAGAAGATATATTAAAAAAAATATTAAATCGGCAAATGTTCAAGTGCTGGGGAACTTAGCAGCTACAGGCTGCTTATCTCCTTCACAACCACTGAATGTCGAAGAAATAGGATATATAATTGAAAAACAATAAAAGGGACCGAACTGCATGTAACAAGAAAGAACCGCGCCTATGATGAAAGACAACAAACATAAAACATTGTTGAAAGCATATGTATGGAGCACAACACACTATGCCTATGAAATGCGGGCAGTAGGATAAGCAGACAAAAAACGGTAGCAGCCTTTTGGAATGTTGTGCTTCAGATGTATGAGAATTATAGCATGGACAGACAAAGTTAATAACAAATAGGTTATAGAAACAGTAGGGGAACAAGGATATCTGTGGAAAAATAGAAGAAATAGACGGGCAGAATACGTTTTAAAACATTTTTTTGTGAATGGTATGGGATATATTGCAAGTAAAGATAGGAAAAAGGAGGTAGATTTAAACCTAGATCAGATAGTTCTAGATGCAGACTGTGCAAATGTTTAGGTTAGTTCGAAATAGGAAACAATGAGGGTACGCGTCTAACCAGTTCTAGGACTGAAGGCCTAATGATGATGATGAGGCGAGGTCTTGAATATTCTGCAGGTCATACCAGATCATGACCAAAAAAGCTATGGGACCTCAACATCAAGGCTAGGAATGAAGTACGACGACTCTCTGTAACAAGTGTATCACGCTTAAGTGAAGGACCGTCACCAAAGGTATAACAAGAATTTGCAAGAGTTTAAAGCAGATATTTCCTGCTTGATGAGACTAGCCTACCTAACAACACCAGATAGCTTTCTAAAGTAACTGACGCTACAGACCTTTGTTGGCGGGGTACGTAACGGAGTTATGCAGCAAGCACTATGACTGTCTCGACGTAGGGCCTTAGATGAAACTCTACCTCATTCTTTGGAATTTGAAACAGCAAAGCAAACTTCGCATCATAGTAGTGGCAGATGCAAAATGTTCCGTTTGAAAGCAGCGCTCAGAAAGCATGGAGAAGGTGATTCACCGAGTAGTTCGTGAACACCAACCAAAGAGGAGGAGACCTAGATGCTGGAATTGTGCTGAGTTTGGGCGTATACAGTCCAAATATAAGCAGCCCAAGAGAGAAGTAAAACCCGGAAACTGAAGGGGTTCGACAGGAAGGAGCGAAAGTCAATCTGGACGGATTCTGCGCAGGAGATGATTATTGACATCGCACCATCCAAGCATGATGACATTATTTACATATGTGAACAATTTAGTGGCAAGATTGTGAATTTCTTGGTTGATACTGGAATAATGAGGACAATTGCTAACCCGGATAAAGTGCACAACAGTGGTATAGTGTCATTCGCACGGTACGTCTTCAAACCGTGGCTGGTGGGAAAATTCAAAGACATGGTTTGCTAGATGTAAAAATCAGAGTTGGGAGCAAATTATTTGACCACCAGGTAGTAATTGCGAACTCCACCAAAAAGTTATCTTGGGAATAGATATTTTGAAGGATACAAATTCCATGTAGGTATGAAAGAGGATGTCTTGAGAGTAGAGAACGAGGTAGTATTGTTTTGCGAACAGACGACGTCTCTATGCAAATTTGTTTTTGTTTGACGGACAAGGTTGTTCTACCTGAAGGAAAGAAAATGTTGTACCGGGAGGCTTGGATGTTGTTCTCTGGGAAGATTTTGTGCTCGTTATTGAACCGATTAGTGACGAATTTCTTGGAGATGACGTGCTTTCGAGAAGACTGACGAAAGTGACGGATGGTGTACCTATTAGTATCCTAAACGCTAATGACTTCTAACATGCTAAAAAATAATTCAACGGTTGGTGGTATTCTTCGGTTGTCCAAGTGACGGGGTGTTCCGGTATTGAAAAAGAAGCACACACCAAGAAGTATTCCGCAAAGTTATTAGATCAGTTGACGAAACCGTGCCAGTTTCTTGAATTACAACAGCTGGCCGATCTTAAGAACTTGATCCGACAGTACTCGGAAGGTTTCGCAATCGACGGCGGCCGATTAGGAAAGACCGCAGTAGCCGAGCACAAAATCGATACAGGAGATGTCAGGTCAATATAATAGCAGGTGCGGAGACTCCCATTGGCCAAATGCGAGGAGGTCAAGAAGATTATTGGAGTTATGGAGGGGTAAGGAGTGATTGAGCATTCTGATAGCCCTTGGACATCGCTTGTTGTGCTTGTTAAGAGAATGGACGAGCTAACAAGATTTTGTTTAGACTACATGCGATTGAATGCCGTGATCAAAAAGGACAGATACCTACTTCTAAGGTATGACGACATCCTAGATACATTTTCAGGGTAGCAATGATTTTCAATTTTGGATTTAAAGAGCGGCTACTGGCAACTGAATATGGAACCCAAAGATCGAGACAAGACTGCTTTCACTATTGATAGTGGCCTATGACAATTAACAGTCATGCTATTTGGACTTTGCAACGTTCCTGCCACCTTCGAACGTTTAATGGACAGCATTATGCCTGGGCTTACGTGGAGAATGCGTCTGGTAATTTGTATGGCGTGATTCTGATTGGAAAGTCATTTGGGAAATATTTGAGAAATTTGGAAAAGTGTTTTGAAAAATCAGGAAGCCAATTTGAAGCAGAGTCCAAACCAGTGTCATCGACTAGGCAATGATGTGAAGTACCTAGAGCAAGCAATTTCACTCAATTAAGTCAGGCTAGACCCGAAAACAATTCAGGCGCTACAAGAGCGGCTGATGCCAAAGGCAACCACCAGCTACGCATCTTTTGGGATTCTCCACTTACTGTAGAAGATTCGTTTCCGAATTTACAAATATTGTCAAGCCTTTAGTAAAGTTGGCTGAAGATGTCGTGATTATGTTTGGAATGAAGATTGCCAGCGTACGTACCAACAACTAGGGCAGTTATTAATAACAGATCTGATCTTAAGTTATTATCATCGATTGGAAAGCAAATTTATCTTGATTAAAGATGCACGCAATGTGGCCATCGAAAGTGTACCATCCCAAATGCAAGGCGGCCAAGAGAAAGTCATTGGTTACCTTAGCAGGATGTTCTAGAAACCAGAACGGAACTATTGCGTTACAAGGCGGGAACTGTAGGCTGTGGTGCAATCTGTAGAGCACTTTTGTAAGTGCTCCTACGGGAGAAAATTTCACCTGAGAAGCGATAACGCCGCTTTGAAGGTGCTCTTACAGTCTAGAAAGCCCGAAGTGCAAGTCACTAGATGGATAGAATATCTTCAGCAGTATGATTTCGACATGGAACACCGTGCTGGTGCAAGTCATCGTAATGCAGATACACTTTCGAGACGGGTTTTAGCCGAAGATTGTAATCATTGCTCAAAGGTAGAAACAAAGTGTGATCTACTTGGTGGATTACCGTGATCAATGACGATTGGTAGCCTATACAGATGCGAACGAAACAAGAGAATGACAAATACCTACGACTCATTCTGGCTTGGAGAGTCGGAGCAGAACGCGTTTCCTGGTAGGACACTAGTCCATTGAATAGCACTCTAAAGTCGTACCGGACACAATGGGAGCACTGAACAGACACTGCTGGGACGCAAAATACTTCTGCCGTGTGATCTTGAGTTTGGGTGTCAGCTCTGAGATGACCTCGTGTGCTAGAGCTACGTCGATGAGCTCAAACGCAAGATGCAGGACATCCATGGTGACGTTAGGAAAAATATCCGGTTCACAAGCGATTGAATGATAACCAGATATGACATCAAGGTACAGGAAGCTGGTTTTCAAAAGGGCAACCGCGTTTGGCTGCACAACTGCAGACGGAGACGTGGATTGTCCAAGAAGTTACAAAGACATTGGGAGGGTCCGTACAAATTTGTAAAAAAGAAGCAACGACGTGGAATATCGGATTCGTAAGCTCCGAAAAGGTACGCGTTAACCGGTTAGCATCCTACGGTAGTGATGACGCCGGTAGTGCCGAAGAACGACACGCAGTGAAACTATCAGTTACGCTCGTTTAGATGCTAGCGAGTAGTTTATATGTAGTGTCCCACCTTGTATATGTATATGAATAGTAATTTTTTTTTTTTATTTATATGTTACTTATATCTTAATTATTGTCTGGTTCTTTATTTTGTTATGTATTTCTACACTTTGCTGTTATAGTAATTCCGGCGAATCGTTCTTGACCGACTCACGTCCTTTTCATGGCCGGCTAAAGTTATAACCAGTTTGTGTGCTTTATTCTATCCTTATAAAAACACTTGGTATTTTCAAAATCGAAGGTCCGCGGCTTCTAAAGTAGGTAACATGAACATTAATTGCTATTTATAAGCAATCGTAAACAGACAGTTGTTGTGCAGACGCCGACGAGGCAACAACAGTCATCTACCACCGCCTCCGGGCGACCAAAAGTGAGCAGCGGAACGGTTACGGCATGAGGGAGTTCTCCAGCTATACGGGGCGCCGAGAAATGGGTACACAAGTGAAGTCGTTGGGGATCCACATCCGTCAGTCCTGTTAGACGAGCTACCGGACGATGGAGCGGCTTGTGGCGAATAGCCATCCTGTCGGTCGAAAACCACAGGCCAGTGTACCCAGGATCCGGATATCGTGTAGTTGGAGGACAACCAAAAGGAAGATCCGGGAAACTGCTCACTGCATCAAAACAAGAGGATTCCAGGAGCAGGTCTCTTGGAATCCAAACCAACATATATATTTAAGAAGATCAACCTATAAGAAACACCACAACAACTCATCACATCATCAACAAGCAGAAAAACTCTCGAGTTAAAAGGCATAATACCGATGCTGAGAACGTCGGGTCCAGCTAATGCACGGAATCGTAAACAAATTAGGTAAAATGTATTGTAAAAGTTTCATGCGGTCAATATAAATGTACCCTTCAGGTATTTGAAGATGATACTTTGATACTATTGTGTTAAAATGTGCTAATTTTTTGCACTATTTCTACTTTTTGAACAAAATTTTGTATTTAAAAAGTAGACAGGCTATTAAACTTAAAAGTTGTGAGGACTGTTTTGTATCGTCGAACAAAAGTGTTATATATTAATATTTGGCAAGATAGATATCAATATATAGAAGCAGAAAGTTTTTCGTTCTTAAATGTTAAAGTACAAATCAAGAAAAATACATTTCAGCTGTTTTCGTTAGCAATTGTTTTCAAACAGCACTTGATATGCTAATCCTCGACCGTCGACTTCTCGGTCATCATATTCGCACAATAAATACGATACCTCTTGCTTAGAGACCTTGAATTTAATCTGATTCTAACTGTTCCGACAGACAAAATTAATGAAAACTGTGAAACCTGATTTCTAAACCATTTTTAACTACAGATACAATGTGATTCTAGACAAATCCTTTAACGCATTATAACTTCCGTTGCTTTTGTAAAAACTTTTTTTACTTTTTAAGAAATGTTATGTAGGTAGCCTTCTAAGTCAAATAATTTCAATTATCACTCAAAATGATCATGTTTACATGGTTTAATTTCTAGAATAAGAAAAACTAATATGATGAAATAAATTCCATATATAATAATAAACGGTACTCATAACTTTTAATTTCAACGAAATTCATAAAGGAACTGCACAGAAAGCACAAATACTTAACTATCTTGTCGACAACGAGATATGCGGAAAAGCTGGCAACGTTGTGGGATCTTTGGTTGATATCGTATTTGGGCTGTATATGAAAGGAGTATATACATCGGAAGCTTAAAGTGTGCAATATAAAAGGACGCAGTGAAGATGAAAAAGTAAAAGTAGATATTTTTGTAACAATAGATTCTAAACCCCCTAGGTTCAAGCCCATTCTAAACGGTTTAATATACATGCATGTATATTAAAACATTAGCAGTATTTCTGGTGGACGCTGTAAGTGTTAGTTGTAAAAGGACGCACTATTAATACTGGGATGTAAATATATATATATATATATAAAAGTATATATATATATATATATATATATATATATATATATAGCTGTGGAATACTCCTTTAGGACCTCTCCAGAGTCAAAAAACATTCGAGTCCTAACTTTGGGCCGTCATAAATTGCCGTGGAATGTGCCTTTAGGTCACAAGAACTGGTACTTTCTAAAAAACATGCGAGCCCCACAGATTGGGCGTCATAAATTTAGCTCTGTACTTCTCCAGTTTAAAAAAAAAAACTTTCAAGAATATAAAATTTTTACAAAATTTTCTTACCCGGATTCTGCTTCATCAAATTAATTTCTTCACAGCTTCCCTGACTAGCTCAGCTATGCCTTTTCTCGGATACCTAAATTTACTATCATTCTCTTTACCGTTCACACCATTCAATAAAATCACAAAATAATACAACAATCATACAATATTTATTTACCACTATTTACAAACAATAATTCGCGGTTATGTACAGTTCGGTGCTCAAGTTACACCTCAATAAATGCTATCTTTGTAAAGTTCTTGTTTTTAAAATTGAAATTTCAAACACATTTAATGCAACAGGAGTAAATGGGCCCCAAATAATGCTTTATCTTTATTTCTTATCGCACACTGGAGTATGGTGAGTTCATGATAACCCAGTTTATTAATGTATGCTTCCCACTTTGCATACTATGACTACAAACTTAATAAACTCATGTACTCTTAACAAATAAATTTAAATTCATCAAGAAATTTAATAAGCTTTACGTACACCTTTTGTTTTATATTCCAAAATACCATAATAATAGTCAGTTATACGTATCCTTTCCAATACGTTAAACTACCAAAAATAACCATCAAAGTTCACTCACACATCACAAATAATTTCAACAGTTTATATAAAAAAAACAGCAAATTCAAATGAGTTACCTGGAAAAAGCGTCAAAAGACCATCTCCGTTGAAGAAGCTCTATATTCCAGAACCCTCGGATTTGTGATTATGCGCTGCTCCACCAGCTATTTAGAGATGAAAACTCCGTTTAAGCTGAGCTTCGTGCTACCAATTAACACCAATTCCAACATCCAAATCCATGTATATTACACTTGCTTATTATTGCATTATTAATTTACAAGCTTGTTAAAGTATTCGTGGACCTCAGTCAAACTTAACTTACACTCTATTATACTGGCGTTACTAACTATAAAGCGACAAATAATCTAATACTATTTTACTGAAGGTTACAAACTTTTAATACTCACAAGCTGTGTCAGTTGATTATGATACTTTGTTAAGCGATGCAAAATTAAAGAGAGCCCTCCTAATTCTCCCAGAGTATTTATATCATAAAACTAGGCCCCATTGGCCACACTTTACGCGAAATACTTAATTGAAATTAATATTTCTCCAAATTTTGTATAACCGTTTTAAACTTCCAAAAATATTTCCCCGTCAACACGCTATATCAGACAAACTATCACAGCCACCTGTCGCGTGTTTTTCTGTTCTAAACCTATCTATTGCGACCAATGATACATTTTAGTGACGTTTTAAAACTCTGCCTGTAATATCTCTATTCCTGTCTTATGCATATTTGAGGTCTCGTTCTAACCTTGCTTGCGTGGTAGAAAATCGATATAGCTGCCCGCGTCTTTATGGACTCCACGTGGATCGAATACGTGCCTACTAAAATAAACGCTTTTATGCCCGTTTCATTCTGAAGCATATTATTGATTGTTCATCCCTTCTGCTCTTTAAGAAACTTTTGTTAGCGTTCATGCGGAACCACCGACGGTTGAACAATATTTCCTTGAAGCTCGCCTCGTTATCTTCACAAATAAGCGGAAGATAACCTTTCCAACATCCAGGTGTGCTCAATTAACGATCGTTTAAAAATAACACTTCTCGGATCTTACATTTCACAGTATTTTATACAACCAACGTCTATTTGTTTGTTAAGAAAGCTTTTTGCCTTGGGATTATGGATTTTTCATGCTCTGATGCGTTTTCTGACGTTATAATCCGTTGAATTAAACTAAATTAAATTAATTAATAATTTCTATTGGCTTATAAAACTGATTTTCTTCATGAAGCTATTGCCTTTTAATCTCTAATTATAAAATTATGTCAATATTTGTTAATTTACATTAAATAAATGAAATAAATTTTGCGCGTAAATTTTATGTTTCTCTCTCTACACAGGGTGTTTGAAATTGCATTGTTTATACCTAAATTTAAACCTTTAAATTTACAACATAATACCCCTATTTTAATTCTACGAAAACTACTCCATGTTTTCTAAATTTAAATATCTACTCTCTAATCTAATCTTATGTGCTATTTCTATACACCAATCTACTCACTTAACTCTACCTATACCTATTTATCTAACCTATCACTACTTATCTACCTATTTCTATCTATTTCTACACCTATCTCTACTTATTTCTATCTATCTACACCTATCTTTATTTCTAATTATTTATTCACACCTATCGCTACCTTTTACCTAACTATTTCTATTACTAACTCTTTACCCTTTTATTTCAGTCTATTTCCTCTTTTTAGTTCCCTTTTTGTCCTTTATTGACTCTTTAAGTACCTCTTTTGTACTTTTCTCTCTATCTTTACTTTTTATACTTTTAACTCTACTTACTATCACTATCTATTCCTTATCCTAACTATACATACCTAATTCTATATCTACATCTAACTATCTTCCATATTTATCCTATACCTAATTCTAGTTTTCTATATACACCTATTTATATCCCTATCTATTTAAATTTTACTCTATTATACACCTATCTCTACTTTTTTATATACACCTATCCATATTTACCCTATTTCCACTTCTACTTTTCTATTATACCTATCTCTATCTCTAACTATTCAACTTCTACACTACCATTTACCTATCTCTATGTTTTATATATTAGGCTTCATTTTCTTATTTAAATCTGAGTCTTTTCTTGACCCTCCAAGTCTTTCTTCTTACAATCCTAATACACTTCATTCATATTTCTCGTCCTCCTATTTCTATACTTATCATCCTTGTTATTTCACATAAAATAAACTTATCCCTATTATCCTGACTCTTAAATATTTCTTCTTCAGTCCCTACACTTGTCTGTTTCTCATTTATTATAATTTCCTTTTCTGCGGACAAACCCAACCATACTACCTTAACATCTTCAGCTTTTCCCTCTATACAAAACTTTTTATCCTCTCTAGACCCTTCATGTACAATATTCATCTCTTTGCCCCTTAACTCACTTATGCCTACATTTACCTTTTGTGTGTCACATAATGCTGTTTTTACTTCTACCTTTCTTAATTCTGACTCGTTGTCCACTATTAATGTTGCGCTTGACTCCACCTCTATTTGTTCAGCCTCTTCTTTCCCTACCAATTGTACCTCATCTAACTTTTCCTCATTATATTCACTTGAGTCGATCTCTTTCACTTCTTCATCATCTCCCTCTATACTATTAATACATAACCCTATGTCATCTTCTGTGACATCATAACTTGCCTTCCAGGGCAATATCCTATTCCCAATCCTAACTATTTTCCTCTCCATATCAATTATAACCCCTAACTTCACCATACAATCGACCCCTAATATCCCTTTAAACTTTAACCCAGGTACAATTATAAATTCTTGTTCACAGCTTACTGAACCTAACTCTACTTTTAAAGTGACCACGCTATTCACAACAGCAAATCGCTTTTTATTTGGCGCAACCAGGTGACTTCTTTTTTTTGGCATTATCCTGTCACACACTTTATCTTTAATTTCATTGACGAATTCCTCCGATACTAAACTCGCCTCAGCTCCTGAATCTAATAATGCACCTAAATTTTTTTCAAAAATTTTAATCTCAATTATGGGCAAACAAAATTTTTCTATAATTTCTGACTGAACTTCCTCTATTTTTAAAAATTCCCTAGGATGTTCGTACTTGTACACAGTGATGTCTAGTGGTTTGTCCTGCTCTAAAAATCCTGTCCAGGTCTGGTCTTCCTACTTGGTCCTGGTCTTGCTATCACTTCAGCGTATGTCTTTGGCGTCTCAATTCTGTCCGAGTTGTTACATCCCCTGCTTGTTGTAGATGTCCCTCTCATGTCCGGTAAACTGTCTCGTTGGTCCCGGTCTAGGTGCAGGTCCCTTACCTACACTGTTGCTCCTGTAAAACGTCCGTCGAGGTTCCCAATTTTGTCTCTTGTATGAAAAATTATTCCCCCGTCTTGCGTAGTTGTTCCGTCGTTCAAATCTTACTGCATTGACTTGTCTATCCCTACTTTCTCTAGGTCGTCCACTATTAACGTCATCGTACCTTAGCAGGTACTCCAGAAACATCTCCCTATCCACAATATTCTGCAACGCTACATGTTGCCTCACCTCAACCTCAAAGTGTCGTGATAAGTATTTAATAATCTGTCTGTCCGTCAGTGGTGGGATAAGTTGCTTAGCTATGCTGTACTTTCGTATAACAACATATTGCTCCCTACTTCCTGAAAATTCCTCTTTAAATTTCCCTGTGATCAGATCGTCTCGTACCTGGTCCTATCTATGGTCACTCCAGTAATATTTTAGAAACCTGTCCTCAAAGTCAGTATAAGTGTCAATTTCTTGTCCAATTAAATTGTACCAAGCTTCAGCATGATCTTTTAGTAAAGCTTTCACAACATTTAGTTTCGCCCGTTCGTAATATAAATTATTTATTAAACCTCTAATGTTATTGATGAATATTTGAGGGTTTACTTTACTATCCCCATAAAATTTCATTTGTTGCTCCAGCGACATATTACCTGTTACAAATCTTGGACCATCCCCCATCAAAGTTGTTACATTTTGTTTAATCCCTGTCACTTCTCTCTCTACCCGACCTAACTGATCCTTACACGAGTCCGTTACTTCAGTCATTTTAGCATTAATCTCGTCCTTACAGAAAATCCTTACATCAGTCCTTAATTGTCTCATTTCCTGATTTAAACCTCTAATATCACGTTCATTTTTATCTAGCCTATTTTCAATTTCTCCCATTTTTACAGTCAAACTATTTTTAAATTCAGAAAATTCTTTCGTCGAACTATCGATTTTCAGAATAATTTGCTCAAACTTTTTGTTCGATTCTTCATTCATTCTCTCTAGCCTTCTCAAAATTAATTCATTTCCAGCTTCTCCCGATTCCGTCCTCGACTGATCCCTACTACCTCCAGCTTCCTCCATTTTCGAATTTTTATCACACAAGGCACTATCGTCACTTCCAATTTCCATTCTTTGGCTCCTTAACCACTCCTTTCTCTGCATACGTTTAAATCACTCCCACAAACTCTCACAATATTCTTAAATTTATAAAAAAAAAACATACTCTCTCTCTCAGATTGCCAGTTTCCTGGAATAAAATTGCTAAAATTTTATTTGGAGCTCTTGCCTCACGTTTGGGTCGCCATAAATTGCCGTGGAATGCTGCCTTTTAGCTTTCGGACCACTTCCATTTGACTCCCTTTTTCAAAAGTTTGAACAACGGCCCTGCCTTCTCTGAAAATGCTGGTACAAACTCTTTATAAAAATTGAGAACTCCCAAAAATGCTCTTAATTTCAGGATATTATTTGATTTTGGATAGTTCAATATCTCGGATAATTTCTCCTTGTCTATACACATACCCTTATGATTCACTACATATCCCAAAAATTTTACAGTTTTTGAAAAAAACTCACACTTGTCAATATTCAAATTCAACAAACAGACGTTGGTTGTATAAAATACTGTAAAATGTAAGATCCGAGAAGTGTTATTTTAAAACGATTGTTAATTGAGCACACCTGCATGTTGGAAAGGTCACCTTCCGCTTATTTGTGAAGATAACGAGGCGAGCTTCAAGGAAATATTGTTCAAATGTCGGTGGTTTCGCATGAACGCTAACAAAAGTTTTTTAAAGAGCAGAACGGATGAACAATCAATAATATGCTTCAGAATGAGACGGGCATAAAAGCGTTTATTTTAGTAGGCACGTATTCGATCCACGTGGAGTCCATGAAGACGCGGGCAGCTATATCGATTTTCTACAACGCAAGCAAGGTTAGAACGAGACCTCAAACATGCATAAGACAGGAATAGAGATATTACAGGCGGAGTTTTAAGACTTCACTTAAATGTATCATTGGTCGCAATAGATAGGTTTAGAACAGAGGAACACGCGATAGGTGGATGAAATAGTTTGTCTGATATAGCGTGTTGACGGGGAAATATTTTCGGAAGTTTGAAACGGTTATACAAAATTTGGAGAAATATTAATTTTGATGAAGTATTTCGCGTAAAGTGTGGCCAAGAGGGTCTAGATTTATGATTATAATACTTTGATAAGCGATGCAAAATTAAAGAGAGCCCTCCTAATTCTGCCAGAGTATTTATATCATAAAATTAGGCCCCCTTGGCCACACTTTACGCGAAATACTTAATCGAAATTAATATTTCTTCAAATTTTGTATAACCGTTTTAAACTTCCGAAAATATTCCCCCGTCAACACGTTATATCAGACAAACTATCACAGCCACCTGTCGCGTGTTCCTCTGTTCTAAACCTATCTATTTCGACCAATGATACATTTCAGTGACGTCTTAAAGCTCCCCCTGTAATATCTCTATTCCTGTCTTGTGCATATTTGAGGTCTCGTTTTAACCTTGCTTGCGTTGTAGAAAATCGATATAGCTACCCGCGTCTTCATGGACACCACGTGGATCGACGCTTTTATGCCCGTCTCATTCTGAAGCATATTATTGATTGTTCATCCTTTCTGCTCTTTAAGAAACTTTTGTTAGCGTTCATGCAAAACCACCGACGGTTGAACAATATTTCCTTGAAGCTCGCCTCGTTATCTTCACAAATAAGCGGAAGATAACCTTTCCAACATCCAGGTGTGCTCAATTAACGATCGTTTAAAAATAACACTTCTCAGATCTTACATTTCACAGTATTTTATACAACCAACGTCTGTTTGTTTGTTAAGAAAGCTTTTCGCTTTGGGATTATAGATTTTTCATGCTCTGATGCGTTTTCTGACGTTATAACCCGTTGAATTAAACTAAATTAAATTAATTAATAATTTCTATTGGCTTATAAAACTGATTTTCTTTATGAACCTATTGCCTTATAATCCCTAGTTATAAAATTATGTCAATACTTGTTAATTTACATTAAATAAATGAAATAAATTTTGCGCGTAAATTTTATGTTCCTCTCTTTACACAGGGTGTTTGAAATTGCATTGTTTATACCCAAATTTAACCCTTTAAATCCACTACAATATATATATATATATATATATATATATATATATATACGCACATTGTTGTAGATTAATTGAGCTAACCTTTAACCATTGGTTGCAACATATGCGCCAACACGCACAAATAATCGTGCAAATACTGTTGAATTCATAGCAAAAGTTATAGCACATTCGGGAACAAATAGATGTACACTAAACAATTATTACTGCAGTTCAGTTGTTTATAGATCATTAAGTTTATAGAATTCAGATTCCAAATTTACGCAGAAGTTGACAGCATTTAAGATATTCAAAACAAAAATACTATATATAGTTTTAAAGTTTAATAATTCAATGAGAGTTAGTATTCGCAAAACCTTCATTACGCTTCAAATCAGTCCTGAGGATGTTTTGATAGTTCCGGCAAAAAAACAAGATCTGCGATATAATACCTTTAAAGTTAAATTCAGATGTGCTTGTAGTCTCTTTTGCTTAGTAGTTGTATGAGTGGGCTACCGTTATCTTTGATTTACAAATACAGACTTTCCATTGCATTTAGAGAAAGATTTTTTACCGTAGTTAGTCCAGCAAGAGATAGAGTATGTAAATGTTTAGCGGTAGTAATGGAATGCGGAATGCCGTTTATTTATGTATTATGCTCTCAGTTCACGGACAAAATTCCCTTTCTTTGTAATGAGCATGGTTTACACAAAAGTTTGACTGCATGGCAACCAGTACCTTAAGAAAACGAAATTAATCAATACTTATTTCTAAAATACAAATCTCAATTGATCGTCTTCTATAATTTTCCTTAAATTCATTAAACACAAAAGGTATTTGTTTCTTACATTTATACGAAACAATCTAATTTAATTCTGTTCGCAAGGAAATTTATTCAATGTTTGGTATTAATAATACAAAAGATATTTACTTTCTAATTCTGATCCGCGGCATAGCTTAACCTTTAAGTTGAATATAATTAAATAATTAATTCTCTGTTACCCTAACTTCATTTTCGTATTTATTATTCCAGTTATCTCTCCTAATTAAATATAACTGTTACGACAGGCTCTTAAAATTAAGCTCGAACAAAAATTTAATTTGGAGCAAGGAAGAGTTGTCAAAATCAAAGAAGTAATTCTAACTAACAAGGATAAGAAGTGGGTGTATTACCAGATAATTAGGCTATCTTCATCAGCTGACACAATTAATCAATACAAATACAAATACAAATTACAGGAAACCCTTTTACTGCATTATTTGAGCAGGTTTGTCGGATTCGACGATTAGGCTCAATAAATAATAATTAGGCGCCAACTAAGCAACGATTCTAAACAATGCTACTCTATCTGCGTTTTGTAAATTGCAAAGTAATCCAGCACTGTCCATTAATGGAGTCCTCACAGCTTCAGGTATTGCACTAATTTGAACAATCTTATTTATCCATTTTCCTATAAATTTTTACTTTTGGTTGATGAAACCCAAATTCTACAAATAAATTTCACTAAAATATAATCAAATTCGGAAAAAACGGAAATTTCCGTAAATTCATGGTTACATCTTATAAAATACAAGCGTATTTTTATTCATTAAAGTGCCATGCAAAATTGCGCGTGTATAAATAATCACCCTGCATGATGTAAGCATATTGTAAATGCATAGCAAGTAACGTAAGTTGTATATGTAAAAATAATTAATTGTAAGATACCGCAAAACGCATACAATGCGATCGCAAATCGATCGCATTAAGAAAAATACAAAGCCATTTATTTTCACTTATTAATTATCTATACATTTTTGATAAAAAATGCTTTTTATTTGCTGTAAATAACACTAGCTTTATGTAGTTTGCTTAAGAAACTACAATCTTAATCTCAATCTTAATATTAATTTTGTGTACTAAAGCACGAAAGTAAAGATTTCCCCTTTTGCATTAAAAAACAATTAAAGTTTAAATTAATACCCCCTCGATGACATACATTTATTTTAAATAAATAATTTTCTAGAATATTAGGAATATAAAAGGATTAGTCATCGGTATTTAGAACTACGTAAATATCTAATTAATAAATAAAACATTTATTCCAAGAAGCGCCCCTATCATTGAAAAACCCGTAAAAACTGATAAAAAATATTTATGAATTTTGCATTCACTGTTGGAGAGAAGCGATGCAACACATAAACCTTGGGTGTTAAACAAGAAGAAACAACGCGCGTCACAAGTAACTGAAACCAGATAACAATGTAATAAAACTCAACAACTTTGAACGCTAATGAGGATATCCAAGAATATTACGTAAAATAGGCGTTTATTATTCAGTATAAAATTACGCTAACATTCTGGAAACACATAAATTTGAATATATAATGAAGCGGTTATCAAATAAGGGATTCATTCGATTCATTAGATTCATTAGATTCATTAGATTCATTAGATTCATTAGATTCATTCAATTCAGTCAATTCTTAAATTCGATTGCAAAATGTTATATTGATTTAAATTGTGAGTTGTTGCTTTGCTAGGATAATATTCGGAGTATGCAGTAAGCATACTGTAATCTAATAATGACGCTGTTACAATGTATATAAAAGTGATGTTTTAAACGCAAATTACATAAAAAATGAAATTTACTAAATTACAATGAAGAGGGAAATTTTTCAATGTAACGCTATTTTAAAAAATGTTATTAAATAATTGAAACAAGATTTAAGCAAAATATACTTTGGTGACTGCTGTTTGAAACAAGGATTTTAAATATGGAAGATCTTGTAAGCTGATTTGGACATCAATTTATAATAAGATGATATTCAATTGCGTGGAGGGTTTTTGTGAATTTTGCAAGTATTATCTTTAAATTTGCTTTTACCTGATATTGGAGTATTTGCATTTAGTTTAAGATAGTTTTAATAATTTTTATATGAAGAATTTTTTACCAGGAAAGTTTGTGTTCAGAGTTCGAAACACTCTGACTTTTCAATAGCTTATCTGTCAAGGATTTTTTGTCCAAACTAACTTTACAAGCGTGACAATAAACACTGTCAGGTGAAATATTCATAAAAAAGGGAGATTAGGTTCTGTAAATTTAAAATAAGGTGAGGAACATATTTTATTAATTATTTTATGTTTAAAAGAAACAATGTTGTAGATGTTGTATATGCTTTTATATGAGAGAAAATATCTCATACTGTGTAGATGCTTTGTGATATTGCTGTTTTTGATTTCATTTTGAAAATTCTGTCAATTCCATTGAGCTAGTCAAGCAAAGCTAGAAAGGAAGGTAAGTGAACAATTTCAAACTTTATAAATTGTTGTATCTGAATCACAGCACCCTTTTAGTGACGCTCTCAACGCGGGCCATACTACATCACTCTATTATAGGCGCACCAACGTGCGGCCCTTTTTGCATGCATCACCCTTTCAGCGGCACCTCAACATGCGACCTTTTTGATATCACCTTTTTAATAACGCCCCAAAGCGAGGCGTTGTCACAGAAATATATATATATATATATATATATATATATATATATATTATAATATAATATAATAATATATTATATAATATTTTTTTTGCAGTCTAAATAGGGTCAAATAGGGGGAAAATACTCAAATTTAGACCAGGGTAGAAAATTAATTAATTACATCAAATAATTTTAATCACCGTGTATAAGGAAGCTTTGAGAAAAAGTACGCGTAATTAAATGCCTAGTGTAAGGATTTAAATCATTCAATTAGAATGTAGGGTTTGTATAAAATTTTATTAGATAATACGCGTTATTAGAACCGTGGAGCATAAAAATGTATTCGTTTCATTAAAAATAAGGGATTTAAATTATTCACTAGACGCTTTCTATAAAAAGAAGCAGAATTAAAATGCTCAACTTGTATGTAATTTAATTGTTCCAAGTATAAAGAAACAAATAGAAATTACGTGCGAAATTTATATTAATTAATTCAAGTTTTAAGTAACGGGTATTAAACAAAGTGTACAAATAATAATTAATATTTAATTAGGATTCACTAAAAATTAAAGGGTAGAAGTCAATGCCATTCATTATTATTTTAATTGGAGTTAATTGAACCATTAGTAAGATATAATATGCATAAAATCTTTTAAAAACCCAATAATATTCAAATCGTAGAAGTGTTATTTAAAGTATTACGATTGAACACCTGCGTATTTTTAAATGTCAAATTCTAATAAATTCGAGCTGATAAACATGAAGATTCTGCGTATATTGCAAACGGTCGGATAAACCGTAGCTTATATTAACATATAAATCCACGTGGACTGAAATAACCGATAGTAAAGAGTATCGATTTGCACCACTAGGACCAAGTTAGAAAAAGACAGATAAAATGCGCAAGGCAGAGACACAGATAATAAAAGGCGTGATTTGAGCAACGTCACGAGGAAACGATTGGTTGAAATAAGTTGCAGATATGAGAGGTGAAAACACAACAATTTCTATACAAAATTAATTAGTTGTTCTCGGACGTGTTTGCGAGCCGTGTGAAAATTTCTTAGATTTAACTGGCACGAATGCAAAAATTTAGTAGAATCGCTGTGCCGGACTGACGAGAAGGGAACAGAGAATGCAAAATTCTAAAAACTGGCCGTCGCGGGACAAAACCGACGTGCAGGCAAGCTATTATATAAACCCGTGATTATAGGTGTTTCGCTCTCTTAGATTATCAATTTTGATTTAATACTTTAAACAGTTTGCTCTTATATTTTGGTGATTATTGAATACTTTAAAACAGCGCTCTTTACGTGCTACGATACAAGTTATTATGCATTAGTGCACTTAGAAAAGAAGATACAAGGTAATAAAATCTAGTTATATTTGCAAGTATTACTGTACCAATTATCCAAATTTGTAACGATAAATGAATAAACAAAAGTAGGCAGTTTTGGGTATAGCGGGAAAGAAGTATGAATTTCAGTGCTATTTTTCGGGAGTGAGTAATCAAATGTTATTAGTAAACGTGATTGGATCTACAAACAAGATTTAGATATACATAGATGCGTTCCTGAGAAGCCCTGAAACTTTTTAAACGAATGGTGTAGTAGATGAATTTTAAAATGCGACCAGGAATCTGAAGCCGTAAACATAACCCAGTTGGAATGGTGAAATTAGCAAGGACGATGTACATTGAAGCCACGAGTGCAGTAACCTTCAGGTAAATTATACAATTTTGTTCGAACTTTGATGTTTTGGTGTGTGTTGGATATTTTTATAATTTGTTTGATAAAATAGACAGTAGTGAATTTGTATAAACAACAAATTTTTAATGTTAAGGTGAAATTTTCTTGTATAAGTAGAAAGGAGTATTTAGCAGTTTATGTTTTTGATTATGCTGAAAATTTGGGTCTGTCTTTGAGCTCAATTAGACTAACCTGTTTAATTAACGTAAAGGGTGGGAGATGCTCCCTTTTATCCAGCCTCAGGTCTGCAGATCTTGTTTATTTAATCAGTATGCATCCTACAAGGACTTTAATTCTGGATGCAAATTAAAATGATGACAAATTTAAACTTGAAATTTATGATACTGAAATTTATGCTAAAATTTAATTTTGAAATTTTAATGTATTATGAATATTGATGTAAATAGAGTTAACGTTGATGTTTGTGGTAGGAATGTGTTTGTTTTTTTATGAATGAGGATGAAAGTTTTTAACTAGGTGAGCAGCCGAGGCAGAAAAAGTAAAGAGGCGATTATCAGAAGAGATTCAAAAGGGCGAGAATCACAGCAAATCTTGACGGCCCAACGTTGGTGCCCGAATGTTTTTTTTTCTCTGGTGAGGTTTTTTGGTAGGTTTCACAGCAATATATATATATATATATAATTATATATATATATATATATATATATATATTATTGCTGTGACACGACCGAGTTGGGGAATATTAAACTTTGTTAATGGGGATGCTATAAAAAATTATGAAATTACTATCTTACCTTTTTTTCTTTACTTTGCTTTGCCTGGCTAGCTCAACAGAAGTTATACTAGGGAATTTACAAAATGATATAATACACAACAATTTCAATAAAACATCCACACATTCAGAAATATTTTTCTTTCATACAAAACAGTTTATAAAATAATTCAGGGTTACAGTTCATATAGAAAATAATTAAAATTCCTACCTAATCTTTACCAATAGATACACAATTCTTTTAAATTAATAGGAGGATAATCTACCCACCCTATATTACCACGTTTGTAACAGTGATTGGCCAATAATCCTTGACCGATTATCTATTTAGAAAGGGTCAAAATACTTCTCGACTTTAAAATTTGTTGTTAATTATTAATTATCTTCATAAAAACATAAAATAAGAACTTATGTTATTTTAAAATTTAAAAAATTCAATTATGTTTATCAATTAAAAAACAAATAACCAAAGTTTTATATTTGCGAAAAATAGCCCTTATCAAAATTTGATTTCCTATGTAATTAGCGATATTAAATACCTCCTGATTGCATACTAAATGGCGTTAAAATCTCAGTGTACAACATAATTCATGTTCTTTTAAATCTCCATTTAGAATACTAATTTTCAAAGTGCATCTTCTATTTTTAATTAATTAACTTTAGAGTAGTTGTTGTAGCGATGAATGTTTAGTTTTCATAGTATTTTTACAAAACAAACAATGCTTCCTCAAATAGTCACATTCGATAATTTCTGTGTTTGAAACTACTCAAATTTATAAGTTTCTAATTTTTGTAAAGTTCTGCGGTACCTATTGCATATTATAAATTGCTCGAACCTATAAGTTCAGATCTTTACTCAAAGTTACAAACTACTTGGTGCAGGACCAAATCAATAGTCGCGAATTAATGAATAAATCCTTCCAATAAAGTTCCGGCTTATACATAAAAATTATTTCTGTGCTTCATCGTTAGAGAATTATCATGATTTACATAGAAAATAAGATTTACTGGTGATGCAATATTTTCGCGAATTCCACGGTTTTAATGATCTAATTAGTGTCAAACCACCGCGACCGATTTGATTCACGAGCATAGCAAAGCGTTGACGATCTTTGTCTAATGCACGGAGTTTATGTAATGTTTCCTTCTTTCTTATTGTGGTACGAAAACTATATTGCTTTTTAATGTCCACGCACGTTGCATGAACCGGCGTCCATTTATAATTAGTTACTTAAAGGTTTTTGATAGTATTTTTTAGTACAGACAACGTATTTTTTTTCATTAATTACGAGAGTTCTGGAATTTAGGCTTCAAATGCGTTTTCTATGTTTTGCAAACGCAATAAAGAAGTTTATTTAAAGAAATGAGTGACAAGATAATGTCAGGCTTAAAAGAGACAAATAAGACCAAAGAGGTGATGAAATTTGAAATTAAAGAAAAAGTTGTAGAGATCATAGAGGGTATCGATGATATGAAAGAGGAAGATGTTCAAATAAAATCTAATCAAGAAGAGCGTGAAAAGGAAACTAATGGAAAATTATAAAATTTAGATCAGAAAGTTAACGAAATTGGGAAAATTATAAATATTTATGGTTCCGGGTTTGGACCGTTTCATTTTATAAATTAAGTTCGACGTTTCGCCCATTTTTGTAAGGGTTTTCATCAGGACAAGAAAATAAATAAATAAGTAACTTCGCCACAAAACACCTTTGGCTTTGAATGGGCTAGTGAGTCTGCTAGTTCAGGAGTAACTCTTCTCTTTACACTTTAACTTGACTACTTAATATTATTTTTTTATTATTTTTATTTTATTACTTATTTATTTTCTTGTCCTGATGAAGCCCCTTACAAAAGTGGGCGAAATGTCGACCTTAATTTATAATATGACACAGTCCCAACCCGGAACTATAAATATTTATAATGACTCCGGCCGTGAAAGCCTCCGACAATACTACAAATAGGGAAAAGTTGCCAAGTTGGATTTAAAACATTTAGAAATGAATTACGGAACCTCAAAACAGACTTGGGAAATAAGGTTGAAAATTTAAAGGACAGAATAGAAAGTATTAATGTCGGGGAAGATATAAGGTGGAGTCCTAGCAGCGTCCCGTTGGAACAACATTTTATGGAGATAACAAATTGAACCCTAAAATATTTTTAAACTATATTAAAACGTTAATACAGGATACTTGGGATGAATAAACTAAATTAAATGCAGTAAGATCCACGTTAAAGAGAAGTGCGGAAATATGGTTTTGACTTATTGAAAATAAGTTAAACTCCTTTAAAGATTTTGAAGTTAAATTTTTGAACTGCTTCTGGGCACTAACTAACAACTTAAAGTCGGGGACAATTTAATCATGGACAAATACAGCAGTGATTCTGGTATGACAAAAGGATTGTATGCCATAAAAAAATTCTATGTGGCAAAACAACTTGATCCTGCTTTAGAGGATAAACATATCATTACATATTTAGCCAGACACTTCGAAACAGAGGTAAGGCAATGCATCGCCTTACAGAGCATGGTGCATAGGATGTATTCCCGAAATACCTTCAAAGGGTATGATGAGATCTGTCAACCACAGCGAGTGAAGACCAGACCAAAGAGCCAGCTCATGAATTTCTTTAGATATCAAAGAACCAGTGGACTGGAACGTTACAATGACAGAACGTTTGTAATGGGAACGTCAATAGGGATAACTGAGGACAGAATAATGCCATTAGGAAAAATAAGGGAATGGAGAAGAAAAAATACGAACTTGAAACTTACTTTGGCATTGCTCATAGAGGGTGCTAGTTACAGCCTTCTGTACTAAATCAAAACATAACCTTTTGTCAGTTGAACCAAATTGGAAATAAATGAAAAATATGAAAAGCCATCCGATTCTACACAAAACGGCTACTCTTATATGATTTATGTTATTCGCTTGATTTTTGAGTTATAGCTTTTAAACAGTTTAAGGTATTTTGCTAATGAAATGTTTATTCTTTTAAATTGCCAAGTAAGCCTGTGTCAACATTTGAGTATTATTAAATATTAGGTTATTTTGCATGTTTTAATAGTAGTGTTCAGTAAGAAAATTGCGTTTTTGTGATTTAGTAGTTATTAGTAGTAGAACTCTAGCTACTAGTTAAAAAATGCCACGATATAGTAATTTTTCCAACAATGAGGTGCATGATATGATTTGTAATTTTTCTTATCAAATTTTAAAGAACTAGGCGAGCTACATATCCCCCAAATTGATATATATGTATATTTAAATGAAACTATTAGTTCTTAAGAAATAGATTGTATAATTGAAAGACATATTATAAAAGGTTAATTGAAGTTCATTAATCAGACGTGAGAAAAAAGCAACTATTTTCTATTCCAGACGTAACTTGATACTGCAGGTGCAGGTCACAATAGACTATAAGAAACCAATTGTTAGAATTAAGATTATTAAAATATCATACATTGTATTGTATCAAGAAATAGCAGGCATAAGATCTGCATTTCCCACAAGTGATGTAAAAGCAGGGATTGCATAAATACCCCGAAGAGCCCATGATGTCCAGTCAGTCTTAGAACTTCATAACTTTAGCATTGTTGGTTGTTCAAGCCACTCACCGTAATTTTAATTATTAATTAGTAACATTTAACTTTGATTATTTTTGAAACTAAGACGTTAATGAATATAACGTACAATTTGTCAAATCATTGTAATTAATGTTTAAATAAATTTGATAGAAGTGTTTTTTGAAAGAAAAGTCTTTTTAAAAGGAGGTTCTAAAAGGCCCAAAACTTATCTGGCGTGACTCCAATGTATTAACAATCATAACCAAATTGAAAGCAACTCGATCACAAATTGTTTAGAAATATTGACAACTGCCTAGGCAACACGGAATTTTTTCGTACTAAAAGTGACAACTGCGCTATTAAAACAACCACCGTCGATGAAGAAGAGGTTTTAATACGTGTTTTGAAAAATCCATATACGTTCATTCGTCGATTAAGTGCGTTAACAGGAATAAGTCAACCGGCTATGTGTAGAATGTTTAAGAAACAAAAAAGTTTTCCTTATCATTGCACTCCTGTTCGGAATTTTGAAATAACATCCAGAAACGGATAAGTATTAATAGTAAATGAGTCGGAAAAGCAAGTAGGATAACTCTATTTGGAAACTTTGAGAGCAGAGTAACCGCGTACACATACAATAACGAAATATGAATTGAACTCTTAAGATCAGTCAATCTTTAAGACTCTAAAATTATTAAACCTATTATGGAAATATTTACATTGGTGACGGAATGACGTCCCTGGTTATTTGCTATGCGAAATTAACTTAACAAGTAGCGTGTGCTAAACCAGCTGTAAGCCCAATATTTAAGACACCAACATACTTTAAACATTTAAAACTTGTTTCCTAGAATTGAGCAACAGAATAACTGCAAAATAGTGTGTTATGATTCAGTCGAATAGTTTAAGATAATGAAAAATGGGTGTAGGAGCTTCGACAGCATATGGTTGTCTGACAAATTCAACTTGTACATTAACGGCCATATGAATAAACAAAATTGTAGATTTGGGCTTTCGACAATCCACTTGACTACATCTGAAATCATTACACTCGCCTAAGGTTGCCATTTAGACTGCGGTATCAAGTCAAAGAGTTTATCACTCTGTACATTTTTGAGCATAAACGTTGTGCGCTCAGACTTTACCTCCGATCGATATTGCCAAATGATTCGGACTTTTTTGGATTCAGAAATGTTAAACCTAATTGGTTAACTGTAACGCATTTTCCAGCAAGGTTGAACCTTTCCCACATCACAAATAACTCGTTAGCTGTTTCTCACAATTGATTAACGGAAATAGTAATTATTTAACAAGGAAACATTAAATGGTCAAGAAATATTGTATGTTGATTTATATTTGCACTTTAATCTTAGATATATTTCCGTTGTTTTTCTATTCTTCTGTATCCTAATTAAATGTAAATTTTTGTGTTTATTGACGATTTCTTACTATTTCATTTGAAAACCTAAGTGAAAAAAATAAATAAAAAGCTGATCTGGGATCCATGAATTTATGGAGGCACAAATTTTAATTCACATTTTATAAAGTTTAAAAGTTAAAAGCTTTCCGCTGTAAAATTTAGCACAGATAATGCTTGTGAAAAACGTATACAAAGTTCGCATTAGTCCTATACCTTGACAATATGTGAATTATTAACACTTGCATCAAATATAATGTAACTACTAGACTGTAATACGGTAGATAATTCAATTCATATACACTTTGATGCAGTGTTCACGTTTTCCGTGTGTCACTGGACAAGCGAAACATTATTAGCAAAAACCCTTTGAAATAAATGGATGTAGGGGTATCACACCTTATAGCCTGCATTACAGTATAAAATCTAATTACTCTCGATATTAATCACTGTTGAAGCTAACCGACGCTGTCCTGCAACGTAGTTTCCACTTACCATTGAAGTTTTAACTTTTAACTTTAGAAAATGAGATTGACTGCACTAATTTCCCTACAATTTCTACCAAAGCAGTAAAATACGTTAAAATCTGTACCTTGAAATGACTTTATCTGTATATGCGTATGTATTCATTTGGTGTGGTTTTGTTTTAACACTTCATGCCTTGTTCGAATTTTATATATCGCCAACCCCATATATGGAAGAAAGCACATATGTAAGAAATCGCAGCAATACAATAATTTAAGCTAAACAGATATTTGCAAGAAAATCTTCTAATACTTTAATTGCAAGAACAAATAAAAAAGAATTTTTTTACTTGAACTTTACTTGTTATAGAAGTAGTGGAGATACAACAAATCATTTTATTATTTAGCACTTACTGTTTGTTCAATTACATATTGAACTGAACAGGAAACCAGGAATGACTATTGGTAGAAATTTTATTCACAAACGTCCTTTAAGTTAGTAGTAGCTAATAAAATGCCATTTCACCGCTTAAAAAGCGACTGATAACCATGCTTCAAGCTTGAAAAATTCATATACTAAAGGGATTTGCAGAAGATTTACAAATTTCCCTTTTCGTGGAATTACTTTATTGTAAAGCATAAAACAATAGCTACAAGATTTGTTGAGACGTCTTAGCCACAACAACTACATTTTTGTAAGATTTATAAAAAGTTTTATGGAAAAATTAAAATCAGCTGATGGTCATAATCACCCTTATAGTAGGGGACAAAGAATACTACTATAGTAAGCCTGCTTATCGTAAAAGGCGATTAAAAGGCGCAGCAAAGGGCAGCAGCCTTACTGGCTAAAAGATATTGGAAGAGAGTCGGTTGGTTTCGGGAAATTCTCAATAATTTACGAGGTTGTTGGGGGTTGGCCGTGACAGATACGGCTTTTTGCTAAAATCTTTAAAAACTGAGTTGTGGAAAGATATGGGAACCTACCACAATATTTTCCAGGTATGCGAGTTAAGGTTCGTGGCTTCGAGCGGTCCTTTTTAAAAAGACTTCTTTAATCCTTAACACATTTATTTGGTTTTATACAGAATTTAATTATTGAATTTTAACAAACTTGAATTATAAGTCTAAGTCGAAATACATTAATTAATTTGTACAGTGAGTTATCAGTGAACTGCAAGGTTAAAGCTGAACGTCTGATGAACTGACTAGGAGTGGAGCTCCTGGTCCTTATATAACTTTCTCCCCCTCACATTTTTGTGGAAACCTGCGGACGTAATGTCCGCTTACACTTGACAATACTTAGTTGCTATCTTAAAAGCTATTCATAAATACAATGTTGCAGGCTTATTCTGCGTAATCACGGTACGTGACATCCGACGACCGTCTGTGACCTGACATTTGCAGTATCACTTATCCTTGTGCTACTTTGTAGCGTTTCCACTCGTGGGAACTGAAATCATCATAATATAATGTAATAAAATGTTGCAACGACATTGTTGCACTGTCCTAACATTTCTTAATGTTTCCTAATATTTCCTAATACAGATATTAGTTTTATACAGGGTGGCGCAATAGAACGTGCATTTTAAAAATAATTATTAAAAAATAAATACAAAAGGTATAATTAAAATAAAACTAAGCAATTATTAAGTGATAACTGAAGTTTATTTTTTAAAAATAACAGCATCTAAATGATGACCCTCTCTACGTTGGCACTCCTCTAACCGCAAACTGAAATTAGCGAAAACTTTCTTAAGTAGTGCTGGTGTGATTGCTGCCATTTCATCACGAATATTCTCCTTGAGCTGACTGATGTTTCTTGGATTATTGGTGTAGACTTTGTGTTTAAGGTATCCCCACAAAAAAAAGTCAGGAGGCGTCAAGTCTGGACTGCGCGGAGGCCATGGGATATCACCTCTTTCGAAATCAGTTTGCCAGGAACATCTGCTTCACAACCGCCATGGAGTCATTTGATGTGTGACTGGTAGCTCCGTCTTGTTGGAACCAAGTCCTAGAGTTCTTTATTCTTGAATTTTCAAGTTCTGGGGCCAAAACCTTCCAACATCGCAACATAGCGTTCGGTATTAACAGTGATGTTTTGCCCCGTGCGTTTTCAAAAAATAAGGACCAATTATTCCTTTGGCAGAGATTGCGGCCCAAACTGTCACTTTAGGGCTATGTAACGGTTTTGATGTTTGAGTCTGGGATTTTCACTATTCCAATAACGACAATTTTGGCGGTTTACGAACCCATTCATATGAAAATGTGCCTCATCAGAGAAAAGGATGTTTTCAAAATTTGAAAACCGATTGAGCATTTCATTAGCAAATGTGAGCCGTGCTATGAAGTCAGAGTCTTTCAATTCTTGGGTTAATTGCAGCTTGTATGGATGCAATTTAAGATCCAAGTTTAAAATTCGTTGCAAACTTCGTCGCGATATGTTTAGGACAGACGATCTCTTGCGAGTAGACATTTGTGGATCTTCTCGTACCGACTGCTTAACACTCTCAATATTGTCTTCGGTCCTAGATGTGCGTGGACGACCTTTCGCGTGTGGTTTAAACGTCGATCCAGTCTCTTCAAAACGCTTTATCCAGATTTTAATTAAATTAGCACTCGGAGCCTCCCTAATTTGCCGTACACCATACTCAGAACAAAATAGTCGCCTGACAACTACGTACGAACGAGAGTTTTCGTAAAATGCGCGCACGCAAAATGCGCGACGCTTCCCGTCGAAGTTACTCATAGTGACTAAAACTTTATGAACCGCGCTATCCAACGATATCGGACTCCCCCCGCCCACGCCCCTTCTACCCCGCAAAAAAAGATGATGCAATATGCACGTTCTATTGCGCCACCCTGTATATAATAGATGGGGGTTCCTATAACTCCTCCCAACGTACATTAAAAATTAAGGGTTTTTACCTTTTTCTTGATTTTCAATTAAATTCGTTTTCGTTTAATCTCATTTAAAATTCATATTTTCTAGGGGTACATTTGTTTGTTTGGGTTTCTTAAATCTAAAACTGTTTTCTTTATTATTCTTAAATTTAATACATATTTTGTACATTACATAAATGATCAATAAAATAGTTAATAAAATCAATATAATTGTCCATACACTAATGTTATCATAGTGCACTTTGGGCGTCTTGATCTCGTTTAATTTTTCTTTGTAATCTTCCATGAGTTTCATGGCGTAGTTTAAGTTGTCTAATTCCAGGTGTTCCAATTGCATTGGTTTTTGAAGGGTTTCTTTATCTTCTTCTTGGTTAATCTTGATTTGCAGATCGGGTAGATTTGCTAACTTCTTGCTTCGTACTGGATCTTGGTAAACTCTAATTATTTCGTTTTTTAATTTTAAATAACAATTTTCCTTAAGGGTAATTAATTTACTTCCGGTTAGTGCTAAATTACTTTCATCTTGATTGCAATACATTGTTGCGATTACTTCGGTGGGAAAAATGGCTATCCATTTATTTTCCGTTACTTTCTGAATTTTCATGTTGTTGATTAATACAGGTTTGGCTTCACAATTTTCATAGTGATTGGTAAATTTTTGTAGTTGTACTTCGCAAGGGCTGTCTTCTTGAATTGTTGTGGTTGTTAATGATTGGCATAAGTATTGATTGGGTGTGACTTCATTACATTTGTCGTTGGTATAACTATATCTTTGTTCATTTAAGGATAGGAATTTGGTTTTTGGAATAATAACTTGGTATGTGCTAGTCATTTTCATTGGAAAAGCAAATAAGTGATAATAATTGTAACTGTTAATCTCTACTATTGGTATTTCTATTAAAAATGTTATATCGTTGTTTTTTACATAGCCTTTAACTGTGGCTATTTTTTCAAATATTAAAATGTTTGATTCTAATACATCGAAAGGTAATTTACTGTTAGTTATAAAAGTTTTTATTCTCAATAATTCTTTTAATAAATCTATTGGTTCTATGATACTTGAATGTAGGGTATTTAATTTTGCAAAGGTTACTGCGTTTTCTAATGTTGCTAGGATTTGTTGAATTAAAGTTAGGGTTGATATTATTTGGTTATATATCGTATTGAATCTGAATGTCCTAAGGTTAGTTCTAAGGGTGTAAAATTTGTAGTTGAATGAATCGTGTTATTATACGCGATTAATGCGTATGACATTAAATTGGTTATGTGTTCTTTCTTGTAATTTATTCTTAATAGTCTGATCTGTTCTAATAGGGTTGAATGTAGTCTCTCAATTAGTCCGTTTGATTCAGGGTGGTTTTCCGTTATAAAGTGTATTTTTATTTTGTGTAATTCTAAAGTGTTTTGAATTGTTTCGTTTTTGAATTCGCTTCCGTTATCTAATGTTATTGTTTCGGGTGTTCCGTAAAATGTAAAATAGTGTAGAAATCCTTGGGTTACGTCTATACTATTTTAGAAGTGATTGGTATTGTTTGTCCTATTTTCGTAAATGCGTCCACGATTGTTAGGTAACTTTGTGCTTCTACTACTAGAGTATCTGCATGTAATTTCTGGAAAGGTTTGTCTGGTGTTTTAGTTAACATTAAGGGTATCTTTGGGGGTTTTCGGTCATATTTAGCTTTATCACATAATTCGCACTGGTTGATAAAGTCTGTAGTTAATTATTTCATGTCCTTGAAATAGTAGCGTCTCATAATTTGTTTTAGGGTGTCGTTTATTCCTCGATGGTTGGTCTTTCCTTCGTGTTGATTTCTTATTACGTCATTTATTTCGTCTGGGTCGTCTAATGTTATTAATTTTCTTGTGCATCTTATAAGTTCGGGGCCAGAATTGTTAAATAGTTTTACATATATTTCTGAAAATCGTTTATATAGGTTTTCCGTGTTAAAATAAAAGTAAAATCGTTTTTTCTCGGGGGTGTATTCCTTTAATATTTTAATTATCTGTGATTCATTGTCGTCTTTAGTTATTTGAACTTGGTAAGTTTTTTTATTGTCCACTTTCGTGTATTTAACAGGGTTGGGGTTGTTTAAAACTTCTGTGATTATAAATTGATTGGGTTTCATGTCAATAGCTTCGTTTAAAATTTTTATTGCGGTTTCCGGTTTGTCATTTTGTGTTGAATGTATAGTTTCCATTTCTTCTGGGTCTTCTCTGACTTCGGTTTCGTCTACATTTCCTGCTAATGATTCTGTCTCAAGTGCGTTAAGTTGGATTCTACTTAAGGCGTCTGCATTATTGTTGTAAATTCTCTTTTTGTATATGATCTCATAATCATATTCTTCTAGTCTGATTCTCCATCTTTGTAATTTCGAGTTAGGTTCTTTGAGTTTGCATAGCCAAACTAATGGTCTATGATCGGTATATATATAGAATTTCCGTCCGTATAGGTACGGTCTGAAATATTTTGTTGCCCAAATTATGGCTAACAATTCTTTCTCTATCGTACTGTATCGTTGCTCTGTTTCATTGAGGTTTCTTGATGCGTAACTGATAGGTTTGTCGTTACCTACTGTTCCTTGGCTTAATACTGCGCCTAAGGCTACATTTGATGCGTCTGTTGTTAAAATGAATGGTTTCGAAAAGTCTGGGTATTCTAATACGGGGTGATTTGTTAAAATGCTTTTGATTTTGTCTACTGCTTTTATAAATTCTGGGGTATGTACAATTTTGTTTCCCTTTTTTAAACAATTGGTTAGGGGCTTTGTTATTTGAGCATAACCTTTTATAAATTTTCGGTAATATCCGCTAAGGCTTAAAAATCCTTTAATTTCTTTATTCGTTTTGGGTATAAGGTAATTTAATACAGCGTTTGTTTTGTCGGGGTTTGGCATCACTCCTTGGGGTGTTATTACGTGTCCTAAAAAGGTTACTTCTTTCTGTAGAAATTCACTTTTGTCTAGTTGTACTTTAAATTTTGCGGTTCTTAATCTTTCGAACACTTCTCTTAATCTTTCTATGTGCTCCACTAATGATGTTGAATACACTATTATATCATCTAGGTACACAAGGCATTTTTCTTTGTGTATCCCTCGTAGTATGTTATCCATTACTCGTTGAAAAGTTGCGGGTGCGTTCTTCAGTTCAAATGGCATCCGTTTATACTCGTAGTGTCCTCTAGGTGTGCTAAAGGCTGTTTTCCGTGTATCTCCTTCTTCCATTTCTACTTGATGGTATCCTGATGCTAAGTCTAGCGTCGAAAAATGTTAGCATTTGCCTAACTTGTCTAATATTTCTGTGATATTCGGTAACGGGTATTTATCGTCTACCGTTTTTTCATTTAGTTTGCGGTAATCTATTACCATTCGGTATTTCCGTTTTCCTGATGTGTCTAGTTTCTTTGGTACTATTAGTACGGGGCTGCTCCATGGTGAATTGGAGTGTTGTATAATATCTTGATCTAATAGATCGGTTACTTGTCTGTCAGCTTCTTCCCGACTTGCCTGGGGTAATCTGTATGCTTTGGTGAATAGGGGTTTGTTATCCGTTAGCTCAATGTTGCGTTTAACTGTATTTGTAAACGTTAGGAGTATTCCTTCGCAATGGAATATATCGCGGTATTCATAACATAATTTTTGTATTGCTTTTTGTTCTTCGTGATTTATGTCGCGGTTAAATCGGTTATTATTTAAATTTTGTTTTAACATTTCGTCATTTTCTACGGGGTTATAATTTTCGTTTGGGGATTCATCTATTTCCATTTCGTCAAAGTTTAATTCTTCTACGTTTATCGGGTTTGTTAAAGATATTTCTACGGGGTAATCATTTGAGTTTATTATTGTTGTTGTGGCGTAATTATTTTTGATTTTTACTAATGCGGTTGGGGTTTCTACTCCTTGTTGAAAAGTTATGTGGTTTATTATTCCTAAGTTTTTATTTGAATCTACGGGGATTCTTAGTTTTTTTTCCGTTCGGGGCTCTAATGTATATTTTTCGTCTATTTGGGTATTTTGAAATTTAATGGGGATTCGTCCATACTTGGTTCTTAATAATCGGTTTTTGATATCTATATTGGCTCCTAATTTTCTTAGAAGGTCCATTCCTAATAGTCCGTCATATTTGTCATTAAATTCAAATATGCAGAATTTGTGTTTCATCTTTACGTTAAAGGTTTTTGGTAAAGGTATGTTTGCTACGAATTGGTGTATGGTTGTTTGATGGGCGGTTTTAATTTTAAAGGGTTCTCTCTCTACGTAGTTTAGATAATGTTTTTTTACTGTTCGCGGGCTTATTAATGTTTTAGAAGATCCGGTATCGATTAGTAATTTAAGTTCAGCGTGGGGTATTTCGATATAGGGTAATACAAGGTGATTCATATTATTTAGATTTATTACGTTAGGTCGTTTATAAAATGGTCCATTTGAAAATTTGAACATGTGTTCTCTTCGTCGTCTTCCTCGTAATTTTCTTGTGGTTCTTCGCGTTCATAATGGTTTGATTGATTCTGTTCGTTATTCGTACACGGTTGATTGTTATTATCCGGGTCATCTTCATACTCTTTTACTTCCTCATGAAATAGCTCTTCTGAAGTGAAAGTGCGTTTTTGATTAGGGTTTGGTCTTATGTGCGTTATTTTTGTGTTAGGTCTGGTGTTACCAGATGAGGTATCCATTGGTGTAGGTTTGTAATAGTTATTGGGATTATTATTGTTTATCATCGGTGAGTTTCTATTAGGATTTGCGTTGAATGCTGGTCTTTGTTGATTTATATTTTGGTTAAATTTTTGTTGTGGATTTATTTGTCTTGCGGGTTGTATAGTTTTCATTGGCGTATAGCTTTTATTCGCGTTGGGGTTATATAGTCGGTTCCTGTAGTACATTACGTTTTCTTCTTCGATTATCATATTCATTGCTTGTTCTAAGTTTTGGGGATGTTAAAATCTAATTTTATCTGAAAGTCTTTCGGGTAGTGCATTTAGATAGGTGTCTAATGCAATCTCGTCATACATTTTAGTTTTTATTAGTCTTACGTTTGGGTCGGTTTCTTCGATTTTAAGTTTTGTCAAGATTAGGCTTCTTACATCTTGGCATCTCATTCCAAATTAATAGGGTGACTGGTTGTGTTCCATTCTCAGTCCGGTTAAGTCTCTTATTAAACATTTTAAGTTACGTTGATCGCCGAAATATGCGATTAATATCCGTTTAAACTGTTTCCATTCATCTACGTCCTCGCGACTGGCTATTAACGTTAGTGCCCTTCCGGTTAGTTTACTGGTTATGAGGTGGATCAGTAAAGTGTTTCTGTCGTTGTCACCTGGCTTATAAAAGGTCTTTAAGAATATTTCACTAGCCGAAATGTAATTACTGAGTAAGCAGGTATCATTTCCATTAAATGGCGGTATCATTTTGAGGTACAGCTTCATTTCGTTAGTCATCTTGGCTGGGGTAATATTTGGGTAATTTTAAAAAGGTAAAAAAAAATTATTTTTTTTTTTTGAAAAAATTTGAATTTATTTTGTAATTTTTTTGGTGTTATTTGATGAGTTTTACGCTTGGTATTAGTTTGGTTGAGTTTGCTTTTGATTTGCCGATTTTTAATTTTAATTTCCGAAGTTTCAATAGGCTGGGTTAATTTTGTGGTAATTTATCGGGTGTGAATGTTTTGCGTTATTTGCGTCAGTTATTACTTCTCTACTTTTTAATTATGTCGATTTTATTTAGGTGCGTATTAATTCTCTCGTTGGTTTATGCGATTGTAAGGTGTCTGTAATGCATACAATGTTATCTGCTGTTACAGGATGTTGTTAGTCACTTAGTTGCATTTGCGTTTCTATTATTAGTTATTTTTAATTTTATCGTGGGCGTAATTTATTACTCCCAGTGTTTTTATACAATGAATTTTTGTGCGTCTTTAATTTATTGCAGTAAAATTTTCACGTTATAATTTGTGTTTTAGTACCGTACTTATTTATTCTCTTCCTGAGTTGGTTATAGATTGATACTTAAATAAGGTTTTCGATTGTAATTTTATGCTGTCTTTAATTTAACAATGCTGAAAGGTTTCGCGATGTATTTAAATATTTTTTGTACTGTGATTTATTATTAGATTTTTATGCGTATTTATTTAAGGTTAGTTTCTATTCACTTTGATGAAGTATGATGAGGTATTACTTTCAATTTGAATTCGCGCTTAGTTAATTCTCGTATTAAGATGTGGTTTTTTAATAATAGAATACGATTTGTTTATTTATGGTTGGTATTTGAGTTTGAATCGTGGTGTTGCTTTCGCGTTTTTATTCTTGGTGTATTTTAAATTTAATTTTGTGAGTCAGTTAATTCTTTTTTATTGTGGGATTATAAATTTTTATTTCTTGTGTTAGTTGGGATTGTAGAATTAAAAATTCTAAAATTTGTTGCGCCAGTTAAGATTAAATTAGAAATTCTAAAAATTCTTGCGTTAGTTAAGTTTCGATTCAAAAATTCTAAAAAATTTTGTGTCAGTTAAGGTTGTCGAGTTAGTGGCTTTTTAGAAATTTTTTCGCGCCAGTTAAGATTTAATTCCGCAATCTTAAGAGGTTTAATTTTGTTTTTTAAGAATTTTTCTTACGTTAGTTAAAACGTGTTCTAGTCTCTTGCGCTTTGCGACTTTTTTAATAATTGTCTCTAGTTTTTGTTTCAGAATAATTTTTCTCAGTTCTTAATCTCAGAATTTTTTGTTGTCTCAAGTTTTCATAAATTTCTCATATATACAAGTAAAATAATAATAAAATTTCAATAAAGGCTTGAAGATAATCTCTAGCAATTGCTAAGTCGATTATTTTCAAAAAATGGCATGAAATATTTGTAACAATAGTTAACATATACATAAATAAATCATAACTCATAAACTAGCAAATATCAATTGTCCTTGTTAATAATAAAATAAATTTTAATTGGTTTAGGAAAATGAACTTACACTATTTGCTTGGTTGCTCTCATTGATTTGTTTTCTTTGTTTCTGTTTTTTCTTTTGGGCTTCTTGGATTTGATCTATTCTTGTATCGCCTCCAATTTTTTTCTTTTGTTGAATTTGAACTATGCTTGTTTCTCCTTCAACTGCTGGATTTGAACGATGCGTGTTTCTTCTCCAGTTTTTGTTCTGCCAAAATCGGATTTGAAATTCCCGGACCACCAGTTCTTCGAAGTTGGATTCGCTAGTGCCCTTTTGACATCCGTTACGACTGCGCCAGTTAAGGTTCGTGGCTTTGAGCGGTCCTTTTTAAAAAGACTTCTTTGGTCCTTAACACATTTATTTGGTTTTATACAGAATTTAATTATTGAATTTTAACAAACTTGAATTATAAGTCTACGTCGAAATACATTAATTAATTTGTACAGTGAGTTATCAGTGAACTGCAAGGTTAAAGCTGAACGTCTGATGAACTGACTAGGAGTGGAGCTCCTGGTCCTTATATAACTTTCTCCCCCTCACATTTCTGTGGGAACCTGCGGACGTAATGTCCGCTTACACTTTACAATACTTAGTTGCTATCTTAAAAGCTATTCATAAATACAATGTTGCAGACTTATTCTGCGTAATCACGGTACGTGACATCCGACGACCGTCTGTGACCTGACATTTGCAGTATCACTTATCCTTGTGCTACTTTGTAGCGTTTCCACTCGTGGGAACTGAAATCATCATAATATAAAGTAATAAAATGTTGCAACGACATTGTTGCACTGTCCTAACATTTCTTAATGTTTCCTAATATTTCCTAATACAGATATTAGTTTTATATATATAATAGATGGGGGTTCCTATAACTTGCGTGGCCTAAAACACGAACTATTTATGATGGAGAGCTCACAAGTAAAATTCTTGTCTGGAAGTAAAATACCCCTCATTCGGATATCCGGAAAGGGATACTTGGGGCTCGTTATCGTAAGAATTTAAAACAATGGTTTGATTTTGGAATCTGAGGTCATTACTTAGAGTAGATAAGTTAATGAATCTATTTGTCGAAATGAGAAAAGGAAAGCTGGACATTTTAGGTATTGGTGAGGTGAGATGGCCAGATAGTAATGACTTTTGGAAAGATAATTATAGAATAATTACAACTTCTTCAACTAATGGACAGGCAGGGGTAGGAATAGTGTTAGGTAAAAAATTAGGACGTAAAGTTAAAGAGTACTTACAATTTAGTGATAGAATGATTATGGTGAGATTGACTACGAAACCCACAGACACTGTTTTAGTACAGGTTTACATGCCAACAACGCAGTACGAGAATGAGGAAGTAGAAAAGGTCTACGAGGATATAAATAGTATAATGAGAAAAATAAAAAGAGATGAGAATTTAATAGTAATGGGCGATTTTAATGCGTCAGTGGGAGAAGGTAGTGAGGGAAAAATGGTCGGAAAATTTGGGTATGGTATACGAAATTATAGAAGAAAAAGATTAGTTGAGTTTTGCCAGGAACATAGATTAGTAACTATAAACACCCTATTCGAACTACATGTTAGAAGAGGATATATTTGGAAAGCGCCAGGTGATAGGGCTAGATACCAAATAGATTATATTTTAATTAATCAAAGACTTAAAACCAAGTTAAAAACTGTCGTAGTTATCCAGGAACTGACATAGATAGCAATCATAACTTAGTTTAAATGAAGTGTAATCTAAAACTCAAAAAATTGAGAAAGGCTAAAGGAGAGCGATGGGCTCTATGTAAGCTTAATGATAGTGAGATAAAAGAAGAATACAAACAAGTATTAGATAATAAGATCAAAGAGATAGCTATAGGAAAGAACGTAGAAAATAGATGGAAAGAAATAAAAAGGGCTGTACATGATACAGTAACACAGACCATAGGTACGAAAAAAGTAGAAGCGAGAAGACTATGGGTAACAAAGGAGATATTAGATTTAATAGAGAATAGAAGAAAGCTTAAACCTTTCAGAGAATTGGATAGTAAAAGTAAGCGAAAATATAATAGAGTTGAAAATACGATAGTTCATGAGTGTAAAAAAGCTAGAAATAAATGGGTGAAGGAGAATTGTAAGGGACTACAAGGTAATTTGAGAGTAGGTAAGAAAGACAGGGCTTACAGGGTAGTTATAAAGTTTTTCGGAGAAGATAGGAAAAAATATAATGGTATTAAAGATAAGAATAATGAGCTACTAATAAATAAAGCTGGGGTAGCAGATAGATAGAAAAGATATTTAGAGGATTTATATAAGGGAGACGATATGGATGAGTTGTAGACAGACCAAGAAGAGGATGTAGAAATAGGGTTCTCAATATTAAGAGACGAATTTAATAGAGCTTTTAGGGATCTTAAACTAAATAAAGCGCCGGGGATAGACAATATACCCGCAGAATTAATAAAATATAAAAGTCAGAAAACTTTAGACAGATTATATGAACTAGTAAAAGTAATATATGACACAGGTCCCAATAGATTTCAAAAAAAATATTATTATCCCAATCCCAAAAAAGTCAGGAGTTGATAGGTGTGAGAATTTTAGAATGGTTAATTTAGCTTCCTACGCTTCCAACAATAATAATTAAAAATAAAGTAGAAGCTTCGACTGGAATTATTTAGGCGAAGACCAATATGGTTTTTATAAAGACAGAGGGACTAGAGAACCGATACTAATAATTACAATAATTATCGAAAAAAGTTAGAAAAAAATAAAAAGACTAATTTCGCGTTTGTAGATTTAGAAAATGCATTTGATAAAATTAATTGGATTGTTATGTTCAGGGTTTTGCAAAAAAAGTAATCTCTCATAGGAATAGAAAAATTATTTACAGACTATATAAAAACCAAAGCGTAGTAATTAGATTTGATGAAATAGAAAAGGAAGCTAAGATTAGAAACGATGTTAGACAGGGCTGTTTACCATCTCTTTTGCTTTTTGATGTTTATATTGAGGAAGCTTTAAACTTAGCTAGAGAGAGAAAAAGATAGGTATTAGCGTGCAGGGACAGAAAATAGACATGTTACGTTTTGCAGATGGTATAGCCATTATAGCAGAGTCTAGAAAAGAGCTAGGTGAGTTTTTAAATATTTTTGACGAAATACTACAGAGTAACTATAGTATGAGAACTCGGGAAAGGCAAAGATAATGATAAGTGAGTTACAGCCTAGTTCTAAACCAAAATTAAAAATAGGTAATACTGAGAAAGAACAGGTATATGAATTTTGCTATTTTGGTAGTATAATTTCAAAGGACGGACGTAGCAGAAAGGATATAGTAGTTAGAATAGCTCAAGCTAGAAAGATGTTTTAAAAAAGAAAGACTTACTAATAGCTAATAGTATTAATTTAGATAATAGAAAAAGTTTCTTAAAATCGTACGTATGGAGCGTTCTATTATATGGTAGTAAGACTTGTACAATTAAAGAGGTAGATAAGAAAAAGATAGAAGCTTTTGAAACTTGGTGTTATAGGAGAATGTTAAAGATTATTTGGACAGAGTAACAAATGAGGAAGTTTATAGAAGGATAGGGGAGGAACCCCGTATGTGGATACAATTAAAGGTCAAGAGAGATAGAATGATAGGGCACCAGTTAAGACATGAGGGACTAATTTGTAAGGTCTTAGATTATACACTACTAAATAAAAATAGAGTAGGAAGACCTAGACAAAGCTATATTAGTCAAATTATTAGAGATTTAGATTGTGAAGGGTGTGTAGACCTTTTTAGACTAGCTCAGAATAGAAAAGAATTTAGAGCTGCATCGAACCGACCTTAAGTAAGTTCGAAAACAAAAAATAAATAAAAATCAATTAACTAAATGTCACCATGACATAACTCACAATTAGTTAGCGGTCTGGCATGTTGGCAGCGATTCGCTGCTTAGGCCTCACCGTAACATACAACTTAATAAACGTCTCCATACCATAGGTCACAATTAGTTAGCGGTCTGGCATGTTGGCAGCGATTCGTTGCTTAAGCCGTACCATATACATATAATTTAACAGTTTTCCTTTTTAGAGAAGATACCGCGTAATATTTCATTTTCTTATAAATGGGAATCATGTAAACATATTGGAGTTCTTTAACAACCATCAGGTTGCTAATGGCTATGTAGAGATAAGGAAAAGATAGAAAAGTATAGGAAGACCTAGATAAGACCAAGCTATATTAGTGAAATTATTAGAAATTTAGGTTGTGGAGGGTAAGTAGAACTTTTTAGATTAGCACAGAATGGAAAAGAAGCTAGAGCTGCGTCAAATCAACTTTAAGGTCGAAAACAAAATGATGATGATGGTCATAATCGAGAAACTATTACATTATGTAGAGGAAACTAGATCATCAACTCGGTATAAATTATTTTTAGAAATTAGTGTCCAAGTCTTTGATAATCATTGATAAAAAATATCAAATTGGTAATATTACGTAAACAGTCACCTATAAAAATTTATTGAGTTTTGATTGATTGATTTGAGTTTTGCTTCTCGTATCATAAATATTAATTACGTATGTGAGGTAAATTTTACCCTGTTTTGAGTTCAAAACATTTTAATATTATTACTTATAGAAATTTTGTACACAAACAAATTCAGTCCAATAACTAAAGTCATATGTAAGACAAACTTTTAAGCCGCCATGTGAAAATAATCAGTTCAACAATTTGAACTTTATTAAACTTACATTATTTAAAGAATAAAAATAATGTTGATAATGTAGTTAGCATTACATTGGTTTATATTAAATTGCGCTCTTCAAAATGATTGATTAAAAATAACTTATCTAATGAATGTAACATTTAAAACAATTGTACGTATGTCGCATTAATTAAAACCACTTGATTGGGCTTAGGTTTGACCATAGAACGTTAGTGGTAATACTATATAGCTTTGGACGCGATGTAGATCAATCGACTAAAAGCTGTGCGACTTTGGACAATGTAGATCAATCAATTGAAAATGACATGACTGCGTTGATTTGTGTGTCAATCTACTAAAATCAACGTTACTGTGGGTTCAATGTAGGTCAATCGACTAAAAAAGTGCGTTACTTTAAACCCATATGTTAGTTGACTAAAAACAACGTTACTTTGAACTCGAAGTAGGTCAGTAAAACTGTTGGTGTTCCAAAATATTGCTAACCGCTTAGTTAGCAGCACAGAGAACTCAAAGTAGGTCAGTGAAACTGCTGGTGGTACAAGTACAGTTGCATAATTTTGCTAACCGCTCAGTTAGCAGTAAATACTGTGTTGTTTTAAACTCCTAGTAGAGCAAGCTTAGGTTGAAAAATTTAAGAGCAATCAGCAAATGCTAGATTTATATCGATTATCAACGTATAAGCAACATTTGTCTTCAATATAAATATAAAGCCTTCATTAGTTCGTTATTAGAAAATTAGTTGCATTCTCATCAAGAAGTGTACAAGCATCATAAGCACAAATGTGGATTTTAATCATTTTAAAAAAATACCGAAGTTATTTACACTTTACATAAACTTTACTCTGAACCAAAGATATAAAGTTTTGATAGTAGAATCATAAAAACAAAATTATAGAAACAGAAGAATGAAAGTGTATTTTAAAACTACAGTACTTCGGATATCTCCAAGCTGATGGAATTAAGAAGTAAAACGATAGCAAAAGTTCAAACAAAGATGTCTATGTAATTAATAAAGGTTTTACACGAGTCACTGTCAATATAGAATTTTCTGAGTAATGTGCAACGAAAACAAACGAAAGAAGAACACCATATATCTTTGCTATATATTGATTTTTTTATTGTAATTTATATAAGATAGTACTTGAAAATTTACTTCAGAATAAATTATCTAAGTTGTTTGAACCTTCTGTTCATAAATAAACAAGCATATCAAATTTAAATAAACCATATTTTTTAGATCTATTAATATTTACAATAAAAAAATAACAGATTACTTCATATACCTACCTAAAATGATTAACTAAAAACAATAACTTAACATAAATATTTACAGTTAAAGTTTATAATTGTCCATCATTTCTAGGTCTCTCAAATTTGTATTTTTTCTTATAGCTTATAACTTTAAGTTATTCTAGCAGACTATGTCGGATTTTTACGGCGTGCTTATTGACTGTATCCAAAAACTCTATGGCGTCGTCTTCTAATTCCACGGGCTCGTCCCCATGTATTCTTTTTAAACTGATAAGTTTTTTTTTTGATCTGTAAACATAACAAAATTTAGCGCATAAAAATCTTTGAACGGTAAAGTATTACTTTATTGGTTTTGTGAGGCATGTTACCTCTATCTGCGGCGGCGCCTCGGAAACCGTCGTACTAGTCGAGGCCATTTCTAATTGTTCTTCTTGTTTAATAAAAAATTCAGATGAAGATTAGATAAAGTAAACAGATTAAATAAATTAAAGTTATATTAAGCCAATGAATACATATTGTGTTGCCCCAGGTATTATTTAAAAAGTTGTCATTATTGCTAAAGTAAAGTCATCAACATCTAAAATCCCCACATCACATTCAGCCCCTTGTTCTTTATAAAACAATACTAAAGACTCATCTCCAAAATTTTTCATCTCTTCTATCCATAATCTAATGCTAATTGCATCATTGTTATGACGTTTTGTATTGTGGTCTATATGAAAATCTCACATGGTATTGTGCAGATCTTTCTTCTCTAAAAGTAAAATTCTCTGTGAATCCACGTTCGTTGAACTAGCATCACAAATATCGTCTAGTATGCGTACAAAAGTTACACCTTCTTTTAATTTACCTGGAACCCAAAAAAGTCAACATTATCAATTATAAATCAACATATGTAGACATTAAATACCTGCAATTTCTGTTCTTGCTTCTTTGCTTAAAAAAATGCGACCAATGTCAAGAGAATGACCTATATGAGTCGTCCAATATTTCACCAGATCAGCTCCCACACTGATATTGGTTACTACTTCCATTCTTGAAGGGCACGTTTTTCCAATTTTGTTTGTCCTTTGCTTTTTGTAAATTTTTCACCTTTTCCCCTAGGAACGTAGACATTAGAACGATGATAGTTGTAGTATTGCTTTTTATTTCCATCGGTCAACATTATTGATGAAATGCGAAGAGCATACACCGACAAACAGCGTTCTTGGATTTTGTTTTTCCATTGGTGAAAAGCTGCAACGTATATATTATATTTATACGCATATAAGTAGTACATGAAGAAATTTAGGGTTATGCAGATACTGGCTATTGCGTTATAAGTATACAAAAATAACATTGCAGTTTGCAGAGTATCTCGCAATAGCGATAAATTAATTCATTCAACCCACATTTGTTCTTCATTCATTGCCAAAAAGATACTTCATTTTATATTGATCTAGTTTAAATAAGTTCTTATAAATTGTAGTCACGTGGAAGTCCCAATGTATCTACAAAGAATAACAAGTCCTCCCAGTTATATTGTTTAACAAAAATCACATAAAACCACCGAGTATCATAAATGCACTATTTATACATATCACAGGACGTATGAAAAAAACCTACCTGCAGACGATTCAAACTGGAATTCATTACACTCAATTTCAAGATTATGCATACTAAATAAATGTAATCTCAAGAGCTCACAAGTTTTTATATTTTCAACACTATCTTGATATGGACAAACCATGCGCATGCTTTTAATGGGTTCGGTTTCAGAAGTAACTTCATGTATTTGCTTTAAGTGGTAAGAAAAATTATATTTGCTACCAAACTGCTGACCACATATGTAGCAAATTTCTTTAACAGTCGCTTTATGTATTATGGAAGTAGTATCATGAATTTTTTTTTCTTGTAAATTTAGAATTGCACTCTTCACAAATAATTTTCTCTTCCATAATAATTATTAATAAAACTAGTTATCTAATCCTAATTCTAATAACTCTATGCAAAGTTAAAACAAATAAAAATGAAATTCAAAACCTATATGGCGCGGTGCGATGATGTTTTATAATTATAATATTTATGCGAAAAGTATATGTTTTATTTTATGTACAAATCTATAGAATATAAGTGGAAGAGGAGTTTTAGCAGTTAGATTCCATTACCGTTCAAATTAAAAGATACTATTATAGATAGTTCAATCAGTCCGACCAGACATTTAATATGAGACCTTGGTCAGTAACAATTTTTAACGGATAATTTAAATATGAGTTTAAACTGAAACGTCAAAGTTGACTTGAAACAGCCAAAAATAATTATGTCCCCAGACACAACTCCAAAAATGGGCTAATTTCACCCGCTGACCTAGGCTTTAAAAAAATTGCGTCTGTGGTTATGTCGCTTTTTTTGTTCGGTTCCTTTTAACAAGTCTGTTGAGGTGTGGCGCGATGTGTTTAACTAGTTGAATATGCAACAACATTGCATCTGTCGTTATATCTACATGCCTAACGTACAAAGCATTATATTGAGATTTCCATACTGTTTGTACGCAAATTCTTCTGCTGATTTTATTAATGCTAATACTAGACGCGTTTTCTAACAAAATTGAACTACATGTTCAACTGCAACATCTAGACAATATCAAAGCAAAAGGAGAATTGTTTGTTGCAAAATTTTGAAATAAGCCTTCAAACCGCTGTTTCTACTATTTTTAATTGGGATGCATGTACTACAATAGTCAAGGTGATTGATGAACTAAAGTTATTACACAAGAAATAAATTGTAAACAATAGAAATTATGTGCCAAATAACATTTATTGATATATAATGTGATAGTTTGACAAGGAAAAATAACAGGACATACCCAGAAACAATAAGTAGCACAGGACCTTTAGCAAGGCGAGATTTTCAATAAGAAACAGACTAAGCAGATCCGTTAAAATTAATCAATACAAACATTAACGCGAGTTTAGAAAATTTGATTTAGGAATTGATGATAACGTAAATAAATACTTATTACCTTTTTTAAATTTAAGTGTAGAAGATAAAATCATAAGTACTTATATAGACAAGGGCTGAAACATCCATCGCTGATTTCGGAAAATTGTATTAAAGATAATTTTCAATGGTTAAATAATGAATTGAAACCGGTAAAGAAACGTTACTCAGTAGCACGAAGCAACAGAAAGTTTGTATGGTAATCTTGAAACGTGAGTAAGGGAATTTGAAGTTTGAACATGAATTTATGGTTGTACCTAGATTAAGAATGGATGCGATTTTTGGATGGATTTAATAGATAAGTTGAAGTTGCGAATAGACGCAGGGAAAAAGATGATTTTATGTGATGAGAAGTATATTAAGTGGGATGATGGAATAAATGTTAAAGTCGAGAAAGACTATGTTAGTTTGAATCAGTATTAATTAGAGAAAATAATGGAGGAAATAAATGAAGTAGAGGTCAAGGTTATTGAGGATTCAGGTGAAGTAACGGATGAAGTACAGTCATCGTTAATTGAATATTCTGAAATTAAAAAAATAGAGAGTTGGAAAATGGAAATTTGAGAATTTGTACAAGTTAAAAAGATGAAAAGGAAACAGATGAATTTGAGGAAAAGTTTAATGAGGGTGAAAAAAATTTAAATGAGTGTATCGGTAAGAAATTAAGTATGTATTTTATGAGTCATTCGATTATAGTAAAAAGAGGGGTGTTAGAAGGAAGTTATGTTTAAATTTGACAAGTATAAATCGCAGCAATAGGTAATAAAGAGAGCTTTTTTGTGAATTGATTAGAAGAATTCATTTTTAGAGAGGAGATATAACGAATTTTCGGTTGATGGGTGTATTTACCAGTTTAAAGAAGTCCCTTTTGGTTTGTTTATGGTCACAATAGCATTAGCAGAGACTATGCAGTGTATTTGGAACCACTTAATAAAATTTTTATGCAATATGTAATTGAGATTGTTATATTTAGCGAGGGTATTTGCAGTATTTTGTGAATTATATACCCAAAGAATTTTATTAAAGTGGAACCTGGTATCTGTTACAACTTTATATTAATAAAAAAGAATGACGAAATAAAGAAAGATATTGAAAGAATTTAAGTGATAAAAGGCTAGAATTTGGGGAAGACTTATTTTAATATGGAAAGATTGATTCTGAGTAAACGAAGAAGTAAAAGTAGAAGTATTTGTGGAAAAGGTCATTATAAGTACAGAATTATGCCTATATACTAAGAGTCTAATGTAAATAATTGTATATAGTGGGTAATTAAAGATAAAAATACAATTTTTTTTTATCAATCTAAAATTAAAGCTCATAACGTGAACTTAGTAGAATTGATTTCAAATTTTGTTTTAATTTGGAGGAATCTGATGTGATAAGGTGTCATTGAAAGGTCTAGTAGCACTATTTTGTGAACATACAACACTGCAAACATGAGCAAAATATAAAAAATTTAAAAAAGCTTGAATTATGTAAATACTCGTTTTCATAGTAACGTACTTATTAAAAGTATTCAGTATATTGAATTACCAACGCATAAACCCATGATTGAATAAGTTCCTTTCTTATTACGTAACATAATCGTGATTTTAAATAAGAATAATGATATTTCGTGCGTAGAAAGGCGTTTGTGAAAGATTTCTTTATCCATAAATTTTGCCTTCAAAGTATTCAATTACGAGTAAATGCCTTAATTATAATAATCGAGTTTCTAAAAGATTATGCAACTCAATTTATGCATAATATTCAATTGTATTTTCCTCTTAATAGCAAACATAAAAGCGTGTGCATTGACCTCCAACAAAATTCCATTAATAATAAAGGTAAATGAACGTTCAAATCATAGGCTATAATAAATCAAGCGATAGTATCGTAAGGATAACGCGCAGAGTTAAACGATACTAATTAGGAATAGCTCGAAGCTATTTGAAGGTCACATTTTGTGAAGGTTTCATGAAGAACGAAGGTTCTAGATTCCATAATTTTTCATAGCTGTACACAGCCTACTAGGTTTCGCTTAGCCCGACCAACATTCATAAATCTTACTTTTGCCTTTTTTTACACAATGACTGTTTCATGCGGTACTCAATGACATAAAGCTTTCAACCATGCACTCTTAGTCTAAAAGTCCTTATCAAAGTTATACGCTAAACTGGTCAAATGAGATATAAAATACTAAAAAGATAATCTAATTAAATCTAACAACATACTTGATAGCAAGTAAGGCAGTAATAAAATCGAAAGAACGGTTTATGAGAAGTTAAACATAAATATAAAAGAATATATAAACATAAATAAACATAAATAAACATAAATAAACATAAATAAACATAAATAAACATAAATAAACATAAATAAACGTAAATAAACGTAAATAAACATAAATAAACATAAATAAACATAAATAAACATAAATAAACATAAATAAACATAAATAAACATAAATAAACATAAATAAACATAAATAAACTTAAATAAACTTAAATAAACGTAAATAAACATAAATAAACATAAATAAACATAAATAAACATAAATAAACATAAATAAACATAAATAAACATAAATAAACATAAATAAACATAAATAAACATAATAAACATAAATAAACATAAATAAACATAAATAAACATAAATAAAATATATAAATAATAACATAAATAAACATAAATAAACATAAATAAACATAAATAAACATAAATAAACATAAATAAACATAAATAAACATAAATAAACATAAACCAACATAAACCAACATAAACATAAATAAACATAAATAAACATAAATAAACATAAAAAAGCATAAATAAACATAAATAAACATAAATAAACATAAATAAACATAAATAAACATAAATAAACATAAATAAAAAAAAAACATAAATAAACATAAATAAACATAAATAAACATAAATAAAATAAATAAACATAAATAAACATAAATAAACATAAATAAAAATAAATAAAATAAATAAACATAAATAAACATAAAAAAATAAACATAAATAAACATAAATAAACATAATAAACATAAATAAACATAAATAAACATAAATAAACATAAATAAACATAAATAAACATAAATAAACATAAATAAACATAAATAAACATAAAATAAACATAAATAAACATAAATAAACATAAATAAACATAAATAAACATAAATAAACATAAATAAACATAAATAAAATAAATAAATAAAAAATAAATAAACATAAATAAACATAAATAAACATAAATAAACATAAATAAACATAAATAAAACATAAATAAACATAAATAAACATAAATAAACATAAATAAACAATAAATAAACATAAATAAACTAAATAAACTAAATAAACATAAATAAACATAAATAAAAATAAAATAATAAACATAAATAAACATAAATAAACATAAATAAACATAAATAAACATAAATAAATATAAATAAACATAAATAAACAATAAATAAAAACATAAATAAACATAAATAAAAATAAATATAATAAACATAAATAAAATAAATAAAATAATAAAATAAATAAATAATAAATAAATAAAAAATAATAAAAAAATAAAATAATAAATAATAATAAATAAAATAATAAAAAATAAAATAAATAAACAAAAACATAAATAAACAAATAAATAAAATAATAAATAATAAACATAAATAAACATAAATAAAACATAATAACATAATAAAATAAATAAACATAAATAAATAATAAAATAAAAAAATAAATAAATAAATAAACATAAAAACATAAATAAAATAAAATAAATAAAATAAAACATAAATAACATAAATAACATAAATAAATAAATAAAATAATAAACTAAATAAACTAAATAAAATAAATAAATAAATAACATAAATAAATAAATAAACATAAATAAACTAAATAAAATAAATAAATAACATAAATAATAATAATAAACATAAATAACATAATAAATAATAATAACATAAATAAAATAAATAAAATAAATAAATAAAAAATAAAAATAATAAAATAAATAAATAAAACAAATAAAATAAAAAACATAAATAAATAAAACTAAACATAATAAACATAAATAAACATAAATAACATAAACAATAAACATAAATAAAAAATAAAATAAATAAATAAAAATAAAAATAAATAAACATAAATAAACATAAATAAACATAAATAAACATAAATAAACATAAATAAACATAAATAAACATAAATAAATAAATAAAAAATAAACATAAATAAACATAAATAAACATAAATAAACATAAATAAACATAAATAAACATAAATAAACATAAATAAACATAAATAAAACATAAAATAAAAACATAAATAAATATAAATAAACATAAATAAACATAAATAAACATAAATAAACATAAATAAACATAAATAAACGTAAATAAACATAAATAAACATAAATAAACATAAATAATCATAAATAAACATAAATAAACATAAATAAACATAAATAAACATAAATAAACATAAATAAACATAAATAAACATAAAATAAACATAAATAAAATAAATAAACATAAATAAACATAAATAAACATAAATAAACATAAATAAACATAAATAAACATAAATAAACATAAATAAACATAAATAAACATAAATAAACATAAATAAACTAAATAAACATAAATAAACATAAATAAAATAAATAAACATAAATAAACATAAATAAACATAAATAAACATAAATAAACATAAATAAACATAAATACATACATAAATAAACATAAATAAACATAAATAAACATAAATAAACATAAATAAACATAAATAAACATAAATAAACATAAATAAACATAAATAAAATAAATAAATAAACAAATAAACATAAATAACATAAATAAACATAAATAAACATAAATAAACATAAATAAACATAAACAAACATAAATAAACCTAAATAAACATAAATAAACATAAATAAACATAAATAAACTTAAATAAACCTAAATAAGCTTAAATAAACTTAAATAAACGTAAATAAACGTAAATAAACGTAAATAAACGTAAATAAACATAAATAAACATAAATAAACGTAAAAATAAATAAACATAAAACATAAATAAACATAAATAAACATAAACCAACATAAACCAACATAAACATAAATAAACATAAATAAACATAAACCAACATAAACATAAATAAACATAAATAAACATAAATAAACATAAATAAACATAAATAAACATAAATAAACATAAATAAACATAAATAAACATAAATAAACATAAATAAACATAAATAAACATAAATAAACATAAGTAAACATAAATAAACATAAATAAACATAAATAAACATAAATAAACATAAATAAACACAAATAAACATAAATAAACATAAATAAACATAAATAAAAATAAAAAACATAAATAAACATAAATAAACATAAATAAACATAAATAATCATAAATAAACATAAATAAACATAAATAAACATAAATAAACGTAAATAAACATAAATAAACATAAATAAACATAAATAAACATAAATAAACAATAATAAACATAAATAAACATAAATAAACATAAATAAACATAAATAAACATAAATAAACATAAATAAACATAAATAAACATAAATAAACATAAATAAACATAAATAAACATAAATAAACATAAATAAACATAAATAAACGTAAATAAACATAAAAATTAAACATAAATAAACATAAATAAACATAAATAAACATAAATAAACATAAATAAACATAAATAAACATAAATAAAAATAAATAAACATAAATAAACATAAATAAACATAAATAAACATAAATAAACATAAATAAACATAAAAACATAAATAAACATAAATAAACATAAATAAACATAAATAAACATAAATAAACATAAATAAACATAAATAAAAATAAATAAACATAAATAAACATAAAATAAACATAAATAAAATAAATAAACATAAATAAACATAAATAAA